>OY735223.1:11144110-11264110 GCA_963457665.1 Thysanoteuthis rhombus
ATTCAAGATCCTATGTTCTTTTTCGGAGTAGGCAGGAAGATCTCTCAAAGTTGAAAGTTTGGTGCAACACAATCTTTATAACTCTACAGCATTATATTAATATACTTTCAAAGTCTGCAATGCCGACTGGATCTCACTATCTTGATATAATGTATATTTTGGATGGGTATAAATAAATAAAATGTATACTTTGGGTGTGTATAATTACTTAATTACGCAGTAATTAATATAATATTTATGAGTAACATCTGTTAGTGTATATTTTTGCATGTCTGTACATGCATTTTTATGATGCAGATAATATACGTATATGTAAAAGGTTTCTTCATTTGCCTGTGCGAAATATATACTTAAATGAATATATTCGTGTACAAATTGGCATTTTATTTGCTGGGTTGAAATCTACCGTTGGCAGTCTGAGAGCTCAATGTCAGGTCAGTTCCTATTTATGGAATTTGTAATAATCATAGTTACAAACAATTGATCGTGGCTGAATACAGGAATGGGGGGGGGGGACAAACCTATTGTGTTTCGTGGCATCGGTGACGCCCCAGCGTCGAGGGCATACCCCAATTTTGTCTTGTAAAATTTTGAAATAGAAAGAACAAAATCAAATAATCGCCATGGAATAAAGGTTATTGTTTACAATTTTGTGTAAAGTCAAAAAGGAATTCCCGTCAATTGAACTCATTCTTCTTGCTATTTTGTTATTGTCCCAACGTTTCGTCTGATACATTCTACGGTCTTCTTCGATTGTACTATCTGCATATGAAAAGAAAGACTCTTTTTCCCCCAATGGTACCAATTAATAGATTCAAACAATAATTTCGATTTGATTCTCACCTAGAACTCATTCTTTATTCCGATTCGCGCAGTTGATTTATTTACTCTCTGTTGACGGGAACCCAGCCTGATTTTAGTTGCAATAAAAAGCAACAACAATTAAGATGGGGGTAAATAGTAGCAAAACCAATCGATGATAAGACCGGGATAGAGAATGAGTCTGATTTGGATGAAGCTTTTCACGGAGTTCCTGTAGCTTAGTGGTAAGAACGACCGCGAGTCAAGCTAGTCAAGTGAGCCCCCCCCCCCAGCATAGTGCTGAGTTCCGATTCCGATTTATGCTCACTGCTGAAGGAAGATACATTAGGATAAAATGCAACAACAATTAAGACGGAGGGAAATTGTAACAAAACAATGATTTTCAATACTTTGTCTAAATAATGAATAAAAATTAGACTTTGTTCCATCAGCAACGCTTATAACATAGGTTGCAGATTTTTTAAAGCTCCTGTATTTTTCCCTTATTCATCTTGTACCTCCTGTTAAATTTTGGAATTGGCCCTACCATATTAGATTAATCGAGAAATCGCATTTATAAATCCCAAATAAATGTGGGGAAAGACAAAGAGATACAAAAGAGAAAGATGAATAAAAAAACTTCAAAATGGTTTACAATATTTCATCGAATAAATGATTAATAAATAAAATGATTGCCTCACAAATTCAACGTACAGATATCAAAACAAACACTGCTGTGACGATCTGAGTTCAATTATGATTGAAGATGATGTATATCTGTACACACACACACGAGAGAGAGGAGAGAGAGAGAGAGAGAGAGAGAGAGAGAGAGAGAGAGAGAGAGAGAGAGAGAGATGTGACAAAAGAGTGAGAACAGTTGAGCAAGGACAATTTAAAGTCACAATTGAACTCAAGCCAGTCCCAATTGATGTAGTTGGTTTACAATACTGTATCTAATAGAAATTAATAATGAAATGATTGTTTTACTTAAACCCCTTTCTAGTACGTAAACCAAAACATAACTTCTAGAAGGTGTAATATAGATTTGTCCTCCTTTCTTTGTCTAACGTTCATTTGTCGGTCAAACAGAATGGAAGATCACATATGGAAGAAGAAAAGTGCACACTAATCTCTTTGGGAGAAAATCAGACGAATGATTGAAGAACGCCGTTGCAAAATGAGAAACCCCATAGAAGCTGCATACACTTACATGGTGGCTAATTGTAAGTCAGAATAGTGTGGAATTGAACCCGAACCGGCTTTCGCTGCTCGTAGGAACACGGTATGAAAGTCCTTGTCCAACAAAGAAAGGAGTGGAAAATATAAGCAAACTGCGTTATGAGTGTGGCTGCTTTGTCTATACTCTCCACCCAGGAGCTATCTACAGGAGTTCAGATTACTGTCAAGCACAGATTACCTTCATTTTCACTTGGCCTATGAAAAAGGTTACCATCAGTCTATAAGCCGCAAGGTGAATTCTCGAGACTTATTTCGGAAAGAAATGCGTCTTCAAAATTGGGGAGGGCCACTTTTTCATGAGGTTGTGTTGCTTGGAGTAGGACCAATTATTAATTGGGGAAAATAACCGAAACGGTTTGTGAAGAAATCGTGTCAGGGTGGACTTTTTTCTGGCAACAATATACCATCCATCCTTGGACTCACACTTGCCACTAGCAAAGTGATATGAAATATGGGGTACTACCAAGCTATCTTCCGGCTGTTAATCTATTTACTCACTGCCGCGGAGAAACCAGCCTGAGTTTAGTTGCGATTAAGGTAAATAGCAGCAAAAACATTTGATAATAAGGATCCCAATTACCGATTGCAAAGATGTTCTTTAGCTGGAAATGAAGGAAACAAAAAAAAAAAAATAGCCGTTTTTAACCTTCAAGAGGGAGAACATTTTGCGATCTAGTCAATTTTAGCAAGTTTAATCCTTCTAATGAATTCAGCGCATTCTTTTGTAATAAATGTGAAACTTAATGGCTGCATTCCCTGAGGATACATCAGATGGCACGATTATAAATATTGACTTAAAATTTCTTTCACTCACCAAAGCACATGAGTAGAATGCTTGTAGAAGCAGAAGTGGCGGCTCGTCTGTAGGCACTGTGGGACTGCAGCACCAATTTATTTTCACCTGATGTATATGTGTAATATGATTTGTTATTTATCTATTTATACTTGTATGAAATATTTGATACTGCAATCAACAATCTTTAAATAATCCTCAAAAAAACAACAAAAATCCCTTTGGAACTGTCTACTCCGCAGTTTCTAAACCGGAAGGTCGCTTTGTCGGACACATATCATAGGCAAACTATTAAGCAAGTTATGACACTGTGGCACAAGAATTGCCTAGTTGTTATCTGTGTGGAAAGCAGTGATATATATATATATATATATATATATATATATATATATATATATATATATATATATATATATATATACATATATATATATATATATAATTCCGGTTACGACGGTTCATACAGTTTATTAACCGCATAGAAAGAGAAGGAAGGTGAAAATAGACTTGTTAGACAAACCTGGCTATTTTTTGAAATTGCTTCAGAAACATTTTTTAAATAAATCTTTATTTTTGATCGGAGTGTACTCCAGTTTTGAATTGTTTCATAAGCAATCATAATTATAAAATTTTTGATACTACAATTCATCTTTATTTTCATTTTTCCTGTTGCTTTTTTATCGAAAATTTCAACTCTTGACAGCCTTGTGATGGAAAAATCAAGATTAAGTTAAATAGTAGAATTAAAAAAAATTGAAATGATGATTTAAATACTTCATCTGATAAAAATCAATAATGAAATAATAGCTTTTATAAACAATTTTGGTCTTTTCTATGTTTTTGGCCAGAAATCTCCCCAAACACGTTTATTTATATAATTATAGTATTTTATTTATCACCTGTAAAAGTTTAATGGGTCAGGGGAAGACAAAATTTTGCCTCAAATTCACTAATTCCAGTTCGTGGTGCGCTTCTAGTGTCCACGCGGTGGCAATCATAGGGTCATGACCTCACCATTCTTAGTTCTGTTCCGAATAAATGCAGGGGGTCACTTACTTTTGGTTACAATGATGCCTCAACATCTGAATTTTGGATCCCATTTCCTCTAGATCTGCTCATTTAATTTATTCACGTTCTCGAATCAACTTCGTTGACAACGAGCGTGTCTGATATAAATCGTCTTTGCGAACTATCCAATTGTTCTTTCAATATGTCTTATTCCCAAATGTTCTTTTAATAGTATTTCATATTTTTAATAGTATTTCATCTTTTCCTGACAACATTTCAAAGTGAGTATTTCTTTAACCTGCATTATTTTTGTTGGAATATTTTTCTAATTTTGAATGACAAAGTCAACATTCAATATTGAGTTATCGGGAATTTAATGTATAATGGAATTTGAATTGATAATCATGGCTCCCTTATTTCCTCAGTAAACAAGTTCCGTGACAGTGAGTGAACTTCAACAGATTGGATTTTCCCAGTTGTCGCTCCATGAGAAAGTTGTTATCAAGACAAGAGGCCGTCTCTCACCTGATATTGAAATATCTTAGCCAGGAATAAGTTATAATATTCGTAGCTTTAATTCAGAATTGTGCCAAAAGAAATATTGGCTGTGTGGTTTTGAAGTATATATATATATATATATATATATATATATATATATATATATATATATATATATATAGGTTAATACGTGTATAATTCCTCAATAAGGGTTGAATGAATTTGTGAAAAAAGGAGAGTTTAACTTTCTAGTTAGGGTCTCAAGGTATAATAATTTTGAATAAGCCTTAGTTGGTTCTGCACATGTGTGCAGAGAGCTGATATGATTCTGTTTCTGGGCGTTACACTTCGCTGTCCAGTAGAAAAGGTTAAATTCAGGTCCTTTGTATATCAATCGATTTGAATTCTAATCCCGTGGGTGTCATAAAATTCCTGTTGTTGTCGACTGCTTTGAGAAGGAGGGTGATGATGCTGGAGTTCCTTTCAAGGAGAGAGGTAAAGCAGGTGTAGTATGTGCGTGAGCGTGTGTGTTCATAGTTATGCTTGAATTATGGTATGTTTTGTTATGATTATCAGTTTGTGTAATTGGTGTTAATATGAACGTATATGAGGGTGTGTATTAGCGGGTGTGGTCCAGTTGTGGTATGTTTAGGAATGTGTATGAGTGTGAGGGCTGGGAAATGTGAAGGGGTGCAGTGGGGGGGTTTGCTGAGGGGTCCATAGGAGATTTGGGGGCCGACGTTAGATTTTGAACATTTCAGATTTCAACTACAAATTACTTAGAATTTAATGCAGGTTTTAAAGTAAAGCTGAAATGTGATTTCTTCCTTTTTCTTTGTCTGGAAAACTGAAAATTAGGATTCTTGTCGAGAACGTTTATCAAAATGGGAGCTGACTCCGGGGATCCTTGTCGAGGGATCTCTTATTTCTGTCTGTCTACTGCTATCCAATTCCTAAGGAGGGAAGTTTCCCCTATGTATTCTTTGTTCGCAACCTCGACAAATAATGGCATAGCTGATGTTTTTAACATCACTAGAGAAGTTGGATTTGATTTCAAAGGTTGTACCACATTTGAAAGTATATTTGTTTCCTGGTATTAACTGTACACACAAGCAACAATTTAGTTTATTGCATTTGGTTATCTTCTCTGGTTCTGTTCAGAGTACGTGGCTTTTGTCTATATCTTTTAAAAATTTTGAGGTTGGCGTTTACTTTCAATTATTGGGGAATTTATGAGGATGTTGTTCGTAAAGGAGTTTCTTGCAAGATGTGCATGCGTTGTATCTAAAAAAAATATTTTAGGATTTAAAGGGTTGTGGGTGTTGACGAATGGAATTAAATTTATTGTTTACCGCTGGCAATTGCTGTCTATCTAATTCTGTGGCTTTTTCAATTCCAGCGCTAATTAGCTCTTGTTTAAGCTGGTACTTTTTTTTTAGTTCCTCGAGTCAAAGATTTAGAGTTCTCTGTTCGAATATTTTTTGTTTTCAAACTTTGGGATAAAGAAATGGTATACTGATTTAGGGTGACATGAAGAAAATGGTAAGTTTTACTCGATGGGTTTGTAGTGTACATCAGTAAAAGTTTCTCTTCCCTTTTTTGATGATTTCACAGTCCAAAAATAGAATTTTGTATCCGTTAAATTCCATTGTGAAATTAATGTGTTCATATAGATAATTCAATGTGATGTTGATGTAGGAGTTTTTCTTTTGGTTTGTTCTATATTGAGAAACAAAAGCGAGTACACAATTTTTTGAAAACCTCTGAGAATTCACTTCCAAACCTTTCGTATACTCTGCTATATAATTGTTCTTCTAAATAACCAATTATTAATGTTGCATATTTGAAGACGACTTTGGTTCTTAATGCAATCCTAACTTGTTTGAAAAAGTTGTTGAATTGGAAAGTGTTGTTCTCTAAAATAAATTGCAAGGATTTAAGATAAAATTCTAATTAAATCTGCTCGGTATTTCGTTGGGATATTTATTAAACCAAAATTCCAATGCCTCTATTCTTAATTCGTGGCTAGTCTTCAAGAATGAGGATTACTCACCGAAAGGAGGCTGTTTTCAGTTACTTTGGGAAGTTTTCTTGAAAATCTGTCGTGTCTTTTAGAAAGCTGGGGCTTCTTTTAGTCTAGGGTTGCTGTATGATGACTAGTACGTTGCTCAGTCTGCTGGTTAGACATGATGGTCCTGCTATCATCGGTCGTTGGTATCAGATCTTTGACATTCGCTATACTAACATCTGGTGTCGATGATTTTTCACAGGCTATTGTGATTACTTTGCTCTTGTGTATGCACCAACTGTACGTGAGTTACACAATATCAGAACAATTCTTGAAAATTCTTTGAAGCAGCAAACTGCAACTTAAAGTCACAAGCTGACAATGAAAATGTGCAAAACAGTACAAAATAATCTTATGCAAATTTATTGCAGACTAAAAGAAAATGCTATTTATTTCAAACTGAAGGAAAAAGCTCTTACCTGGATGAGTAAAGTCGTATTTGTAAACTATACAATGAATAAAAAACAAAACAAAAAAGCTTCACCATTAAAAAGGCAAGCCTAATTCAGACATGAATCAAATAAACAATTTTAGTTACATTAATTTATTTATAAGCCCCACAACATCAATTGCATTTCATTTAAAAAAAAACAAACAACTTCTACATATATTCTGGTCAGGTGAAATAAAAGAATAACAAAAAATCTAGATGCCTGCTCGAAGGCTGTGAATCAAAACAACAAAGTTTTACAAATAACGTTTAATCCAGATCGGCCAAGTCACCGCTGCTTTCGCCTCATGATGTATGTTCGAGGGAAATTAATAATATCTATTTGATAAGAATGCAATTAGATTCATTAGAATAGATACATGGTTATAAATGATTGTCCGAACTTGTCCGCCTTGGTATCAATTTGAGCTCGAACCAACTTTTATATAGAAACATGTCTACTTAAATAACCACGTCTTTATCGAGTGAGCCACAACCATTTTCCCTTCATTGTTATCATTATTATGGTGATGATGATAGCGATCTTGGTTGTTTTACAGTGGTTGGTGATGATGATAACTCGTTGCGATCAAGGAACTCTTTCTTTTGTTCCGGAAAAATTTGGCTTTTCCCGGAATTGATGTCGCTTATGTGACTTCTTCTGCCTCTGACCATTCCATTCTACTCCCACTTCGGCTGTGCGAGTTACTCTGCCTTCTCCCATCGGAACGCTTCATTCTTCGGAAAATATCCTTCACCTGATGTCGCTTCCATGGCAACTGGCGCGGCGGAGTAAAGCTTGAAACGATTGCAATAAAATTACATGCGTGCTTTACCTACGAATTTAGAAGAGAAACATACATTGGTATGTTATTCAAGCATCTTTGTCTCCTCGGCTATTTCTGCATGTTTCGGTCTATCTATCTATCTATCTATCTATCTATCTATCTATTTGTGTGTGTGTCTGATCTCATTTTGCTCCTATCTATCTATCTATCTATCTATCTATCTATCTATCTAAGCCTTCTTATATCATCTGTATATGATGTGTGTGTAAATACATGAGTCATAATAGAACTTTCAGTACCAACGTGATAGCGAGAGGAAGAGAGTGATGTGTGTGTGTGTGTGTGTGTGTGTGTGTGTGTGTGTGTGTGTGTGTGTGTGTGTGAAAGTGATAAATTATGTCTGTCACAAATTTACTTCTATAGAAAAAGATATTATTTAATTGACGGTTTCAAATAAACATGAACAGACTGAGATAGATTGATATATATGAAAAGATATATACATATAGATAGATACATATATAGGTAAGAAAAGATTGAAATAGATAGATAAATATGAAGAGATAGATAATGAACAGACTAAGATAGATAAATAGATAGATCGATAGATAGACAGACGGATAGATAGGTTGATAGAAAAAGCTATATATATATATATATATATATATATATATATATATATATATATATATATATATGAAAATAGTGATAGATTAATATGAAGAAACAGATAATGAACAGACTGAGATAAATAGATTGATAGATAGAAATAAGTGCTAAGTAGACTGATACACATACACACATACATATACATATATGCATAGATAGATAGATAGATAGATAGATAGATAGATTTAAAGAGACAGATAATGTACAGACCAAGATAGATAGATAGGTTGCTGGACAGATAGATGGATAAATGGATAGATATGAAAATACTGATATTGATAGATGGATGTATATGAAAAGAGATAATGAACACAGACAGATTGATTAGATAGATAGACAGATAGATTCGATGTATATTTAATTACAATCTAAGATAGATCGATCGATGGATAGATCGAAAGATAGATTTGAAAATACCAAGTGATGGATGTATTCAAAGAGACATAGACAATAAACGGACCAGGATAGATAGATAGGCAGATATATCGACAGAGAGAGAGAGAGAGAGAGAGAGAGAGAGAGAGAGAGAGAGAGAGGGGGGAGAATGAGAGAAAATGAGGGAGAGATAGATTGATAGATATGGACTGATTGATAATGAACTTAGATTGATAGTTCGATAGATAGACAAATAGACAGATTATAAGAATACACACACACACACACACACATATATATATATATATAGAGAGAGAGAGAGGGGGAGACTGAGATGAATAGAAAGATAAATGTGAGGAGACATAGATAGAAAATGAACAGATAGAATAGGTAAATCGATTGATTAATAGATATTTAAACAGATGAATAGATAATTGATATCAAACTCAATGCACAAGTAATAGGAGCAAAAAGGAAATTCAAAAATAGAGAAAGAAAAGAAAAATGGTGAACAGGCAAGACAGGCCGACAGAGAGGAATATGAATAGAGAGCTGAATGCAAATGGGGAAAATAAAAAGATTGTTGGTTCATGTTTTGGCTGTGGGGATTCATGCCTTTCTTAGGTGGGCTGCATAGGGGTGAAGTGAACACGAAGTGTCTCAGTTGAAGTTTGAAATCGGCACGTCGGTCACCTTTCTCTGCGCCGTTAACCGCTCGGTCGCAGAGCATCTTTCAACTGGTCCAGCGTGTCAGGGTAAAGCCCCTCAACCACCATGTCCCACAGCTACTCAGGGAAGGTCCATGCCCAACAAAGGGCCTTGAAGACTGAATGAATGTTTAAATATAAAAGATTGAAAAAGTTCCGGAGAAGTAAACAACAAGGGAACAATCTTCACTAATGACCGTTGAAAGGTGACCATATTTGTCCGGCAGAGCGTAATCTCATGTGATTGCATTTGCATCGGTGTTATGTATTGGGTCTTTAAGTTTATTTCTAAAATGACGGAAGAAAGGAAACTGGCCGAAAGGCGTATTGAGCTACGATGAAAATGCACGGAGGTTCAGGTTACTTAAAGCGTCATAGAGATGATGTCGTGGCAATCTTTGGTCTCACTGATATAAAATATGATAATTGAACATAGCATATAAAGGTTTCAAAAAGTATAACTATGCAACGCATTGATTAGATATTCATTCAATAATGGAGTTAAAAGCCATTGATTTGTTCTTTATTAGAATATTGTGCGTCATTCCCTAGAATATCAGTGCGAAGCGAAAGTAAACGCTCTCAGTCCACATTTGAACTAAGTTTGCCCATTCCACTCTCTGTGACCAAGCGCATCTCCAAAAAGCAACAGTGGTTTGTAACTCAATAGAAACTATCACGTGACCAACGCCTTTTTGCAGCATGCCCTGTTGGAAGTGATCAGTTAAAAAAATGGAAAAAGTAGTGATTAATGAATAAATTACTTTTCACGCCTTTTGTTGCATCACAAAAAAAGTCCGATCTAAAAAAACAACAACAACCGTGAACGCTGTTGGACACAAACCAAGGAACCAATTTAGCATAAACTCACATAGTAAATTGACTCCACCACTAGAAATCAACTGTGGGTGGGAAATCTGAAATCTCTTTCTAGACATAATAAGGAATAATTGTTTAAACTTTCAGCCCTCTTGCTCCATTGGTGCAGCATGTACGCGTAATACATACATACTCTGTCAAATCCATTTGTAAACTGTAAAAATTTATGGTGACAGTTTTAGATGGTGGTTTCTAATAAACTGGTCATAAATTAATAAAACGTAACAATTCTGTGAGAAAATGGAATTCAATCAGTGAAAAGTCACATTGTTCAAGGACTGTTAGTGTAATGTCATCTATCTATCTATGTATCTATCTATCTATCTATCTATCAATCATATTTACGTTTTTCTGTTTATATCTCTATCTATTCAAGTCTATCTCTCGATGTTTATTGAACTATCGTAGCCATCAAATATGGCGAAGGGGGGTTTATCCTTTTCTGTAAGTGCGAGTATTTGTTTATGTGTTCGTGTGTTCAAGCTCTCCTAGCTATACCGTTTTGTCTACGGATTTGGAAATTGGCATCAGTACTCCCTAGGACCCCTTCTAAAAAAGGAGAAGCTTTTTTGATCTTTTGAGGGACTTATTTCGAGATTTATAAAAAAATAGTATATGCAAAATCCAAAATCTAGATATTCCTACATGTTTCACTCGGATTTAGATGTTTTTCTCTGTGGAAAACGCCGTTGATGTCAGAAATAGAATTTATTCTGACCATATTTATTCTACGATGGATTTTTTTTTACATGTATTCAAAATTTGACGCTACGATAGTTCATTTATTGACCGTGATAGCGAGTCTATTTTATTTTTTATTTTTGTCTATTTTAATTTCTGTTTAGTTTTGTCGAACCCGAGATTTTCAGTGATTATTTTCCTTTCTTTCGTGAGCTTGAAACAAGAACCTCACGTGATCACAGTCCATTATGAGAAGTAATCTTCTAAGTCACGTAACACTCGGTTATTCAATGTTGCTTCAAGCAGTGCAACCCTTTCTGTGAACTACACAGAAACCTTGGCTTAAATGTTGAAAAAATTTCCTTGAGCCAACGAAGAACATGAAACGATTTCCGGGCCTTGGAGAAGTTCCTATCTTCGTGACCAAGAATTTAAATGATATTACACCGAAAAGAGAAACGTTTCCTTTCTTTTTTTCATTTTGCGGCTTTTGAAGTGTAATAGATGGCCTCCTTTGGTTTTTATTCTCTTTTATGATTCCAGATCCGAGTGACAAAGATTTCAAGCTTCTGAAGGCGGTAGTAGAGTATTTCCTAGTCATTGTTCGTGCCCAACTAAAAAAAGCAACATTTCCAATGCTGATTTTCAAGGCATGTAGAGCCTCCCTACTTGGATGATTACTGCAACTTAATATTCCTAACACCATTTCACCAAATATAATCTTGTGCCACACAATAAACAAGTTATTCTCTCACCGTTTATTGGTAAGTATAAAGTCTCGATTTTCAAATAACAAACGTCAGCCGGGCAGAAACCAAAGGATCAGTTTAGCATAGACTTAGATTATAAAAAGCACCGACTTACACAACGTTAAAAACCTATTTAGTGGGTGGGGATAAGAGAAAATAAAAAAAATATTTTCTAGATTTAATCGAGAGTAAATGTATAAAACTTCACTACTCAAGCTTCACTGAAGTGACCTATGTGCGTGATAAATACATCACCAGCCAATCATCCAGCCAGACTGATTTGAAAACAGAGGGAACCTACGTCGTCAGTTTTGTTGACAGTTTGCAATACATACATATAACATTTTTAACACACTGATACGTCGTCAGTTATACAAATATTACCTTTATGCAGTGGGGGTCCTCAAGTTATGAAAGTTATTTCAAGGTTTCCTCCAGTCTGAAAAAAGGTTGGGAAAGGCTGGTGTCCTTGAGCCGGATCGTCTTGTGTCCTTGAGCCAGACTAGGTGAAAATCAAATTGTCAGAAATAATCTTCGTTTTGGATTTTAGAGTCTACCTTTTGTGGGAACAGAAATATATACAGAGCACTCAGAGAGCGTATGCTCTAGCCAACACCGTTGTCACTAAAACTGAACGAAAATCAATCACATGCAGGAGAGGTAACTGTAAAAATGCCTAGATCCATCTCAGATTGTAATTGATTCTTCCTTATGCCATGGTTAAAAGCTTCCATAAAATGATATTGATAACTTTTGAAGTTATTGTGTGGAAAAATACAAGTGAATACATAATAATATGAAAAAAAATCTCTCAATCGAAAAGATAGTTTCTGCATCAGCCACAAGATTCCACTTATTCGCCCTACCCAAATGGCCTATCCTTGCAGAAAATTTAATTGAAATTCAATGAGAACTCATGGAGATATTGTTCGGACAAACAGATGGATAGACACAACTGAACGCACACACACACACACACACACACACACACATATATATATATATATATATATATATATATATATATATATATATATATATATATTCCATAGGAATAGAGCACTCTGATGGATGAGGGATTTCTGTTTAAATAACAATATCGCTTAAATTCAGCTATACTGACCGTCCAGTCTCGTAGTTCAGAGGTAGGACATCGGTCTGGAGTGAAGGTTTCAATTCTGCCTTACGGTACTGGATGGGATAATGGAAAGTCTACAGCCACACTGAAGTGATGTAAGACATCGAAACAGCTGTCTGTGGATGACACAATAACAATATATATACATATGAACTGTAGAGAGTGAGACAGACTCGGGAGTAAAGTGTATGGGAGTTAGGTTTATTTATCTGTAAATGTTTTTATTAAAGGTCTAGACATATTTCGGAAGGTTTTCTCATCTTCAGTAGTGAGTGGTGTTCATGTGTGTGAACTTCTTGAGGTGTTATATATATATATATATATATATATATATATATATATATATATATAAGGAAAGCCAAATGTTTTTGTAGTGATGTATGATAAGCTTTAATCAGTCCTCAGAAGGGTGTTATGATTCTGTTCCTGGTCATCGTTTCCTATTGGTCATTATTCCCTACATCAGCCTTTCTGAAGAAATATACGAAATCGGTTAAGGCTTAAAACTATTATACCTCTAAACCATAACTAAAAAGTTTGGCTGTCTTTTTTCATACTTTCCTTGAATTTGTTCAACCCTTATTACGGAACTTACCTACCGACCTGCCTACATACATACATATATACATATATATATATAAAAATATATATATGTGTGTGTGTTTGTGTATGTGTGTGTTTGTATAATTGTGTGTGTATATATATGTGTGTGTGTGTTTGTGTGTGTAACTTTGTCTTCTAAAGGAAATGCTATGATATGGGACTTTCCTTTCCTTTTCCAAATCTTTTTCTGCATTCCTTGAGCAAATTCAGCAAGTTAAGTGAGAGGGAAAAAAGAATGAAGAAAACAGAAAGAAACAAAACGGGGCGGTGGCAATGAGGAGGTGAATGGAAATCCAGAGAGGGGGGTATGGAAAACGGGTGTATTCGAAATAGGGACCCATTAGAGGGGGCAGAGTAAGGTGCTTGGTATATAGAAAAACGCATATGCGCAGACACTTGAACAAGCCCTGACACACAGGCAGATAGGCAGATGGGGGAGGCGGTGGCACAGAGCATAAAACCGGGGTGGGGGGAGTTTTGAGGGTTTCCACCGCTTTAGCGACATCAGATCCCGGGCGGATGTTCCCACGCGCATGCTGGGTGAAGATAATAAGATTAAGTTATCAGATAAAAAAATGCGGGAGGGGATGGAGAAGGGAGTTAGAGGAAATGGAGGGGTGGATGGAAGAGAGAAAGAGAGAGAGAGAGATAGAGATAGACAGACAGACAAACATAAAGACAGAAACGAGAAGGAAAGAAAAACATCTAAAAAGAAGGAACGAAGCAGGAAGAAAGAAAATATAGGGAAGACAGAAAGGAAGAGAAAACTGAGAATTCCAAAGGTGAACGAGAACAAGAATAAGAAGCATATGAAGGGAAGAATGACTGAATGAAAGAATGAAAGAATGAGATAGAGGGCAGAATGAAGGGGAAAGAAAAAAATGGAATGGGAGTAATGAAATAGAATGAGAATAAATAAGGTTGAGATAAAATATAGGGAAAGAGAAAAAGGAAGAGAAAAAAAAGGAAAATTTAGAGAAAATGAAGAAAAAAGATTTTTCTAGATAAATTGAAAAAGAAATGAAGAAAACAATGAGAAGAAAGGGTGAATAGAAAAGAAAGAAGAAAGAAAGAAAGAAGAAGGGAGGAAAGGGAGAGAGGGGGGGAGAGAATTGAAAATAAAGTAAATACAAAAAAAAAACCAAAGAAAGAGAAAAGAAAGGAAGGGTATATACATTTATATGAATACATGAATAATGAAAAAAGGAAGGAAAAGCAAAGAATGAATGAAAGAAAGAGAAGAGAAAGAAATGATTCGAAAAAAAAAAAGAAAAGAGGGAAGGAAAGAAAGAAAAACAAAAAGAGAGAAAAAAAGAAATAGGGAAATGGTATAGAGAAAGGAGAATTATAGAAAGACAGGGTAAGGAAAACTGAGCGAGAACAGTAGATAAAGAGAGAGAAATAAAGAATGGGTGAGAAATAAAGGAAGAGAGGGCAATAAGTAAAGAGAGAGAAATGAAGAAAGAGAGGGTAATATATAAAGAGAGAGAGAGAGAGGGAAATATATGAAGAGAGAGAAATAAAGAAAGAGATGAATAAATAAGAACAAAGACATTTATATAGAGAGAAAAATAAAGAAAGAGAGAGAAATAAAGAGTGGGTGAGAAATAAAGGAAGAGAGGGCAATAAGTAAAGAGAGAGAAATGAAGAAAGAGAGGGTAATATATAAAGAGAGAGAGAGAGAGAGAGAAATATATGAAGAGAGAGAAATAAAGAAAGAGATGAATAAAAACAAAGACATTTATATAGAGAGAAAAATAAAGATAGAGAGAAAAATAAAGATAGAGAGAAAAATAAAGATAGAGAAATAAAGAAAGAGATTGCTGTAAGGAGAAAATGGGATGTAAATGAAAAAAGACAGAAAACAAAGAGAATATGACGATTGATTTAAAAAAAGAAATAAATGTAAAAGGAGGGAGAGAGAGAGAGAGAGAGAGAGAGAGAGAGAGAGAGAGAGAGAGAGAGAGAGAGAGGGGGAGAGAGTGGGAGACGCCCACATTGGTATTACGGTTAAAAAAACTAGCATCCCTGACGAATTTCCAGGGATGCTGAGTTCGAATCTCATTGAGTGTCCTGCTCTTTAGGCCTTGTGCCAGACTTGGCTCAACGAATAACCTCTGGTACATCGCTGCGAAGAAATGTTTGGTTTGCTATTTCAATATGAATAGATTGATCCAGTTGTTTTGATTTACCTGTTTTAATTCATCCAGAATTTCCCGTGTCTCACACTTCACACATTTCTTGAGAGCACTCCACCATGAAATGAAGAATCCATGAATTTTTTCTTTCTTTGAGGAAACAATTTCGCACCTCAAGTTTCCTTGCGTTTTTATATTACACACACACACACACACACACACACACACAAACACACACACACACACACACACACACACACACATATATATATATATATATATATATATATATATATATATATATATATATATATATATATATATATGTATGCAAAGGCCAAATAACTGCTTTCAACCCAAGTTCTCACCTCGTTTATTCTCGGTCTTTTTTGTCTCTCTCCACGCGACAGTATATATTCAAGGAATGGACATAATTTCTCCGAGAGAATGAATTATAAATTGCGTTGAATCATATAGAAATTCTGCATTACCGGCGGGCTGTTTAGAACAATGGTAAGTGTATCACTACATTGAAGTGGCTACCCTATCGGTGACAGGTTCGATTCCTACGGCAGACTCATTTTCTTTATTTGTTTATTTTAATCACATTGTTTAGATTGAATAATATAATAATTGAGTAACGACAGGAGATCATTTCAAATAAGTTTTTTTATGATATAACGGAATATCAATGCGTCTGTCTATTTACGTTGTCTAGGTTAAGTGATATATATATATATATATATATATATATATATATATATATATATATATATATATATATATATATATATACTAGCAGGGATACTCGACGTTGCCCGAAGCGATATAACTTCAAATATAAAAACACAGTGAAATCAATGGTATTTTATAGAGATTTAATGAATTAAAGAAGAATTACTGATACGATTTAATGAAATTTTATCATTTGTTAATAGGGAGAAATTTGTTTTACCCCATTCCAGGATAAGAATTTGTTAGAAAAAATGTGTTTTGCCTGTCACAGTTTTCAAAGATAAGCCAACACGCACTGCAAAAAAGTTTTTTGGAGAAGACTGAGTACAATAGACAATTATTTTCATTGCAAACTAAATAAGTTTGAATTAGTCTATAACTAACGCACTAATCGAATTTCAGGAGTTTCGCACATCATAGATGGGTCTGCATACACTCCAAGGCTGATCAAAGTGCTAATATCTGGATATTCGCGCAAGCCCGGGTCTAGTTCAGCATTTCAGTAACATTTAGAATAGGACCCCCTCCTAAAAGATTGATTGTTCTGAAAATTGACTATTCATCTGACGAAATGAGGATCCTATAGATTGAAAACACAAAGAAATATTTGCAAAAATCATTTTTCTAATTTTTCCGAATATTCACACTCCCCGAAGAGTGCGAGTTTGCAAGACCCGACACGAAAGAAAATATTTGTGGAAGTACTGAAATATCACCCACACTTTAAATCATCTATTGACTCAGCGATTTGCGTTGTGTAAGGAGAAATATACCATAGAGTATATTCTTTACTATGCTGTCAAATACGGAAGAATCACCCAAAAATAATTGAAAATAAATGCTACGAAAGAGATCAATTTTTAATCAATTTTTTTCCATATTTTAGAGAAATTTGAGTGAAATGGTTTGTCTCTCATGAATTTGCTTCAATAAAAATCAGAAATGACCTCAAATAACCGACCATATTAACTACAGTTCGCCAACGAACTTTGCAGTGAAGGGATGTACCCCTATGGATAATTTTAGCTTACATATACGTGGAATTGTAGCCTACAACTGCTTCAATTTGCTTGAATTTACCATAATAAATGAGATAGCTTCGAGATCATATTTGTGAAGCATGCATCGTAACCTTAATCAACATCAAGGATGAAACCTCACGTAAATGACGACTACACTTTTAAGGCTGATTAAACATGCTTTCAGATGTGAATCCCGACCTTTTCCCTCGCATTTTTTAGAATATTAACCTGTAATATCCCACCTTCCCACAACACGTTTTTCCTTTCTTTGGACATTTCCTGAGACACATCCAGACAGGCTTATCAATTAGGAAGATTTCCCCTTTTCACCAGACCCCACTTCTTTTAAACCTTCTCCCTACTCCTCTACCCATACTGCAACATTTTCCTCATCTCACTATCTTCCGGCTTCTTTCGTCTAGTTTCATCATCTTTTGTCACTTCTCGCTCTGTTGCTCTGGAGAAGCCTGCTATTTCCCGGGCAAAACAGAAGCATTTACATTTAATTTCTAAGAATTTGAGATGTACTAATTAGTCTCTAGTTTCTTTTTCTTTCCATATTATCAACTTTCCTCCATATACACACATACATATATATAATGAAACAGATTCATATATATATATATATATATATATATATATATATATATATATATATATATATATATATATAAGCTAGAGAAATATTGTGTAGATTCTGGGGTAGGAAGTTGATTTGGGTAAATTTACCGGATTTCCTCATAGAAAATGAGCCGGAAAGTTATCACATGATTCCAAACGCCCAACCACATACGTCATTTCAGCATAACTAAAAAATTAACACACAACAGAAAAAAAGTGAAAAGTAGCTGCGAACAAGCCAGGTTGCTGCAGGGTTAAACTCAACCCAAACTTTTATTCCGACTAAAGATGATCACAGAAACTTTTGTACCATATATACAGTAGATGAAAAATTATTCATATACATATATATATATATATATGTGTGTGTGTGTGTGTGTGTGTGTGTGTGTGTGTGTGTGTGTGTGTGTGTGTGTTTGTGTGTGAGTGTGTTTGTGTAGAGAGAGAGAGAGAGAGAGAGAGAGAGAGTGAGGCTAGCAGGGAAAAAGTGATTGTATACTTGGGAAAATGGTTTGAGTGTATCGAGTGTACTAACTTACCATTTTGTAAATTTATTTTTTAGTAAAGGCGAAAATCTTAAATTCCCCATTTAGGCATAAATAGCAACGTGTTTCAATATTCTGGCAGATGGGTGAATGTTTCCCATTTCAATGTTGGTGTGAAGTTGTTGTTCTTTAAGTCCCAGGATATGAAATTAAAAAAAAATATCTATAAAATAAAAAGAGGAACCACCTGCGAAGAAAACTTTACGCTGTCAACATGTTTGAGATTTAAGAAAGAAATGGGGATATTTCTATGTTGAGGGTTGTTTAGTAGGATTGGAGGTGAGGTGTTTGTGTTGGCATGAATCATGGGGAAGGATTGAAGTAGGGAGTGTTGTTCTAATCTTTTTGGTGAGTGAGACTTTTCTTTTTTCTTTTCTGAAAGGGGTGGTATATGTGTGCTCATACTATTTCTTAAATATCTGTTGGGTGATATCCAATTCCTCATATGTTAATGTTCCAATGTCTTGTTTTTATGTGATCCTGTTTCAGAATCAATGCATTTAAAGGGTTTGCAATCTGGATATGTTCATATTTTTGGATTATCGTATCGCATTGGGATATGAGTAGCTTCGATAATCTGATCGTCGAGGATTCATGTATATTTTTGATGAGATGATGTATATTAAAAACTTTGATATGAAACTTCCTTCAACAAGCCAAATAGAACCACAGCTTATTATAAACAGAAATGACCTCGCTACCATGATCTGTCAAATAAAATTGGAAATTGAAAATTGCGATAAACGCAGCTCTGCTGCTTCCAACCAAGCTTGAAAAAGATCAATAATGACAACGACAAACTACTCTGGGACTTTGACATCCAAACCGACCACCTCATCCAGGTAAGAAGACTGGACTTGGTAATTGTAGACAAGAAGAGGAAGACCTGCCAAATAGTAGACGTGGTTGTATCTGCAGACCATAGAGTAAAGAGGAAGGAGAGTGAAAAACGGGAAAATACCAGGACCTAGCGAGAGAAGACTTGCTGTCACTCAAACTCCAGCGATTACCACCAGGCAACTGGTATGAGATTGCAAATAATAATAATAATAATAATAATAATAATAATAATAATAATAATAATAATAATAATAATTTGGGATAAGGCCTTAGTGATGACTTTTTGTACCAGGTTCTTACACATATCAATCGCTTCGTATCTTGTTGCGTAGTGAGATGATATTGCATAGAGATCTACATCTTTTTAATGCGATCAGGCTCAGCGCCTCCACGATTACCACTGGAAGATTGTTCCATTGATCAGTGAGTCGGCACTTGAAAGATAATTTCCTGATGTCTTTTGCACAGCTCTTTCTGTATCCATTTACTGGTGACCTCTAAAAATATGATCTCCCGAATTCCTAGACTGAAAATAAAAGTTGTTTTGCCTTGCACCTTTGTCGTTAAAACCACGTGATAACATATATTTCGATCATATCGCCTCTGCATTTAAGGTAGCATAACATCGGTTGTCTCAAAACCTGTAATCTCTCTTGACTGAACGAGTTCACTCACCATTTTTAAGCTCGTTGCTGAACGTTTTGATTATCATCATTTGTTTCTTGTGAAGGTTCTTAACTGATACTCAAGCCAATTGAAGCAATAGTAAGCAACGATATTTGGCTTGGGAGTACATTTTTTGATGGCGAAGGATATAGGCTCTGTGGAGATGACGGCAAAGGTCATTCAGGGTCACCAGTCATGATCATGTCTAGCAAATTAAAGCAGTTATAGGTTACAATTTTGCACATAGGAAGATAAAATTTGACATAAGCGGTACATCCCTTCACAGCAACGGTTATTGTCGACATTTGTTTAAGATGATGAGTCCTTCGATGTCATTTACGGTCATTCCTAATTTTTATGGAGACAAATGTAAGAGAGACAAATCACATCTCATATATTTCACCCAAAATTGGTAAAAAACGGTTCTTAATGGAAAAGCTCTTCTTCTCTATTATTTGACATCTTCAATCTACGAAATATTCACACGCAGAACGATATATATCCCCCTCCACATCTGGCTAACTTATATGGTCAATTACTTACATGAACTTATCTACTAATATGGGAAAAAACAAAACAAAAAACCCTAAAACAAACCTAAGATGTGGATAAGATAGATTCATGCTTCTCTCAAGGGCATTTGCAGACCCCAATCATTATTTCAGGAATCTTCAAAGACTAATATGTCGGAAACATATTTTGGGGTCCTGTCAGTAACCACAAAAAGTTTGGTGGTTTCCACGCAAACCATCCTAGGGTTATACTAACACAGATATTTGATGAATCTTTTAGGTAAGCTTGAATGCTGCTGGGTACAGAATAAGAGACCAATTCATTGTAAATTGATCTCCTCCCACTAAAAACTCACTTTTCGGGTGGGGGGAATTTTCAAAAACTGATTTGCAAAAAACAGTGCCGGGATCCCATCGGTAACTAAAGGAAATTTATTCAGGCGGTTCTTGAGTTTTGCGATCATAGACAGACACACAACCATTTGATGAATTATAGTAAGGAAATACACGTTTCACTATATCTAGCGCTTTGCCTCTGAGACAGATTCTTGCAACTAGGCCTGCTGTAGCAAAAATAAAACATTTGGCATGTTTGGTTTGCATTCTCTTGTCTACAACTGTAAGGTTACGAATTAAAAAAAAGATCTTATTTAAGGGACTATGGAAGCAGATAAAAACAATAATCAGGTTATTTTTTTCAACGAATCAGAAGTGTACTTTCACATCTGTTGTATATTTGATTTTTAATTCGAGCCGGGTAGATGAAGATTGGCACATCCGGGTGGAACCCAAGTACCCAGAAAAAATAGTTTCTGTTTGAAGCCGAATTAAAGATTAATGATTGGAAAAGCGGGCAATGAAATTTGAATTTCATGTTTTTTTTTTATGTCCTAGTAAATGTTAGGTAGCAGGAGTGATTCTCTTTCTTGATCTCTGTGTGTGGTAAGTTTTTGTTACGACACGAATGTATCGAATTTTTATATCCCTAATTATCCTTACATAGTACGCATGTATGCATGAAATCACGGAAAAATTATCGTGTTTAAAATGCACTGACTCAGAATTTGTAGCTGGTGAAGTATATATGAAATTCACACAGTATTTAGAGCAAACGTACAGGCGTATTCCCACAAAATTGTAACAAAATAATCTCACAGTAAAAGGAATAAATCATAAAAGACAATGGATACTGATGAAGTTGTCATTGACATTTATTTTAGCACAGACTGTAGTGAATGCTCTCAACATCTATGGGAATAAAACATCTTGAACAATTCGAATGTTTGGATACTGTTTTGGACCATAGATATAACTTACTTTTGGTCATGTCGCCTTGAATATAGATATGCACTTGGGAAACATTTTGTTCCCGCCTATAATACGCATTCCAAAATTTCAAGTTTGAAAAGCTGGAGAAGAAAGTGTATATACGTACACTGATGGTCACGATATATATATATATATATATATATATATATATATATATATATACATATGTGTGTGTGTGACGGGGTTATGTATGGAATGGCACTAAGGAACCCAAAGCTATTTCATTTGGTAATTTGTTTTTGATAATTCAAATATCCTAATTTAAGATTTTTTCAAAGTAAAGGCAAAGGAAGATAAATCAACCAATCAGTTCATCCCATTTGAACACGAACAGAAAAAAATGCTCATTATATGGTCAAATATATATGTATATGTATATATGTAACTGATATATATATATATATATATATATATATATATATATATATATATATGTGTGTGTGTGTGTGTATGTCTGTGTGTGTAGATGAAAATGACAATTGAAGGGTGAAAAGGAAAACCCAAGAGATAGTTGTTACATCTCAATTTATTTTAATTATTTCATGGGGATATTTCGATGCAGTTCGACGGGAGCTGCTTCGACGCATCTGTGTCGAATTGTGATTTTTCTTGGAGAGATGGGGTTGATGAAAGTTGAATTTGTGGTTGTGTATGTTTCTGAGTTTGACTAGGGCATTTGTCCTTTCATCCAGTCTGAGGGCTCTTTCATTTCCGTATATTCTTTTCTTGAAAGGACTCAATGTCTCTCTGATGTAAAATTTATTGCAGTCCTTAATCGGAATTTCGTAGATGCTGGCTTCAGTGGTGGGGGTTGTGCAGTGGTTTGTTTAGCAAAATGATGGTTGTTGAGGTGCTGGTGGTAATTTGCATTTCCATCTTGCACAGGTTGAAGCTGAGGTTGATGATGGTTGTGTTGGTGGGTCGTATGATACGTTTTGTGGTGATATTGTTTTTTTGTTTTTGTCTTGTTTGGTGTTAGTTTTGTTGATCTTGTATGCTTTTTTTTCCTTGCTCGGTATATGAAAATTCACACGCAGATGCATCGAAGCAGTCCTTATATCCTAATACAAGACAATCACACAAAGATTCAGATTTCAAACCCCTAAATACTTGGGTTTCAAAACAGAATTACATAGGTACAATGCATTTCAACACCAAGATACAAGGTATTGGCTAACAAGCGACAGTCAATTCGAAAAAGGGTACAAACACGCAGACACATACACACACACCATCCCTTTAATAAAAGTAAAATAAGTCTCACTGCCATCAACCAAAAAAGATTAAATAAAAACAACCCACCAATTTCCACCCTGTCCCACTTATACCAACACCTGTCCATTGAATGTTAGATACCAGCTCTCCATCCTATAATAAAAATAACAAAACCAACTTTCACTCAGAATAAAACATTCTAGCACTTCACTGCCTTTTTTATCCAAGACAAGCCAAACACCCACAGAGACAGGAAGCATACAACCCCTGACCCAGCCTCTCACAGACTCATATCATTTTAAACCAAATGTTACCCTCATTTACACAGATACACACACCTCCCCCGCTCCTACTAAACAACTGAACACAGATATATTCACATTTTCTTCTTCTGCATCGATCATGTAAACAGCAATTTTTCCCAGTGGACTGCTGCAAATGTTTTTTTCTCTTAAAAAGATGGCTGGCCCCCGTCGAAATGCATCGAAATATGCCCATGGAATGATGAAAAATATTGAGATGTAACCCGTATCTCCAGGGTTTTTCTTTTCACCGTCCATTTGTCATTTTCATGTACATTCTATCAGATCACTTCACATCCACAATACACACACACAACCGCCCTTTTTTCTGGCCTGTTCTTCAGGATCAAATTGTAGCATCTGTTCCCCGGCAGAGCCCGAGGAGCCGGTACTGACACTTGCCTGCCGACTTGGCCGGAGAGGGAGTGTGCGTCAAAGACCGAGTGCACCAGTGAAATGCGTTAGCCAATGAGGTTTTACTGAGACTACGCACTGCTAAGCGTATTTGGGAGCCTTTGGACTCGTCTTTGGGTTCTCCTATTATTACTCAGCCCAGCTGTGGGGGATCAGTTTCCCCAGAACAGCACTGCTCCATTGCACTTATAAGAGCAGGCCCCCTGGTGGACGCTTTCGTGGCGGAGGTTGCTTTGGCTGAAAGGCAAACCGTAGCCGCGTCGGCTGGAGCCATTTTTGGAAGGGTGTCTCCTATTTTCCCCACGTTAAGCCCGATCTTGTGTCAAATTCCGCTGTGGTGGGACAGTAGATAAATAGAAAACACACACACACTCACACATATGTGTGTGTGTTAGTACTCCTGCATTTTGTGACAATTATCAAATAAAACGTATTATTTTTTTTTCATTTGAGGTTGACTGTGGGTAAATGAAACTGTAAAATTCAGAGATGGAGAAAGTAGACCACTACATCTACGTAGGACACCGAATCTCCATGAAACCCTCAAAAGGAGAAGAAATCAAGCGAAGAACCTCTCTCGGGTGTCAAGTCTTCGACAGAGCTAGCTCAATCTTCAAAAACAAGGAGATCCCATTATTCCTTAAAAGAAGGATATACAACCAATGTGTCCTCCCGATAGTCATATATGGAGCCAAAACACGGAACCTAACCATGAGACTGATCTGCAGACTGAGAAGCATGCAACGTGCGCATGAAAGAATCATGTTCAACCTCATATGGAGATATCGCAAGACAGCACAGTATATCAGGGAGAAAACAGGAGTCCAAGAAATCATCAAATCCACTAGAAAACCCAAATGGCAATGGGCTGGTCATGTTTCCAAACAACTGCTTGACATCACAACGCGCAACGTGGATCCTCAGTGATCATATGCGAAACTGTGACCGTCAGAAAGTAAGATGGTCTGACGAGCTAGATAAATTCAGAGAGTATTGGCTCCGTGATGCCCATGATAGAGAGGTCTGGCGAATCTATTCTTTCTTAAACGCCCTAACCTCTCATTAAACTAACAAGCTTTCTTCTCTCTCTCCCCACTGTGTCAATCACACATAGTATCAATAGCAGGCATTAATGGAGTCTGTTTTTGTACACTCATAATGACCATCAGCAAAGAAGAGGGAGTTTTTTTTAGATTTGTTACCTTTGAAAGTCAATGTAGTTTGTTGAATAATGTTCTGCGCCGAAAAAAAACTTATATATATATATGTATACATATATATATATATATATATATATATATATATATATATATATATATATATATATATATATAGAGAGAGAGAGAGAGAGAGAGAGAGGGTGTGCTCTCTTTTCAGTCTCTCTTGTTTAACTCTACTTAATGCACGCACACTGATAGGCTTTGCAGTTTGCCAATTTAGATGTTTTCCATCTAGATCAAAATTGTTTTGGTTGCATCTAGGTATGAGAAAATGCTATTTAGATTAATCAAAGAAGAAGAACGAGCTCTGTTCAAAACCTGCGACATTGTTTATAAAATCTGTGATAGCATTTTGCAACATTTGTCCGCATTTGTTTCTGCCATGAAAATATTAATGTTATCAAAAAAGTATTTGTTTCCAATTGCTTTCTAGGTTAATCTCCGTTAAAACGTCTGAAACAAAAATAGATAATCATAGCTTAAAAAATATTTGGAAAAATATCATCCGAATACATAACTCATTTGCAAAAGAAAAAGGAGCAAACGGGGCATTGGCCCCATTCCCTAGATTAGGCCTGCTCACCTAGTGATACAATTCAATAGTTTCATGTAATCCCAACGTAATGGACTCTTATAAAAATATGGTATTATTCCCATTTGCAACAGGGATACCTCTAACACTAACACTAACACACACACACACACACACACACACACACACACACACACACACACACACACACGAACACACACACATATATATATATATATATATATGTGTGTGTGTATGTATGTATATATATATATATATATATATGTATGTATGTATATATATATATATGTATGTATGTATATATATATATATATATATATATATATATATATGTATGTATGTATATATATATATATATATATATGTATGTATATATATATATATATAGATAGATAGATAGATAGATAGAGAGAGAGAGAGAGAGAGAGAGAGAGAGAGTGAGAGTTGCTCCAGGAAATATTTTTTTTGTCCCCCTCCCCGTAATATGTCAGCATGAGACCCATACTCACAAAGTTAATGTTAAACAATAGTTCCTTTGGAATACATAGTAAAATTAGTTATTTTATAATTTTGATTTAATAAATTTGTCATCAAATATATCTTAACAGCACTGAGTTTCGAGCCATGAAACGCTTTTTTCACTCCACATCCGAATTCCAAATTGCCCTCCAATATATTCAAATTGTCCCCTTGTTGGGCGTGCGCCCCACTTTCAAAATCGCTGATCTAGATGTTTTTAGATGTTCTTTTGACTCGATTTTAGATGTAAATTTAGAATAAATTTGGCAACACTGAGGCTTTGCAAGCAAGCATGTTTTAACCCTCTTTTCCCGCTGGTTGGGGGTTTTCATCGCGCCTTCAATCTGTGGTCGCTGAGATGTCTTTCAATGCATCACAGAAACTACCTCCACCCGTAATAAGACCTACCATCTATTCTGAAGATACTGACGGTAGCGGGTACAGCAGACACACGAACACAGTACCCGAAACGGAACTGCTGAGCGCTAAAAAAGGGCAGTGTCGTCGATCAGTCGGGAAAAAATGTTACTTGTCTGTCTGACCAACGGCTTGGCTTCTTCTTACGCTATATAAGTAATTCATCTGTATGTCTATCCGTCTATCTGCCTCAACCTGTGCATATCTCTCAGCTTTCTGATTCTGTCCATCCTTCTATTCAAAAAGTGGTTCTCAACTTTTTTTGCCCATTCACCCTTTTCACGATATTTCAGAAGTACATTTCCCTCTTCCAAGAATGATTGACACAAAAGGTGCATTCCTGAATTGTGATTTGCAGAAAGATCAATATTCGAACTGTTTGATTCTGTCAAACTATGGCTTCAATACCTCTCAGGATTTAAGTGAAGTCACCGTGAAGATCTTAAAAGCTTTGGTAGTAAGTTCAATTCTTTTTCAGTGTTTCACAAAGCTTGTCTTTTTGGCAAGGTAAAGCTCTGGCCTCTATCTTGATACGATATCTCTCACAAATTCAGTCGTTAGCTCGCCAAAGACCGAACTTAATCACAGGAAGTTCAATCCTCTTTAGATCTTTTCAGTGAAACTGCATTTTAATGTATGTTTGGGTTCCATTTGAAATAATTAGCGATCCAAAGGAAATGAACGAGTGGATTTTTCAAATTTCAATTTCATCTTTTTAAGATGGTCATCATTCATGGGCGCATGGGAACTTCACCCCCTTAACTGGGTTAAGGGAGTAAAAGACACCGTGATATAATGCTTTTATCCGAATTACACGATTTGTCCGAAATCTCACACTGTTTTGCTTGAATCGTTGTTGGTAGTGGGGATTTGCCCCTCTGACCCCTTCCGACCCGCACGTCTATGTCATCACTAGCCCTGCACAAAAAGTGAAGCCCAGCACAAAAAGTGAAGCCCAGCACAAAAAATGAAGATTCCCCTCTTTATGAGTGATCACTTATGACAATGGTATAAAAATCAAGTCGAATGTTATGCATGCAACTTTTTTTAGAAGTACTGAGGAAACCGGTTATTGTGATCACTTTCAGAAGGAGTCTTTAAAATAACAATAATTGACTGTTGACATCAAGTGAAGAATATTGAGAAGAAGCCTTTTATTATGATCAGTTAATAACAGTATTCGTGATTAAGATAAGTGGTTTCCTCTGTATCATAAGTCTCTTTCAATACAAGGCACTCAAAAAAAAAAAAGACGAAATAACAAGCGTATTGTATACAGAAAATACAGTAACAATACAAAATCTATTTTTAAAATGTTCGTCTTATACTCCAAAAATAAGTATTTTAGCACAAACACTGTTCTTATACAACGAGTCATATTTACCATAAACAGAATACTAAAAATGAGCATCTTATACGCCGGAAAAAAACAGAATTTAAGTACGGGCAATTCATTCATCGATGATATAACACAGAAGGAGCTGCTTATTGTTGCAAGATCTCCTGGATAACAATAACCGGCTGATAACATTTAACATTCGAAATTTGTATTTATTGCTATAGATTCATTGTTATAAACAAAGACGGTGCGTAAGAACTGTTGGGGTGCTCTAAGGGCGCAATCGGACCTACCGTTTAAACTTACAGTTTTGTAAAGGGTGCAAATTTAACAATTCGTAGGTTGCGTATTCAGACCGAGCGCCGCGGCTGTTTATAAACAGTTTTTCATTATAAAAAAATTCAAATGAAAGTTATTTATCATAATAAATGTTCAACTCATTTCAAAAAATATGTTCGGGAGCGACTGATTTTGATAACAATAACCGTTTGATAACATTATTCATGATAATAAACTGGTTCCTTTGTGTTTGGAAACGTGCATCTTGTACTTCGAAAGTATAGCATTTCAGTAGAAACAGTTCTCTTGAAACGAAATAAGCAAACGAGAGAGAGAGAGAGAGAGGGAGGAAACACCCGTATTCTGATGGCTTTCTCGCTCGCTTGCTTATTCGTCAGATTCAGGCCATCCACCCGGAATATCGGTAATAAATAACTGGTGTCGCTGGGCTGCTGCGTCGGGTAGCAAGTCGTCTACCCAGACTTCCTCGATAGAAAAGCCGATTTACATTTTATGTACTGAGAATTCCAGGTTAGAAAACAAAAGGTCGAATATCTTTTCATTCATTCACACGTGTGTGTCTGGGTGTATGGAGGGTGGTGTTAAGTGTTTTCTCGATCATGCTCCTAGTGCGTAGCCGTGGAGATACTTGGATGCAGGTAATTGCTCAGTGCGTAGTGGTGTTAATAGAACAACCATAGATTTGCTTTTAGTTTCCGCTATGAATGTGCGCATGTCTTTTTCTATACACACGCACACACATATACGTACGTACATATGTACATATATATTTATCAAGTATTTATAAGAGTTTCAATATAATAAATCGCAATTTATAATCATGTATATATATTTAAAAGTATACAATATACATAATCTTTTTGAAGTCATTTACCTTTTTTCAAGTAATTTACTATTCGTTAATGATAAGAACTTCGAACCATGTCCAGAAAATACACAATTATAATAAAAATTCCATATATCCTGAACACTCCTGTTTTGACATGATTTGAATAGTACACACGCACACACACACATATATGTCGGATAATATCCATTTCTTAATAATATAATTGTCTGCGTCGAAAGAAACTAATAGAACAGATATAGATAATAAATGAACTAAATCAAAATCTGGAGTGGAACCAGTTATTTAAGCCTTTTCATTATCGGCGGTTGTTTAGCTCAAAGATAAAAGCAATGCTACGTTGGGGCGGCTGCCTTATCAGTCGCAGGTTCATTTCCTACTGCAGCATCATTTTCTGTATTTGTTTATTCTTTTTTACTTTGTCTAGGCCAAATTATACATTCATCGTGTAATAACGGGAGATCATTTCTAATAAATTTCAAAAATGATACAACACAATTAATTATATATATGAATTATGTTATATCATATAGAAACTTATTTGACACAATTTCCTATTACACGGTTATATGTCACTTAATTTAGACAACGTAAATAGAATGAACAATTAAAGAAAACAAGACTGCTGCTGGAATCAAATCTGCCACTGATAGGGTATCACCGTCAAACGTTACGATGCTCTTACCATTGAGCCAAACCGCCGCTGGCAATGTAAAGGATTATGTAACAGCTTTCAACCGAAATTCTCATCTCGTTTATTTTCGGTCCTATTCGCTTCTTTCAATTCCTGCTGCAGACCCATTTTCTTTAATTGTTCATTCTTTTTACTTTGTCTTAATTGAGTGATATATTAACCGTGTAATGACGGGAGATCATTTAAAATAAGTTTCTATATGATATAACGCAATTCATAATTCATTCTATCGGATCGCATACATACATTTCTTGGCACACACACACACACACACATACACACACACACACACACACACACACACACACACATATATATATATATATATATATATATATATATATATATATAGATATATAGATATATATATATATAGAGAGAGAGAGAGAGAGATGAATAATAAACAGGTTGAGATAGATGGATAGACAAAGAAGGAAAGAGGGAAAAAGAAGGGGGAGATCTTAACAGTCCTGAATATCTACATATTTTTGTTCACACACATATACAATTGAGGATGGATCAATAAGTCCATAGCCTGACATAGCTATTAGCTAATTTTGATCAGATTTTTCAAGGCATAGAAAAGTTCGAACTATGTAATTGATGTGGGATCGTTGGATTAAGGACATTGGCAAGGAAGATGATCATGTTGAAAAATGAATATTTGTGGTGTATTTTTTTTCCATCTTCACGATGCAGACTATTTACCCTAACATCCAGTTTCCACCGTCTCTTTCGAAGTAGCCATCTTGAACTTGAATATTGCGATACCACAAAGAGTATTGATTACAAAGGGTAGTGGAAAAAGTCTGCATTACGTTCGGTTTGCACGTTGTTCAATTTCAGGTAACACCTTATATAAAACATACATAATGACCTACAACGTCCAACACACTGTTATTATAAATGGGGTTCGATCAACGAAACCTGGAGCTATACCACTCAGTGGGTAACACTATTTTATCATTCATATTAGTTTACCCTTCCCGTCAAGATATGATAGAAGTATTAAAATTATTTTACAAATGCACTGTACCTTAAAAAATATCAAAACCATTTTTTTTTTGTGTTCAACCAGAATTAACCAGGTATCCCCTGACAAATGACGAATGCCACAGACAAAATATAGCTGATCGCGTTGCGAATTATATAAATTAGACAAAACAAACGCAGTCCGAAAGAATCATTGTATAAATGCAACTTGATTCTTGAATTTAGAAATTGGTTAGGTCGCCAGGTTTTCTAACAGAATTATTTCATTACTACCTGGACAGCGTTCTATCAGTCGGTATTCAGTTAGTTCCTGTGGAAGTCTGTCCGGTTTCCCTCCGAAAGGGGGCATAGCTGCATTACAGTTACATTGTAAAAAGACTCTAAAAACCTCAAATAAACAAATTTGGTAGAGCTACGCCAAAACAAGGGTTCAGTTTCGCATTATGGTTACATGTAAAAAAAAACAAACAACGTTTAAAGATGTTTGTTTTAAAGCCAAATAGTCAAGGTTCTTCCATTAAGTATGCAGACCAAATTAGGTTGAGCTGCGCCAGTGTTTACGGAGGAGGGCTCAGTTTCAAACAGACAGTGCCATTTGTTTTATATATATGTTGAAGCTCTTTGCACGGAGTCATCAACAAAATTGTGGCCTTAATTTTCTTTCCGAAATATTTAAAAGATTTGATTTCTTAATTCTAAGAGATAAGTACGAAAGTGAACCAGGTTTCCAAACAAAACATCACGGATGAGAAGCCTCAAACAAGCTCAAGATCTAACCAGAAAGTGCTCCGAGGGCGAATTCCCAAGCCAACGGCATTGTCATTAAAAAACTGAATGAAAATCAGTTCATATATATCTAGGATGCGGGAGAGGTGACTGTGTAAGTTTTGATTTTCGATGTTTCGGACTATTGTCTCAATACAAGACCAAATATCTATAAATTGAATGAAAATTCCAGGATTCATTCTTGAATGTAATCAATGATTTTTCATATTGAAATTAATTGAGGACTCTTGGAGATGATGTATGAACAGCAGACAAATATCAGTGAATACATACAACGATATGAAAAATATATTCCAATCGAAAAAGTATTCCTGAATCCACAGACAAATTTGATCAATTCTTCCAAATATCCCTTATATAATAGAAAAACCATTAAAATCAATTATACTGTATCTCCCATTGATGAGAATATCCCTCGCAGTTTTATTTATTCATAGGAAGTTAATTCCCACCTAAATAAAACATAGAAGGATTTTATTATTTCTAATGGAATATTTCTCGATCAAAACAGATATTATGAAGTATCATTTATTATTAAATGATTGATTCCAAATAAACTTTTCTCGTAGGGGTGTAGTCACTTCTGGTAACAAGAAATCCAGCTACATTTGATTTAGAAAGAAAATCAACTTTTCATGCCCGAAACTGTATAATAATGACAAAAAAGGACATAAAAATGAGTTCAGATTAACCTGTCTGATTGAAAATTAATTTCTCATAGATTAGAGAAGATCTACATGCCGACAACAAGGCAGGAGGCCTGTATTGCTCTGTGTAATTCAAACAAATTACTTCGGTCTCCTCCCAATGAAAACCATCAGAAATTTGAGTAATTCTGTACTGATTGACACCCAATACCATCAGAAGAAAACAAATGTCACAGAAGACTTGCTGCTTTCTAGCGACAACAGATTCGTTGAGAACTTTTTTCTTGTCACTCGTTCAGAAAATAATACAATATACAAAGCAGTCCAATTTGAAATTTAATAATAATAATAATAATAATAATAATAATAATAATAATAATAATAATAATAATGATAGCGTGGTGGTCTCCATTCATCTCAATAATCTCAATCAATAATCTATATCGAAATTATCAGATTTTCCAAGGTCAAAAAATTCAGGTTAAAAAAATGATTACCTTGTGATTTCTCTCATTTATTCATTTATTTGCAAATAGATATAATATAAATCCTATGGGGTATTCGAGAAAAACGCAATATAAAAAAGGGAAAAAACTCTTGAAAATAAACCTTTCAGATGTATGCCCTAATTTTACATCCAGCTGATTGAATGATACGCTTAGTTGAGAATAAAGCGTATCAGCCAATCAGACCAGATCCAGATAAGCTTAATAAATACCTAGCCCCCTTTGTAAACTACATCTGTATTGTTCTAAACTGACACCCCCACTCCACGCAATGAAAAATCAGCTGAAAAGATGAGAAAATTCCCAAATTCCAACAATCTACCCATCATTCAATTGCCATCGCTTTCGTTGTTGAAAATCGTTAATCTAAAAGAAAATAATTTTCTTCTACTATAATAACCCGTGTACTATTTATTGTTGGACCGATTTGGAAACTCTCTACTACAACTACCCCCCCCCCACACACACATATGCATACACGGATATATTCACGTACACAAACAACACACACACACACACACACACACATATATATATATATATATATATATATATATATATTGTTCAGAACTAATCCCGACGCACGCAAGAAGTTCAAACGAGCGTTGCTCCAAATCACATTCTATACCCAAAGCTAAGTAAATTCCACCAAGATTGATTGTGGGCTGCAAGTGGTTCAAACAAAATTCTTGGTTTGACAATCTCCAGATATCATCATAATCATCAGTCTTTTAACGTCTGTCATTGAACATACACCTCCCCAAGGATTAGCTGCACCTCTCTATCGTGGGCATCGCAGAGCCAATACTTTCTGGATTTGTGTAGTTCGGCTCTCCATATTGCATCAGTTGCGCATGTGATCCCTGGGGATCCTTGTTGTGAGTCATGATGTCCATCGGTTGTCTTTCTTGCAACATGAACAGCCCATGGCCATTTGAGTTTTTTTCGTAGATTCTATGATGTTCGGACTCCTATTTTCTCCCTGATATACTGTGCTTTATATGTAAGTAGACCGTCTCTAATATGAAAGTAGAGCGATTAAAGGCTGATCTAATGAGATGACGGTGAACCAAAACTCCAAAGGTGCGACCATCATTCAAATTACCCATTGATTTATCAAATTTTTGGTTTTTGAATTATTTGAAACCCCGAAATAAAAGTGTCACCGTAAGTTTCTCTCATTTCTAAGTTGGTATGGCTGGCTTACTATATATGCATCACTCATACAAGCTGCACCGATGGAGCAACTCTTTTTTATGTCAACCAAATTTTTAACCCCCCCCCCCCATTGTTATTTTAGAAAGGGTTCCGATCACAATGTAAATTTATGCTAAACTAGTCCCTAGTTTGTATCTGCTTGTTTTTTTAAATTTATTTGGAGATTACTGCGCAACAAAAGGCGAGAGAAGTAATTTATTAATTGATCACCCCTCCAGCCAAAAGACATTGGTCACGTAACGGTTTCAGTTGAGTGTGTTTCTTTCGTCTTAAATTTAGTTGCTTTTCATCATCAGTCTACGGCCATCAGAGATCGTGATTAAGGCAAGTTTGTTTGGAATATGAAGTTCGTCAAAAATTCTGTCAAAAGGGAGATAACTTCAGGTTAGTGCCCAAGGTTAGTGTTTAGGAATATTGTTTAAGCTAAGTGATAGGTTTGGGGTCGGATTGCATTTACCTACAAATATTTCCATATTTTCAACATCAAAATGAATGTGTATTTGAAATTGGTGATAAAAAATGATTTCCTTCTCCCATGCGAAATTGTCAGCAGACGAATCGGCGTTAAACGGGGTTGAAGCGAAGCGGGCTTATTACTGTAATTTTTCTCCGTCTGACACCAATTACACTGCCCCATCCTGAGCAAATGCACTGTCAGATTTATACCTCCCCCATTGCCTCACCCCTGAGGCCAGTTTACGTCGATTAAACAGCAACCCAGAAAGAGAAGCAAACAAAGAAAATTGATAGTCGTTCTGTAATCTAATCTAAAACCCCCTGTGAATAAATAGAATGATTTTTCGCCAATAATTACCTAACTGGTGTCGCTGATGATTAAAACAGTGTCTGAGGGAAGGGTATTCTTATTGTCTTGTGTCATTTTGTGGACTGACCTGGTTCTAGGGGGATCAAAAGCGTCCGTGATAAAGGATTGTATTTCTATTGACAATAGAGATATGCATGCGTCATCATCGCTTACACACGAACACGCAGCCATGGCGGTTTTTGTCGCTCTCTCTCTCTCTCTCTCTCATCAGGATATACGGGTTTGGCTTAATGGGGGACCACACTTACCAATCTAAAAAGATTTTTTCTATGTATTGCAAAAAGTTATCTCCCTCTACGCTCGAAAAATCACACGAAGGCTCCTAAAAAGTACCCTATTAATAAATATCCAATTTTTTAAATACATTATTGAAAAGTTATGATAATTATACTTATTTTTTCCATTTTTGCATTATCTTCATGTTCCATGATATATTTTTTCAATACTTAAAAGAGTTCCTTTAATGCCTGATTTGCAAGTCTTACCGCCTAATAGTTATGCCATGAGATCTGGCAGTGTTTGCATATATATATATATATATATATATATATATATATATATATATATATATATATATATATATATATATGTGTGTGTGTGTGTGTGTGTGTGTGTGTGTGTGTGTGTGTGTGTGTGTGTGTGTTGATGAAAGTAGCAATTGGAAGATGAAGAGAAAACCTGAAGAGAAATCAGGCGTTACATTATTACGTGGGCATGTTTCGAAGCATTTCACCGGATTTTCAAAGAAAAACTTGCCGCGGAACAGAGAAAATTTTGCTGTTTACATGTTTGAAGTTGTGGAAAGGAAAAGGAATATTTCTATGTTTTTTGGTTGTTTAGAGCTAGTGAGAGGGGGGGGGGTTGTATCCGAGTCGTGAGAATCAAGTTTGGTCCGAAAATAAAAAAGGTCTGTGAAGGGGAGGGGTCAGAGGGTGTTTGTTTCCTGTCTCTGTTGGTGTTTGGTTTAAGGATAGGGATCACTTCACATCCACAATACAAACATATAGGTAGTGTTCAAATCTTGATGTATAAAACTCAGTGTCTGTCTGTTTCATTTTGTAAGCCACAATTTTGCGTCAACGAAGCTGATATTTGGCATTTGGGCACATCTTTTCACAGTGAAGGTCATGGGCTATGAGCATTTTTCTGTCTGGCTGCAGATGTGAGTGAATCAAAATATTTTCACGTACTTTAATAAGGCAAAGGAATATGACTCATATAAATTTCAAATTTCATGTTTGAAGTATCTCACTTTTCGCCTCAAGATACTTTTATATAAATACGTGTAGAGTCCAATAATATTTTGATAGATGCATATAATAGATAGATAGATAGATTTTTATAAGTTTTGTTTGGATATTTTCAAATGATTCTTACCCATCTATTTAAGAAATTATTTCAAGATATTCATTTTATGCATCTGGGAATTAGTCAGTTTTAAGAGAAAAAAAAGCTTTTAGAGTGAGGCTCTTTTTACTACATAACTATCGTGCTTTCCGTTCGACGTACAAAAACAGCAGATTCCTGAAGTCCTGTTTCTCTCAGTGTTTAAGTCAAGTATGACAGTACTTTCGAAGAATAAGGAATCTGGCCCTCACCTTGACCAGACAATAAAATACATGATTCGTTTGTGGTGATTATTTCTGGAGATAACAAACTGGAAGTTCTCACTTCAAAAACACATTGACCCAAAAGAAAAAGTCACAATCGAAGGCTACATTCCTGTGCCAATTGAGTACTGTCAGCTTTTTTAAAAGGAATTTATACCAATTATAAAAATCCATCAGAACTCAAATAGCAATGGGCTGGTCATGTTGCAAGAATGGCAGACAACCGATGGACATCATGACTCACAGCATGGATCCCCAGAGATCATATGCGTAACCGAGGCTGGCAGAGTACAAGATGGAGAAATGAACTCCACAAATCCACGACGCCGATGATAGAGAGGTCTGACGAATCCCGAGGAAGGTCAATGTCCAACGACGGACGAAAATAGGCTGATGTTGTTGATAGCTAACTCATGTGATTGTATTTAATTCAGGTATCTAACAGAATACAGGATATTTATGCCAGCGTTTCAACAATTATATAAAGGATCTCAGTTTGTACTAGATTGAGTGAGCTAAGATTGGGAAATAGTCATCTATCTATAACATTAAAAAATGCATATATAATGCGACCGAATAATTGTGAAGTTATATTACTTTGAAACTATCAGTTTCAATAATTTCTAAGTAATATAACGCATTTATATCTTAGCATGTTCATATGTGTCTCCATCTGTGCATATCTATTTATCTTTTCATCTCATTATTTCTCAACACACACACACACACACATATATATATATATGAGTGCATGTGTGTAAGTGTATGTGCATGTATGTATTGCCTTTCTTTTCTGTTACATATAAAGCTTCGATCATTGCGTTATTTTTGTTTTTAACCCTTTTTTTGGGAGGGGGGTCTTTTCGCGTCGGAACTGGTGTCGCTATCCCAGCCAACTGACCCTTCTCTCAATGCTCGATGCCAATCTTTGGTCAAACGACGCAAGTTTTTCATACTCTCAGCTTTCATTGTTTCCGTCTGTGGCATTAGCTTTTCCCGATTCGTCTACAGAAACAATAAAAAAAAAAGAAAAAAAAAAGAAAAGAAAAAGAGGGAGTTGAATCTCGTGACTGGGCTATTCTGGTTTCATGGAATTCTAGTTTCATGCAATTCCGGTAATCTTCAGTCCTGCAATTCTATTAGTGCTTCTTTTTTATACAGATCTTTACTTGAAAGCTGAAGACCATCTATGACTCCTCTATATTATAAATACTAGTTTACCTATTTACCCTTTCTGTCAAATCATAACGGCATTATCCGGGGATTTCGCAATTGCATTGTAATTATAAAATATCAATAACATTATGTAATTTTTCATGTTTAGTACTTCCTAAATATTAAACTATATTGAACTGTATTAAAGGTGAAATTATCATTCATTTTTCCCATCTCGCTGATAATGTGGGGTCCCTCCATACGAAACGTATGTGAATAAATACTTATTCACCCAATCTGTGTGTTCCTCATTGTCTATAAACATTTTTACCATTACGTCGGATATAACCTATTCAATAATCAAGGCGAAATTAGGTAAAGATACAAACAAATATAATTATGAGAGGAATAATATATGTGTGGATTTGTGGTAATATGGCTTTACATGGACACACATAAGTCGTTTTCTCAGACTGAAATACTGTTTTCACCTCCTCTTAAATTGACTAATATCCAAAATTGCATGATTATGTGATTTCCATTCATTTATCAAGTTCAATATTACACAAAATCCTTTCTAGTACGTGACCAGACCATAGAATTCTATTTTTATACGTCATCATGCGATGATGTAGAAGAAAAGAAAATACTTAGTGATAATATGGAAGAGTTATGTCCGTTAGCGTGACAAACAGCAAAAAAGAAATGTGTAATACTATTGTTGAATTACAATACATATCACTCCTTACCGTCAGAAAATGACTGAAATAAATAAGCAGTTTTGCGATTGAAATGTACTTATACAATATCAGAAATATTATGTTGTACAGTTATTACTCCTGAATACTTAACTAAAGGTAAAATTATGTAATGATACTATTCATCAAGTTTAATAACGTAACATAAAATTCTATAGTATAACAGTCGACAAATGCATAATGTTAATTATCATGTGTACATATCATAGTCAATTGTAATCAGTTGTACTTTTTGTTTCAGATGTTCTAACGTTGGATACAAGTTTTGAGATTCGGGCAATTTTGTGGCATTTTTTCTTAAACGGGGCCCAAACACTGCTTAAAATGCTTGCAGGATTCAGTAGGTGGAAGGTAATGCAACAATATCTGACCGTACTGCCCCAAACTGGTTCGAACGTTTGAGGGTAGTGACTTGTCCTTCGAAATAAAGTTGACGACCCTCAGTTGTCGATCATGATGGTTTTAAAATGTGAAATAGAGGAGAACCCGACCCCCAGCACTTGGAAACCTTCATAAGAGCAAGGATCACTGAAAGATACCATATGTACAGCATTACATTCGCTTGAAAAATATACAGCAGCTCTTCAGGGATCCCTTGTGAACTCTCAGAAAACAAAAAAACAAAAATACTTTTGAAACGCCCTAATATATAATTTATTATGGGGAAGTGAAGTGTGAGTTCGTCTCACGAAAATGATTTTAATAATCAATTTAATTAATCTAGCGCCTTGATTCAATTAGATGGAATCAACCCTAACAGCGCGTAATGAATTAAATTCCCCTAAGGTTAGTCTATGGCAGCGAAGTAACAACCGCATCGAAAGGGGGCAGTTACCCTGAAGTGCAGGTGTGAAGGCGTGTAAAATTTCCGGTGGTAAAGTAAGTAAATCGGTCGTCGCAAAAAAACAAAAACAAACAAAAAACAAAACAAAACAAAACAAAACAAAAACAAAGAGACAATTTCTTTATTATATGTATGTATGATTTTATAAAATCAGAGCGATATACTCTACACGTGTTTCATTGTATAACCATTTTTCAAGAGTGCAAAAAATATTTTGTGTTAGACAAATGACGTTTTTATACATGTACTTGCAGGGAATCCCGGCGTTGCACGGGATAAATAACATCTGACCCAAGCAAAACATGCTCTCTCATAAATATTTTCTCACTTGGTACAACCATGTTGGCAGAATGGCACAAGCCAGAAATTGTTTGAATGTATCCGGTGTAGCAACCGGCAAGTTGTGCGATCGCGTCTTGGCATGGTTGTCGCAGGTTCACATATAAACCCAGGTATATAGGCCAGCTCACACCGTCGGATTGGTAGTCCGCGCATCATGTCACCGATAATAAATGCTTGAAAGCAGAATTACGAGTTCAGAGGTTCTGATAATATGAAATTAATAAAACAATTTCTTACAAGTCTAAATGATATATAAAAAATATATTTACAAATAACGATCTAATTTAGCATTATAGTTACGATGTAAATAAAAAAAAACTCTCCTGGAGGCTCAAAAAATGTTATCCAATTTTTTCGTATGTGATGTTGACTAGAGTAAAAAAAGAAAAACAGTGATAACATTAAATGTTAACTCAAGCATTTGAAACAGAAGTGTTGATAAAAGAGGGATGTAAAATAAACTGAATGTTAAGTAAAACTTATTTATACCAACGGCTATCGTATATTTTTATCTGGTCTGCTTTTTGCCCATCCCCACTTTCTCGGAACTGTCAACCAGGCTTGTCAAAGCCGTTTATTTGGATAATTCATGTATACAAGCTTACGGACAACCAAATTTTCATTTGTATATATATGATTATAAATTGCGTTATATCATACAGAAACTTCATTTGAAATAATATTTTGTTATTACACGGTGAATGCATCATTTGGCCTAGACAACGTAAATAGAATAAACATAGTAAATGGGCTGCAGCAGGAATCGAACCTGCGATCGATCTGGTAGCTGCTTCGGCGTACCGATACTCTTCCCATTTAGCTAAACAGCTGCCTGTAATACAAAGGCCCAAATAACTATTTCAACTCCAAACTCTCATTTTGTTTATTCCCGGTCTATATCTTGTCTGTGTTTCTTTCAACGCGTACAGTTATGCTCTCAAGAAAAGGATATATGATCCGGCAGAATAATACAAAATTGCGTTATATCATACTGAAACTCTATTCGAAATGATTTCACGTTATAACACCTTAGTAAGAGCAACGCTACGTTGAAGCGGCTACCTTATCTGTCGAAGGTTCGATTCCTGTGGTAGCACTATTTTCTCCTATTTTGCTATTATATAACGTAATTTATAATCATTCTGTCAGGTCGGAGGTCAACGTGGAGTCAATTGGTGTTGATATACGGGGGTGGACAGATGAGGATTCTGTCACAGCCTGATCTCATTTGACCTATATCTTGAGGTTTTCAAGACTTTGTGTACGTTAGGGGAAATGAGATATGGAGTTGAATTTCAAGTATAATATGTTTCAGGTGGATGAGTGAATGTATGTTCAAAGTGAGTTTATTTGAGAATATAAAAGTAATAACTGGGGTGTACGAAGTTCGAAAGAGGTTTCATTTGTTTAAATGTGTGACTTTTCGAATTAATTCTTATTCAAATTAGATTTACATTGAATCTTTATATAAGATATTCATTTTGTTTGAAGTAGTTAATGTTTCATATTTATATCAAAGTTGTCAAAATGTTTGAATAGGATGCTTTTCTCTTCTATCTTTTCTACGATCTAAAATTTTTCATCCCTGGTAATATGATCAGCTAAGAGAAAGTGCTGTTCTACGGGTTACAGTTTGTTCTGGTCTAATGATTTTATTCTGAATTGGTAATTATCTGATCTATAATGAAAAGGTCATTCAGATCTTCCTATACATTGTATACAGCAATGTGTGCATTCTAAAAAGAATACAACGTTTTTACCAAAGTAATTAGATTCATGGTAAATTTCATAGATTTTCTTGATTATTGAACCGGCGAATGAATTGGTAAAATTAATGTGACTCCACCATGGACTATTTCTGTTACAGCATGGTTGGCAAAATTATAATTTCTTTAATATTTGTGGTCGACGCAATGTAACATCCCTGTTCCCTGAAATATATTTAAATCTAATTTTATTTCGAGAATGTTCCAACGGTTCAATTAGAGAGAGAGAAGAGTGTTAGTTAATGTTATGAGGAGGATGCGATTTGATTATTCCTTTTGTTGTTGGTTGTAGGGTATTTTGTATTGGGATCTTATATATATATATATATATATATATATATATATATATATATATATGCATATGCATATGTGTGTGTGTGTGTGTGTGTGTGTGTGTGTGTGTGTGTGTGTGTGTGTGTGTGTGTTTCATCTGGATATCTTGAATCGGGAGTTTATCCTAGAAGTTGTTTGTACCTTCCTTGGGTGAGTGTGAAGTGGGCACGCAAAAGCAGTAATTATAGATAATGGAGAGGAACCACCCCACAAGTAAACAAAGGCTTTTTCTTCTGGTACATTCATTTTGGAATAAGTCTCGGGGGTGGGTGGCGGCATCCTGATTTGTCAACAAATTCAACAACAGCTGAACGCGTTGTTGTGGAAACAACTTAACTGGAGGAGTGGGAACTGATGTCGCTTATGTGTACCTGGGCCTCCTTTGTCGGATGCATTACCTTTTCTTCGGTGACAGCTGGGAAAATATGGATCCTGGGGATCTTTCCAGGCGTGTGACGGTCAAGGGGTCAAGCCTTTTTTCCCGCAAATCAACCTTGAACTGGTGTCGCTGCAATAAGCAAAACCTCTGAATTAGGGAGCTGATTTTTTTAGATTATCTTTTTTGAAGATGAGGTAAGTAAACCCTGTTTGACTTCGCAAGCTTATTAAACATCAATATTGAATAACATGCGTGTACATACTCACACATGCGAGCACACACACACAAACACATACACACATACTCCGATGTCTTTTAAACAAAATAGCAACGTTCCATAAGAACAAAAAGAGGTTGGTTCCCCACAAATAAATATGACAAAATATAGTGAAAATCTATTCGTTTCCGACTCATTCATTCTGCAACAAAAATCTTGACAGGTGCCCTAACTATTGGATTAACATTTCTTAGTTCCGAGCAGCACGTTTCGAATAGATTCTGAACTTATCCAAATCGTCACGCCACTGTTTTGCCAGCCACAATTTCGGTTATGATCTCAAGGGATCCAAGTTATGAGTCACAATATCCAGCGTTTGTCTAACATCCTTGCAACATGGTGTGCCCAATGCCATTGAAGTTTCTTAATGACTTCTTGGATATATCTGACACCTGCTTGCACTTTGATATATTGTGTTGTTTTGTGGCGTTTCCATGTCATGTTTAGCATGATGTTTTCTTATGCATAGTATATGTTCTTTGCTTGAAAGCAAATCTCTTGGTTACGTTCCATGTTTCAACTCCATAGATGACAAGGGAAGACGCATTGGTTGCAGTCCTTTCTTTTAAACACAGATGGGATCCTCCTGTTCTTGAAGATCGAACTTGTTTGCCAACCTATATTAATTCTTCGCTTGATTTTTTTCTTTTGAGGTTCTCATGGAGATACGTTATCCCAGGTTGGTTAGAAGCCTCATTTTTTAAAATTTTTTGGTTCTATTCGTCAGTTTGAGCTGTAGAGTTGGGATGAGATCTTGCATGCGAAGTAGGTGTAATTTGGTGAATAACACGAGATTCAAGCTAATTTGTCGGTGGCGATGGAAGCAGTGAGAGCAATGACTGTCTTGGAGTGACTGATATATTGCGAAAAACTTCATTGTTCCGTGTCGGCAATGAGTGTCACTTATCCTCATCAAATATCTCTACTATCTTTATTTAACTGAATGCTATATCTTTGTTTCCCTCTTTCTATCTTTGTTTTTATCATCTATTTATTCGCCTCTTTCTTACTCTGCTTCCTGTGGATCCCAAACCAATACCCACGATCTAAATGAATGAGGGTTGCCATGCTGCTCGAGTGATGGTTTTAAAAAATGGAAACGATTGGAAAAAAGAGACAAGAGCACCCAAGGTGAGGCTGCTGACAAAGACGGCCAAGGTGCACATTAGCGACATCACTTTCCAATTCGCTCGCATCACTTTTCAATTGTTTTCACAACCTGCTCAACAAATCAAGATGCCTCCCAACCGGAACAATATTTGTAGCAAAATGAATGAATGCACCAGAGAAAAGTTTTTGCCCTGTTTATATGTGGGGTGGTTTTGGGACGCGCCCCATAATTCATAATTACTTTTAATACAGTCCCACTCCACAGGCAACCAAGGGGGGAGAGAGATAGATAACTTTTAATGATGACTTGAATTCCACATTAAAAGACACCAAATCATACTTCAACATCATCACGTGGTACGTTAATACTCGAATTGGACGAATGAATGGAAATAGTGTTGGCGAATGTGTAAACAAAGTATAAAACGAAAGGAGAGATGAATTGTTGAAAATCCCTTTTTTCCCGCAAATCAACCTCGAACCGATGTCGCTGGGATAGGGAAACGCCAAGAACGAAATTTTTATTACTATATACATATTATTTCACGAAAATAAATGTACCGTTTCCTATCCGTCTAAAGCAGTGTTTCATTAACCTTTTGGGCGACGATTCTGAAAACAGAATATTTCTGGTCTTGGGGTGGCAACATAATTACTGTATTTATAATTTTGGCCCAATTTTACTTTTATTTATCAGATTCAAATTTTTGACTCGAACAGACGGGAATAAGTCAGTAGTTTTCTTACATTTGTGTATATTTTATTCTTCATAATCATTTTCCTGTTCCAGGGTCTCATTGACACCTATAAGTAAAACTTGTAAATATAAAAAGAGGTTGCCTCCCTTGATGGTTTGATTTTTCTATTTTTCATTTCCAACGAACTTAATCGTTAGAAAAGTACGCACGAAAACACGGTCCCTAAATCATGATGTTTGAATTTTATCTTGATACATATATATATTATTAGAAAAAACAAAAAAACAAAAAAAACGAACATTAATCATTAGAGCCCTCGCATGAATTTTCGAGCGTCTGTATCACTATACGTAGGCTCGAAAATTCATACCAAGGCCTCCAAAAATGATGGTAAAAGTATGATTATTATGATCCTTAAAAAAATATTTTTCGATTATTTAGGAAATACATTTATTAATATATAATTTTTAAAAAAAAGTATTCATTGAACTAAAGTTTGAACTTCCAAGCATTCCAAGATCTGTATTAAAATATGATTTTAAATGATATATTCATTAAAATTAAAATCAAACATCCAAATATTTCTGGAGCTATTACATTTATAGCCCTCAAGTTAGCCGGAAATGAAAAATGAAAAAAATCCAGCCATTTTAGCCACCAAGGGCGGCAACTTCCATACATGCAAGTTTTACCCACTTAATATTGTGAAGTTGATATCTAAATGTATTTCCATTCTAAGATTTATATCAACTCCTTTTTTACATTCTTTAAATCAATCATATATTTCTTTTCAAACCAACTCTGACCAACAGAGCATTTTAACAAACCTCATTTGGATCGCGTACATGGACTTGGGATTCACAGCTCTAAAAGACGAGAGAAAGGGAGAGACAAGTCGAAAAGTGAGAAAGATAGAGGGGCAAATAATAGAAAGAAAATGAAGAAAAGGTGAGGAAGAATAGAGAGGAAATGGAGAGAGAGAGAGGAGGAGGAGGGGAAGAGCATCCAGAGAAAAGGAGAAACATGGTGAACAAGAGAATTCGGGAAACACTGCTCGAGAGAGACTCCTTTCCCCAACTTGCGCCCATTCCTGGCGTTCTTACTATTCCAGCGACATCAGTTATTGGTTGATTTGCGGTAAAAAGGGCTCGACTTGATTGACGACTGGGTCACTGGTCAAACGTTTCGGAAGAACTCTAGGGTGTGTATTTTCCAAGACAGAGAGAGAGAGTGTTCAGTCATTGAATTAAGCAAGGTGTCACCTTCCCTGACATTCCCATAACAAATAGACTAGAAGAAAAACCTTGGCTTTGTTTATTTGTAGGACAGTTTTATGACGCCCTTCCATTATTTACAATTACTGTTAATACTTTCCAACTCCACAGAGTGGCGAGGAAGGAATAAACTCGTTTCACTTCACTTCACAGATTAGACGTAGAAATGAAAATAACGTTGGCAACTTTGGAAACAAAGCAAAAAGAGAGAATGTAAGACGAAGACAAAAGATCATCTCGTAAGATATCAGTCGCTCCATTGCCACCTGTGATGGTGTTCGTTGAAAGAAGGGTGATAGGCTAAGTAGCGTGTGTCGATGTAATATAGTCAGCAGGGGCGTCCGCTACCACTCCCCCAGGGGGTACAAAAGGATATATTTGAGGGACGGGGACATGAAGGATATATTCAACAAAAGCTTACTCCTTATTTTCGATCGCACTTGTATTAAGGGTGATCAGCTCAGGATGTTCCATTCTTAGTAAATAATTAGTTAATATTAAAAGGTTTTCATTGAGTTCTCTTGATTCCCCAAATAAATTTAGATTGATATTTCGGAAATTAAAAGTTCTGTTTAGAAAACCATTCTTCTCGCGTACGTATTTGGACAAACCATTTATAATTAATTACAAACTGAAAACATCGAGCTGTAGTGATCCCAATTCAATAATATATATATATATATATATATATATATATATATATATATATATATAAGATTTATTAAAAAAGATATAAAACTAAATTAACTACCTTACTTGAAAATTCAACAAATACACATACACGCTCTGACTCTTTCTCTCTCATTTCCCTTCTCTCATTTGTCTATTTACCTCAAAAGACGGTAACATTATTTGGAAACAGGACACACCAGAGAATTCGCCAGAATTTTCTTGAAAGTATTCCTTTTTAACATAAATGGCGAGAATTCCCAGAAAAAAGCCTGAAGTTCTAAGAAAACAAAACCCCTATTTTTTAAGGGGAAGCCAAGATATAACAGGACGGTCTGGGAAAGGCCCTTTGACAAACAACAGGTGTATGTTACACGCAATGGCACAATTACAAGTACCTTGATTACAGTCTTATACGTTACACATTGAAAAGACTTTAAATTCACTACACATAACACAAAATCATTTCTCTCATAAGTTGATAATTCATGTACTTCAATAAATAGTGTAGCATATTTACACGAGAAAACTTTGTTGTTTATTCCTCTGTGATTTGTCTCTCTTTAACCTTCGAGCCCTTTTCACCCTACTTAGCTGAATGATTCATCCATAGCTCCTTCTAAGTAATAGTAAGCACGCACCTAATTTCATCTACGTGGACCTTCTGACACTATGCAATAATACCTATCTTAATGGAGTCAACAACAAGATAACATTTATAGAAACCCCAAAGAATTAAAGGATATGAAATTGGAATAATTTAAATTACTTGTTATCAATTTGCAATCAATTTTATAAATCTGTTCTTATGATATCAACTTTATTATTATAAACAACATTGTTATAAACAACTATATATAATAAAAAAACCCAAATCCAATTCAAATGATTTTTATTGATTTAATACAAGTTTTAATTGCTTTTACGTAACGTCTTTGGGACCAAGTGATTTTGATTACAATACTTGTGATTACAGATATCAGCTTCCTCCTATCTCGAAATGCAGATTCGTAACGACTTTAGTGTTTAGAAACGAATAGCGTGATGACTGAGAGTGACAAACGAGAAATTTGGTTTGATGTGTTGTGTGCGAGTGACCTCTGTAGATATGGAAAAAAAGGATGCTGTACGAAGAGAATTGAATGCACACCGAGTATGAAGTTGGACGAGCATTGAAATAAAGAGGAGAGAACACATGCAAGTATTATGGCTAGACAAGAGACGTACGTACAAGAATGAAGAATGAAGATGAGGTACATGTGAGGATAATCTAAACATGATCGATTGTGAGGAGTGATGTTAGGAGAAGCGAAGATGAGATGGCGAAAGGTGGGAGCTTTCTTGTCTTGATAGTACTAGCGTCGGTGTCAAAGGGGAGTTTGTCTGAACTGCTTGGATTCCGTATGGTTGGATCGCTCCAAGATAATACGTGGGAACCGGGTTCAGTATGCAAGCCATACTGCCAAGTGAGTGAGTTAATTTGGGGTCTATTCACTGACGCTGTTAGACACTCGGCGAACAGACCATGAAAGACAGATGGAGTTATATCCGTGTTGTTTCCCGAAGTAAGGATGTTTAAGAAAGATTATCGTGACTATCGGATAGTAAAAAGACTTCGCCATTTCGTTTACGGGAGTGAGAGGTGATACGTGTTTGTAGCACGGGGTGAAGAGACGATGGCGTATCTGCGAAGCTGTGCGTATGTGTTGGGCTCGATATCAGTGAAGTGAAATGGGAAAAGTTAGTTCAGAGATAGGTCATGGAGGATAAGATCGGATCGGCCACTGGGTCGGCGGAATAACGATCTTAGGGAGAAAGAAAGAGAGAGAAAGAGAGTGGCTGACCACAAAAGCCGGGGCTAGAGGCATGACCAGCTAGGGGTCCTGGCGCCGATGAGCATTGGACCATGTGCGTCCAGGGGTTTTATACGGGTTGTCGTCGGAGTGACGTTTTTGATATCTTGCTAAAAGAAGAGTTCCGTATTTAATTCCCAACTAGAAATATAGGGGCACTACAGCAGGATGAAAGTCATCTCTACCTGAAGAGTTACACCGTCAATTTCAACAACTACACTTAGGATATGAATTAAACCGTAAAGCTTTCTTGAATTTCTTTGACTGTAACAAATAGATTGTACTTCTTTTTGCTTTGAAATATTTTTTCTCTATCCAGTGATAATAATCTTATGAACGTTGAAAAAGAAAAGGATAAAGAAAATGTCTATCAACAAATTTCTAGCAAGTTAAAGAGCACGAATTAAAGTGTGTTCTCATTTATTCATTCCAATTAACAGAATCAATCAAAAAGATTTTGTTGAAAATCAATTCCTGCATAAAAGTCATTTCACAAGGATGATCAAGCTCATTTGATGGTTAAAAAAAAATTAAAGTAGATTTTTATTTGTTGAAAGAACTCTTTCCCAATTTATACCTTTCTCGAGCTAAAATATTAAGGGCGGCAGCTTTTGGTTGAGACTAATTGAGAAAAGGGCCACGATTTTTACCAAGAGACAAGTTTCGATGAATTTGATTTAAACAAAAAACCATAACATTTGCCTAATTGAAGCAGTAAATATAATTATTATAAATTGTTAATCGATTCAGTTTTCTGGTCTGTGTTTTGAATTTGATTCCTTTATTTCATAATTAGCTTGCTTTATTTTTAATTTACTCCTCCAATTTTGAACTAACTGGGGAAAAGGTATAGAATTTGTATCATTTTCACGATATTTTCCCAACATTTACCGTCTTTGCTGGTGTATGGAACGCCATGGGGTCTCATCTAAAGGCAACAAAAATTATTTCCAATGTGTGTTCTTTCTCTGCGTGGGCTTTTTTCTATGTGCTCCTTTTCCGTGTGTGCCTTTCCCGCGTGAGACTGTTTCCGTGTGAGCCTATTTCCGTGTGAGCTTTCATTGAGGCTTTTAACGACCGATTTGCTATCGGTGTAAGAAAACCCTGTAAAAAAAATGTTCCTCGTAAGATATCTCGTCAGTTGCTCCAGAACAATCATTATTTTCTCAGTCGGCATCATTGTCTACAAATTGCCTATCTCTGATTCCCTACTAAAGTATGGAAACCCAGAACTTGCAAAAATATTGCGAAGTTCCTTAAAAGTGCATGCGAGACATTTTTCATGGCTTCGTCCATTTCAAAATGCCAGGATGTTGTTTACAAAGTATTGTATATATATCCCATTGAGCTGCCGTAGGCGTAAATATCACCAGCTTGTGAAAATGTACATCAATTACTACAGTTCGTTACCGAGGCTGCATTATTTTCAGTATCACTTGAATAAGTTACAGGAGTGGTCAATGTATGACATATCATATAAAGGAATTTCCCGTATTGCTTTTCTACGGTGCTCTGTCCCTTCTCTGGCTCGGAAAATACAGACCTTAGTAAACTTTCTCGTCGGCGGGGTATTATTATTAACAGAAGGTTTTTTTTTCCTATGGTACCTTCTTTTTGGGACAAATGTAAGTGTCAATCATGATTTGTCTGTCTAAACGGCGCGTTGTGAAAGGAGTAGGAACTGATGTCGCTCATGTGTGCTTTGGCCGTCTGTCTCGGCTGTGTTACCTTTCTTCAGTTCTCTGCCTTTGCCTTGGCTTTGAAAATAAAAATTCCCAGGCGTGTGAGTGACCGGTCAATCAAGGGGTGGAGCCCTTTTTTCCCTGCAAATGAACCTTGAACTGATGTCGCTGTACTAAGCAAAACATCTGGAATCGGAAACTATTCCTGTTCTAAATTATGTTGACCCCAAATTGATAAAACGAAAAGTAGTGAAAATCAAATTGTTTTCACAATGCGTTCAGTTGTTAAATTTGACAGATAAGGGTGCTATCCAACCCAAACACTTGTCCCAAAATAATTGTACCAGATGGAAATTTTGTGATGATTATCAGCGTCTTATGGAGATAAATAATTCAAGGGAGGTAACTCATCTGATGTAACCCACGGGAGACAACTTCAACCTAGAAAATGAATAAATTCAATAAAAAAGCACAGTGAAAATACTGAAAATTACGCATCGAACAAATAACAAGAAAATTGATAGCTTATTATAAATTTAAAATAGTTTATTGCAACGATTACACATCAGAAATGACTCTAAAAAACCTCAAAGAGGGCTATGATAGCAAAATAAAATTGGTTTTGAATATTGGGTATCAGCTCGGATTTAAAACAAAAAATTTTCTGGAGGTTCGGTTTATCTTCATTTTTTAAAATTTTTTATTAAAAAACAGAAAATTCAAAACTAATCATTCCTCAACATAGGAAAAAATGAAGATCATAATCATTTGAATTGTTAAAATTTAAAAAAAAATGTATTCTAAATGTTTTTTCAAGTATTTGTTCGATGTGAAATTTTCTTTCTTTTCATATTTTTATTAACTTTTTGAATTAATTGTTTTTTCTAGTAATTCGGCCGATGCTGAAGTTAGATAATCCCGCTCAATGTTATCTTGGAAAGGTTATCGCCCTTGATATAATTGTAAGTTATCTCCTTAAGACGTTAATCTCCACAATTAACTAGTCCCGATATTTGCAGTATGGTTTTCGGCTGCCCTCCCATTATTAAAAATGACTGTTATTCCCCAAGAGGCTGCCGTTAATGTCTGTATTCCCAGAATAAATGAGCCAGAAGATATAGACAACTCTCAACTCCACATTTGAAGACACCAAAGACTCTTCCAACATTTAAGCATTCAAGTCCTCCGTATGATAAAGAACCTTTTTAATACTATCATATGTGGGACTTGAATGCTCAAACGGGACAAAGCAATAAAATTGTGTTGGCAGATTTGAAAAAAAAAGAAAAAGCAGAAATCGGAAGGAGATTAATTGGAAGGATCTATTTATCTGCCCAGGCGTGTGACTGGTCAGTCACTTTTTTCCCCTGCAAGTTAACCTTGAACTGATGTCGCTGAATTAGGGAAACAGGGAGCTAATTGGTTGATTATTTTTTACGAAAATGTGTTCTTCAGCGTCCCTCTAATGCCGTGTTTCCCGAAAATCTTTGGCCGTGACCCCGAATACAGATGCTCTGGGTGGGAATGTAATTTCAATGATCGTTCATATGTTTTTTATCTAATAAATTTTGCTGGATTTCACTTCACTTTACCAGACGCCATAACTGAAATGAAGAAACTGGGATTTATCAAGGGTTTTCATCCATTTGTAAACGTTTTATTATTCGCAATCATTTTCCTCTTCCTGAGTCTCAATGATGCTTTATATTTGGGAAATTTTGATGTAAATATATTTTCAGTATTTTTCAACCGAATTTAACTTTTTCAAATACATTTTATAAATTTATTGTGTTTTTTTTGTCCTACATTTTTATAATCTTTTCTCATTTTTTTCATTGAGAATCCAGGGGCATCGTAGCAAACCTGAGTTTTAAGATCTTCATTTTTAAAGGAAGAGAGAAAGGATGGAGGAGGGGAAGAGAAAACAATACAATGAACGGAAAAAGACAGGAAGAGGGAGAGAGATAGGGGGGGGGGAGAAATACACGTGATTGTGTGAAAAATATGTTAGAAAAATAGAAGAGAAAAGAAAGTGAAAGAGAGGGAAAAGAAGAATATTTGGAAAAAAAAGAAAGAGAAAGGGAGAAAAAAGAAAATATTCAAGAAAAGAAGGAGAAAAGAAGAAAGATAGAAAGGGGGAGAATATTCAAAGGAAAGAAAGAAAAAGAAAGAAAGAATATTCAGAGAAAAAGGAGGAAAGAGAGAGAAAGGAAGAAGATTCAAAGGAAAGAAGAAGAAAGAAAGGAAGATTATTGGAAAAAAATAAGCGGAAAGTGAGAGGAAGGAAGAATATTCAAAAAGAAGGAGAAAAAATGAGTGCAGACAATTTTAAATTCCAGGATATTGCTTATTAAGCTTTGCCTAAACTCATTGAGTCATTCATCACCTTCAGAAAATATGCAGCGTTTCAATTCGTTACCAAGGCTGAACAATTAAATTGCATAAGTAAGTCCTGTTCCTGTTCGATACTTATATTTGATTATCTAAATAATGTGAAACTTAGGAAAAGAATCGAATAAAATTGAATGAATAAACACTGGAATCATTTTCTGCCGAGGGTTGTGGACAATAAAATTGGGAAACACTACTAAGGATTGGCATCTTTCCCCAACTCAAAAAAGGCTCCCATTCCTGGTGTCTTCGCTATTCTAGCGACATCAGTTCAACGTTGATTTGCGGTAAAAAGGGCTCGACCTCGACCACCTTGACTGATCGGCCACACCTATGCCAGAGCACGCATGAATCAAGATGCCACATTACCCCATCATCCTAAAACCAATGTACCAGAAAAAAAGGCATTGGCTTTGTTTACTCGTGGAGCGGTTCTAGTACTCCCTCATATTATTTATAATTGATACTATGATACTCGGTTAGTCAAGGAGGAGATACACAACTTTTACCATGCCTTGAATTCCAGATTTCAAGAAACCAAAACATTTCAACCACCATGGGTGACTTCAGTGCTCTAAGAAAATTTGGAAACAAAACGTGAAACAAAATGAGATGACCTTAGTAGCTTTGAAACAGCGAGCAGTTCCAAAGGCAAAGGACTGCTTCTTCAAAAAAAAAAACCCAAAGAAAGATGGACTTGAAGAAGTCTTAATCAAGAAACCAATAACGGAATTGATTCCATCCTAGCCGGTTAAAAGCATACTATCAAATATATTCAGGTCTTAAATCAAAATGTTGGAACCAACCACAGAAAGACGTGATGCAAAATCTAAATTAACGCTCAGAAAGAACGTTGGAAAGTCATTGTTAGTGGTTTAGTCGGACTATTTATCTTGTCGTCTACGTTGCTCATTTCTTCACAACTTTTCGGCCGTGTCTCCTCCGGTTCTTTTTCTTTTTGTTGCATTTCAATTTGTCCAATGAAAGAAAAACAAAACACAAGAAATGGAAACGGATGTCGCTAATGTGCGCCCTGGCCATCTTCATCAACACTATTACTTTTCTCTTCGATGCTCTCTGCCTCTACCCTGGTTTGGTAAAAACAGACCCTAGGGATCTTTCCAGGCGTGTGACTAGTGAGACAAGGAAGGAAGGAAAAAGGCCCTTTTTTCCCGCCAATCAACCTTGAACTGATGTCGCTGGAATAGGGAAAACGCTAAGAACAGGGAGCTAATTTACTTCTGTGAACAAAGTGATAAGAGATATATGTATTCAATCGCGTCTGTTGGTTGAACTGTCCAATCGATATCTCCGATCGTACTGAATTAATTTCAATTCAATTTTGAAATAGGGTAAGATAGAGGTTAGAGGTGGTAAAATTAGGGGAACGAAATATTTTTTCTCGTTTTTTTCTTCAAATTACATTAATACATACGCCCCAGACTGTTCAAACGATATCTCGAAAAGTTCTCAATGAATTTCCAAGATATTTTGAGGAATGCTGGACAATAGCCGACGAAAGAACTGATGGAATATTTGAACAGATTCTTCCGCGATCACTTCCTCAACCTCGTAGTCATACGTCAAGGCCATTTAATATTACCAAATTTATTCTCCTGCCTATAAGATATCTCCAAAGATTCTCAAATAATTTCAATAATACTTTGTGGGAGGGTTGACATTAGGCTATAGAAAAATTGATTAACTTTGGGAGCGGATCCATGCACAATGACCTTGGCATTGACGGACGTACGCATTCTCTTGGTGCTTCCAAGTTATTTATTTTATTTTTTACAAGCTTGTTCTTAGGTGTCTCTCTGAAGTAGTGTTTCCCAGACTTCTTTGGCTGCGACCCTAAACACAGAATATCTTTAGTCTAGCGATCTTCGGTGTTTCTTTATCTGCTTTATCCAAAAAATTTTACTAAATTTCCCTTTGATATAATCATTAGATACAATAATTGGACATGAATACTTTAGGAGTTTTCATACATTTGCCTTATTATTTGCAACTATTTTTCTCTTCCAGAGTCTCAATGACGCTTTATATTCGGTAGATTGTGATGTAAGTATATTGACAATGTTTCTTTATTAATTTCGACATTCTTTTCCAACATTTTCCATTTTTTGATTTCTTTTTTTATGTTTTGAAAATGTTCTTATTTTTCAAACCAGCCTCGATCACCGTAAGTACCCTAACAATCCTAGCATTAGGGTCGCAAGTATGGATTTGGGATCCATGACCCTGGAGGAAGAGAGAAAAGAAAAGAAGTGACAAAAAAGTTTGTGTGTGTGTGTGTGTGTGTGTGTGTGTGTGAGGGGGGATGGAAGAGTGACTCGTACAGACGGAGGAGGAAATAAACGAGAGAATGTGTGAAGTAGGTGAGAAAGAATCATATGAGAGAAAAGTCGGTGAGAGAAAGAGACAAGGAGAAAGAGTTAAATGCAAGAGAGTGTAAAAGAGGGAAAAGAGGATGGGGAAGAGGAAAGAGTGAGAGAGAGGGAAAGGGAAAGAAAAGGAGAAAAAAAGGAGAAAGATATGAGGATAAAAGACAATCCTTGCTTTCATCACAATCTACAAATTAAATGCCAAAGCAAAAAAACTTAACACCATCATCCTTACAAGTATAAGCAGCCATTTTTAAATGAGTGTGAGCATCTTTTAAATTCCTAGAGGTTGTTTACTAAAAGTCGTTTAGATCAGAGGTGCCTGACCATTTTTCACGATACGAACCCCAAATATTACTTACAGACTTGGGAAGAACCCTTGGCGCTTCTGACACGTTTGGGACCAAGATTTGGCTCATTCCAAAAAGTCACTTTCTCCTCATACCGGTGACGTCAGTTTTCACGTCATATCATGCTGAATAATTTGAATATCGATACAAAACAATTATTTTAGATACGTTTTAAAGCAAATTGATAATGATATAAAATACGCATTCATTTTGCTCGTGTACAGTTTAAGAAAGGTTTTTTTTTTCAAACCAAAATAATTTCAAATCTCGTTCAAAATAAAAAAATAGAAAATAACAAATCGCTTATATATGAAAGGTGAGTAAAGTTTGCCGTTTCCAGTAATCAAAGAAAAGAGACAATTCGATAAAATTACATACGATTTAAGAATCTTTTCGAATCAATGTCACTTAATTTGATACCTCGTTTAAGACAAAACAATAAACCATATGCTTTTTTAAAATAAATAAATACAGTTTGAAACAGGATGATTTGTTCTAATAACAATGTACAGTTTGAGAAATGGAATTTTTTTGGTTATATAATACCTAAAATAAATCAAAAGAAAATAACAAAGCCGATTCCGATTATCTGGATTTGTTTTACAACAATGTAAAGGAACAGTATTATTTGATAAAATTACATCACTCACTCTTTTACATGAAGCAAATTGAAATAATCAGAGTCTGCTGATTTTTACATACCTGCTGAATGTAAGTTATCTGTTGTTTTGAACTTGATCGTAGGTAGAATATGTACGCACACATCTTTTCATTTTCCTTCAAAAAAAAAACTATAACAATAAAAAAACACTAACAAAATTTTCACAATGAATAAAAGAAAAAAAATATAGAATGAAGATTGCGTAGGAGTTGTTTCAGTATTAAATTTCAAAAGATAAAAATGATCCATGATATTGTCTTTAATGCCGCTGTAGTTTTCAAAATCTGTCTTCGTTAAAGCTGTTAGCATGTGCAGAGAATCGTAGAAGTCTGCCTTTTTGACATTTGTTTCCTTAAGTGTTGAGAGAATCTGAAATCCTCGGATCTTGCTAATTAAACAAAGCATGTTATCATCGGTTTTATTATCAGAGAGAGTAGAACCGATATCAGTGAAAGTGTAACCAATATCAATAACAGAAAACTTTGAATGAAACAAGTGACAATATTTTAAAAAAACAAACAATCAGTTTTTATGGTTGTGAATAGTTAAGATGAAATGGATAATAAGTACAAAAATCTATAAGCAAGTTCTTTTTATATGAAGTGAAATGTCCTTTGCTAAATCACAAACATGATTGGTTTGTACCTCAGATATGAAGTTCGTTTTTAAAAGAATTATGTTCGGTAGAGTTTCTTTTGAAATATTAAAGTTAAGATTTTTTTTGACGGTTTCTTGTGAAAAGAAAGTGTGTTTTTGCCTGAGGATGGAGCCATCACGTCTGGCGGTGTGCCTTTGATGTCACTGTCTATTGGCTTCAGCAGCTACCTTGGTACTGTGCAGCTATCAATTTCACTGTCTGACTGACCACCATCGGTTGTGAAAGGGTCAATTAAATAGTCCAAATTCGGCTGCTGTGGCTATTGATTTTTGTTGCGGTATTAAGATTTGTAAGTAGCTAAAAAATACGTTTGTGTTTTGTTGGATTGAGTGCTGTTGGTAGGAAAATGCCATTTAGGAAAAGCATTGTTTAGTAACTCAGTGGGTTGCCCAATTAAATTGAAGACTAAATTAGATTGATACTATGGGTCCAGAAATGGTCTCCATTGTGAATCTTCAGTTTTTCTTTTTCACTATGTTTTTAAAACTTTCAGTTGTCTCAGTTGTCTGTGGAAAGAAGATCTTCTACTTTCTTAAAAAAATAACCGAAACTTTCAAGTTGTCTGATAAGTCTGTTTAAGTTATTTACATTTTTATCAAAACCGAAATGTTTTATGTAGTTATAATTTAGAACAAGCTTTTCTGTCAAACTTTGCTGATGAACCCTAAAATCTTTTTCAACAAACCTTGGGTAAGTAAGAATCCAGGTTAGTGATCACTGGTCTAGATTCGATTGAGTAGCAGTTTGTATGAATATCATCCATTGTGAAAATATGTAGCACTACAGTTTGTTAGCAAGTCTGGGGGAGTGGTTTTTATCATTTACATCACATGAGTAATCCTGTTAGCGTTCAATACTTGTACTTGATTATTAGATTAATGTGAAATCCAGGAATAAAACTAAATGAAAAAACACAGAAATAATATTTCTACCCTGTGGGTCGCCAGACCCAAAATGTTGTGCGTTCAGGATCGTCGACAAAAATGTTTGGGAAACAATGTTTCAAAAAGATGTCTTCGTTCCTGGTATTTTCACTATCTAAGCGACATCAGTTCAAGGTTGATTTGCCTTGACTTGACTGACCGGTCATCGGTCACACGCTTCAGAAGACCCCTACGGCATGTATTTCCCAAGCCAAAGAAAGTGTTCTCGGTATTTAAATTGCACCAGAAAGAAGGCTTGGCCCTGTTTACTTGTGGGATGGGTTTTAGATGCCCTCCCATTATTTATAATTACTATTCTTAGAAGTATATACAAGACATTTCTCATGGTCGTGGACGGTTCAATATGCCTGGATGTTGTTTATAAGGTGTTGAATGAATCCCATTGAGGTGCAGTCGGCATACAGATCGCAACCATGTGAAAATATATAGAACTACACTTTGTTAACAAAGCCGAAAAATTGCATTATTGATAATCATCATATCGGACGATGAAATTCCTTGCAAAATACCTCATCAGTCGTGCGTTGGCTTTCTCTAATGTTCTGCTTCTCTCTTGGCATTGAAATACAGACCCTATGGATCCTCATGGGGTCCGATAAACAAAAAGGCCCTCTCTCTGGTACATTCATCTCGAGAGGAGTGTATCCGTGGATGTCAATCATAATTTATTTAATTTAATTAATATTTTGATGGAGCTCGCTGTGGAAACCAAAGCAGTTGAAAGTGATTTCGCTAAAAGGTGCCTTGGTCGTCTTCATTGGCTGCCTTGCCCTTTTCCAGTGCACTGCCTCTCCCCAATGAAGGAAAAATACACAGACTCCCTTGGAATCGTCCCTCTGCAAAACCACCTTGAACTGATGTAGCTGAAAAACATCAGGAAATCATCACATCATCTTTTTTTGCCAGCCACAATTATGATTTCGAAGGGTCCAATGTGACCAGCAATTGTCTGATATTCTGGCTACATGGCCTGCCCATTGACATTTAAATTCCCTTATAGATATTGACACCCTGATCGGTGTTAATTTTTTCAAGCGTGGTATTATTTTCGATGTTGTTGCCAATGATTACAGAATTTTAGCTGAAATTCTGCACAAAAGCGTAGAAACGGACCTTTTCATAGACGCTATAATTATTATCTATGGAATAGGTAATGTAAAATCACCAGGATTTTTTGAAATTTTGCTAAAAGCAAAAATTGTTATTGCTGTTGTTAGAGGCTGACCTCAAGGGTCAATATCTAGTTATAACCAATCTCAGTAGCAGCAGCAGTAGCTCACTGCTCGGAAATAGAAAATGGATTGTTATTGGATGTAGAGGCTGACTACCTTCCCCCATAGAGATCCAAATGAGTTGTATGTAAATTTTTGATTCGTTGTCGATGTCACGAGGAACCGAAAATACTCCCTCTTGCAGGGAGAAGTATTCAATTCCGGGGTTGCTGGACCCCTCTTCCAGATCACCAAGTGAAGTCAAAAAATGTATGCGATTTGGTTCGCTTGAAGTCAGTCATCGCCATTACTCGGTCATTGGCTAAGATCAAAGCGTAGAATCTGTTCTTTGACGCCTTTCGATGGAAAAGTTGATCTGTGCTTTGTCGGCCTTTAGGCTGAGAAGTTGATCAGCCTAGGTGCTGGTGCAATGTTGCCAATGAAGGGTCACTGAGGCTCGGCATTGCTAAGCATATGGGGCCTGGGATTCGTCCTGGGCCTCATAAAATTACCTGGCCCAGTCTGGGAGAAGCAGTCCGCCCCAGGGCAGCACTGTCCCATTGCACAAAAGGGATGGGTCGGGACCCCCCCCCCAACGCCTTTGTGACTCACGTTGCAGAGACTGGTGCTATTTTTGAACTGCCCAGAATGGGAGCCCATTTAAAAGAAGATCTTGTGTCAAATTTGCAGCCATGGGTCATGGGTCGCAGTGGTCACATTTTCCTCCATACACAGGTACCCAGACATAACTGAATAGTCAACCGGTACTTCCTTGAGATTTAATGATTTGTTAGTCAGAAGTTGATATTTGTTCTTCAGCTTGTACGCGAATTGTAATTTAAGTGTAGGGCACGGGGTCAGTGATTCAAGATAATTTGTCGATGGCAATGAAGGCATTTTGTATCTCTCACCTATCTATTTTCCTCTTTTTATTTATTTCCTTCCTCCAGATGCTGTGTATGCCACACCCATGGACGAGGGTCGCAGTGATACTCAGGAGGGTTGTAGGATTGATAGAAAAAATGGAAAAAGTTAAAATGTTTTGAAAAATGTTTAAATAAAAAAAAAATACTGCCTCAGAGTGACTCCTAAAAACTAATTAATTTTTCCAAACTCAAATAGAAAACAAAAAAGATCAGTTCTTTACTATTGTTGTTCTCCTTTCTTGCAGTGACATCGGTTCAAGGTTGATTTGATCGACCTCATTTATGACCGACCGATCGACCGACCGACCGACCGGCCGGCCACACGCATGGGATGGAGAGTATCAGAGAAAAGAGAAGCAGAACGGAAAGGCAACACAACTGATGAAGACGGCCAATGAGCCACATGAGCGACATCAGTTTGCACTCCTCTAGTGATTGTTTTGTTTTCACAACGCGTCCAGCCGTTAAATTTTTTGACAGGATTGCCACCCGCCCCCCAGCATTTGGTCTATAATGAATGTTCCAGGAGAAAAGCTTCGTCTTCTTGTAAGACTGTTTCACGACGCTTTTCCCGCCTCGTCAACCAATGTGGCGTCTTTTATTTCCCCATATCAATATAACTTCTTCACGGAGAACCTCAATGCTCAAACTGGACAAAGAAATGAAAATAGCGTTGGCAAATTGGGAAACAAAGTACAATACGAAACGAGAGATGATCTCATTAAATACCCAGCCTAGATTTCTGTCGAGACGAGTGACCGGTCAGTCAATGGGGTCTGGGCCGAGCCCTTTCTCCCGCAAATTAACCTTGAACTGATGTCGCTAGAATAGGGGAAACACCAAGAACGGGGAGCTAATTAAGCGAAAGTGTTTCCCAAACGTTTTTCAAACCTGAATAGAGAATATTTTTGGCCCAACAGCCCCCAGAACGGACGTATAACCTAACTGATTCTTTATTTATTTCCAACCAATAAATTTTGCTGAATTCTGTTCAACTTTAATAATCAGATACAAAGTTTCTGACGCGAGTAGACTGGAATATGTCAAGAGTTTTCATAGCTTTGTAGTTGCTTTATTATTCACATCGATTTTCTTGGTCTAGAATCTCAATGACGCTTTATATTCGGGAAATTGTAATATAAATACATTTGCATCATTCTTCAAATTACTTTAACCTTTAAAATTTGTTTTAATTAAAGAAAAAATAATTGCTTTGACTAAAAAAAACAAAACCTTTTTTCAACTTTTTTAAAACGATCTTGTTACTCTTCAAAACATCTCTCAACCATCCTAGCTATCGTCATATGGATCAGGATCATGGATTTTGGAGAGAGAGAGAGAGAGAGAGAGAGAGAGAGAGAGAGAGAGAGAGAGAGAGAGAGAGAGAAGGGGGGGAATAAATGAGAAAAAATAAAGAAATTTGAATAGAATTAATGAGTAAAAGTAGAGAAAAGAATAAAAAAAGAAACAGAAAGGGGGAATATCCGAAGAAAAAAAGAAGAAGAAGAAGAAGAAGAAGAAGAAGAAGAAGAAGAAGAAGAAGAGACAGAGAGAGAGAGAGAGAGAGAGAGGGAGAGAGAATCAATGGTTGATTCACTAACAAAGGAAGAAAACTTTCTTAGAAGTGTATGCGACCAATTTTAAATGAGTGTGGACATTCTTGAATTCCAGGATGTTATTTATAAGTGTCGTCTAAATCCCATTTAGCTGCAGTCGCCATAAATATCGCCACCTAGTGGGAATATGTAATACTACATTTTGTTACCAAGGCTGGACAATTAAATCGCATTATTCTTAGTATCGCATAAGGAATTACAGGAGGGAAATCCAATGAAAGATGGACTTGAATCCAATCGTGAAACCAATAACGAAATTGATCTCCTTGCAGACACTACTGACACCGAGGAAGGACGCTAGGAAATGTTCATTCAGCGTGTGAAAAAAGTAGAAACTGATGTCACTAATGCATGCATTTGGCTTTCTCTGGTGTTCTGCCTCTTTCCTGGCTTGGAAAATACAAACATAAGGAATCTTACCAGGCGTGTCAGTCAGCCCTGTTTTCCTTCAAATCAACCTTGGACTGATGTCGTTGGAATAGTGAAAGCACCAAGAATGGGAACTAATTTTTAAAAATTATCTTTTGACGAGGTGGTCCAAAATGTATGTTCTTAGGTGTCCTTCTTAAAAAGAGTTTCCCAATTTTGCCCCGCCAACACACAATGTTTTAAGTGTAGCCACGTTCAGCGCAAAAACATGATTCAAATATTTCCTCATTTTGTTTTGTCCAATATTTTTTATCTGAATTTAGCCGTAATTTGATTATCAAGTAGTGCAAGTATCGGTCGTAAGAAGACTGGGATACTTCTGTTTTTTTTTTACATACATGTATTGATGTTTTATTGTTCACAGCTATTTTCCTTTTCCACTTTGTATTCCAGGATAGCAATGTAAATATATCGGCAGAATTTCTTCATTACTTTTCACATTTTCGAAAACATTTCTCATTTTTCTGATATTTGTATTTTATTTTCATTTTCATTTTCTTTTTTCAAAATAACCCTCGACTCTCAAGAACATCCATACGACTCTCATTTTTGTCGCAACCATAAGCCTGAGAACCAGTGCTCTAAAGGAAGGAGAAAAGGAAAGAGAAGGGAACAAAAATGTAAGCTGTACATAGAGAGAAAGAGAGAGATGATGTAAAAGAGATGAGAGAGAACAGAAAGAGAGAGAGAGAGAGAGAGAGAGAAAAGAAAGAAAGAACTGATGACAATCACTGCTTTCATTTCCTTCATCATTATCTACCAATTATCTTGAATAAGATCCAGCACCGGAGAAATCTCCTGCGAGATATCTTGACATATGCTTCTGGACAATCTGTAGCGATGTTCGTTCAGAGAGGAGTGTGTCGAGGTTATGGATGATATGTAAGTCGGTCAGAATTTAATGTTGAAGCTTTGGCGCAAAAGAAATGTCGGTCAAATCCAGTTAGTGTCCGGTGATCAGTCAGAAAAAAAGAGCCAAAGCAAGTTTGTATTTACCACATTGGTTGTTCACTGAGGCGAACAACTTCGAAATCTCTATTTTGATTGGCTGATTCGTTAAAAGAAAGGACTTGGGATTTTTGTGGGCAAAATCAAGGCAAAAGCGAAATATCTCATTAGTCTTTCTTTGATGCTATGCCTAGCTTGAAAAATACAGACCCTAGGGATATCCCCCAGGCGTGTGAACGGTCAGTCGTGTGGTCTAGTAATAATAAAATGTCTTTCCATCTGGTATGTTCACTTGGGAACAAATGTCAGTGTAGATGTCAATCATAATTTGTCTAATTTAACGGCTGAGTGCATTGTAAAAACAAACATTTCACTAAAGGAGTAGAAACTGATGTTGATTGTGCGCGCCCTGGTCGATTTGTTTTGTCTCACCCTGGCTGGGAGAATACACCCTACAGATCTTCCTAGACGTGTGACCAGTTATTCAAGGGGTCAAGTCGAACCCTTCTACCCCTGCAGATCATCCTCGAACTGGAGTCGCTGAATTAAGGAAAACACCAAAAACAGGGAGCTAATTAAGGAGAAGTGTTTCCCAAACTTTTTTTCTGCTTGAAATTTTTTTTGATGAGAGATCATCAATAGATATTTTCGGACTTATCCTCATCCTGGTTCATCCTTTGAGCACTACTTTTCGGCCGTTGTACCTTACGGCCTTCTCCAGGTGGATGTCGTGAATGGGAAAGTTCAGACTGCTTAGATTTAAAGATCACTGTAAGAAATATGATCATGTTCAGCACCAATCCATCGAAGCAGTTGTCAACGTCAGCAAGCGCCAGTTAAGTGCCTCTGAGGAAACAGCTCTGAACAAAGATCTCAAATTCGCAATGAGGATTTGTCGTATGCCATATCTGAATGTGATTGCCTTTATGGAGGACGCAGCTTTAAAACTCAAAGACTGCGAAGGAAAATACCAGTTCTCTCATATCAAACATCACAAAAGAGGATAGATCAGCCAACAGAACCTTGCAGAAAGACACCAACATTGTAATTCTGCTTGCAGACGAAGGCCACACGATGGTGATTATGGCCAAGTCGGAATACACTTATAAATTGGCGAGCTTAGTTATAGACGTTGGCTATTGCAAGCTTGAAAAAGATCCAACTGCTAACACTGAGATGGAGCTTTCACAGCTCTCAAACAAAAATTAAACCTCACCAATTCCGTACGTGGACAGCTAATCCAACGATATAGCCTGTCATCGTACATATATGATATCCCAAAAATATACTATTTTCTGTTTTTTTTAATGTATTTTTACTCAATTTCATGAATAAATGTTTGCTGTTTAGATTATTTTTTTAATTATTAACAACAAACACAATCTCGAAAAACTTTGCATACCATAGCAGCCTGAGAAAACTTTAGAGATGAATATGCATTCAAATAAAACATACTTCACTCATACAATTATTTACGAAAAGAAATATATAAAACATTACTATCATTTAAGTCATTCATGTTAAAGATAAAATAAACGCTTCAATATATTTGACGCCTGCGCCACGCCGGGTACTCTGATAATATATATATATATATATATATATATATATGTGTGTGTGTGTGTGTGTGTGTGTGGGGGTGGGTGGGTGGGTGTGTGAGTAACTCATTTATATACTTTTATTTAAAAAAAAAAATTGTAGAAAGAAAAAGGTAAAAAAGAAAATACCTATTTCAGAGTGACACCTAAAATCACAAAAATTTCATCAACCGGTAAAAAAATTGGAAAAATAGTCAACTTATTATCCCTGATGTTTTCCCTATATTTGCGACATCAGTTCAAAGTTGATTTTGCAGTGACTGGACTGGACCGGACCGATCACGTGCCTGGGGAGATCCCTTGGCTCCATATTTTCCAAGCCAGAAGAGAAGCACCGAAGAAAAGCGATACAGCTGGCAAGGGCGACCAAGGCACACATAAGCGACCTCAGTTTCCACACCTTTAGTGAATTGTTTGTTTTCACAACCTGCTCAACCGTTAAATTTGTTGACAAATCAAGATGCCTCCTACCCATCCCAAACAATACTTGTCCCGAAATGATTGTACCAGGAGAAAAGCATTTGCTTTGTTCCCTTGTGTGGAGAGTTTCGGACGTGACTGCAAGATAACAAAGAGCCTTTCAACACATCCTTATAAGGACTACAATGATCAAATTGGAAAAAAGTACAAAACGAAGGAAAGATGATCTTGTTGAATGCAGACCATAGGGATCTTCCCAGGCATTACTGGTCAGTCCAGGAAGTCGAGGTCGAGCCCTTTTTTTCCCGCTAATCAACCTTGAACTGATGTCGCTAGAATAGGGGAAACAGATATTTTTTTGTATCCAAAATAGGGGGAAATGAATGTTCTTTCCCCCTTCTATATCAGTGTTTTACTAACTCTTTTTAGCAGCAACCTTGAATATTTGGGTTTAGCGACCCCCAGGGCGAAAATACAATTTGAGTATTTTTTCGTTTACTTATTCGATAATCTTCGATAAACTGACTTTTACTTCAATCTTATTATCAGATAAAGTGGACGTAAACAGACTTGATTTCCATACATTTGTAGATTCCTTATAATTGGCAACTATTTATAATTTTTAAGTTAGCCTTTATTTCGACTTTGAAGTTCCCTTTTTAAAATTTCTTTTATAATGTATTTTTTAATGTTTTCACATTTGTGTGCGTTACAATTCTCTACGATGTCGGACCTAATCAGTTTGTATATTTTACATAATCCCACCTGCAAAATAGACACTAAAAACTTAGGATTCTACAGGGGTGATGGCTTACTAATTTGAAAATTGAAGTTGATGAAGTTCATTCACTGTCACAGAACTTGCCCTATGAGGAAGCAATGAGGCCATGAATATCAATTTAAATTCTTTTATACGACAGGTTTCTGAAAATGTCCCGATAACTTGATATTGAATGAGAATATATTGACTATGTCATTCAAAAAAGAAAAAAATATTCCGACAAAAATTCATGAAAAAATTAGAAAAATAATGAAGGTTAAAAAAATACTCGCTTTAAAATGATGTGTTTAAGTATAGCACAGTCAGGAATAAATGAAATACTGTAAAAAAAACAAAACAAAAAAAAAAAAAAGTTACCAAAATGACATATCGAAAGAACAATTGGATAGTTCGTAAAGACGATTTATACCAAACACGCTCGTTGTCAGCACAATTGAATGAATAAATTAAATGAGCAGATCCAGAGGAAATGGAATCCCAAATTCAGATATTGAGGCGTTATTGTAACCAAAAGTAAGTGACCCCCTGCATTTATTCGGAACAGAACTAAGAATGGTGGGGTCATGACCCTCCAGTGACTACCGCGTGGACACTAGAAGCGCACTGCAAACAGGAATTAGTGAATTTTGAGCCTAATTTTGTTCACCCCCATCACATTAAACTTTTGCAGGTGATAAATAAAATACCATAATTATTCACTGATTAATAATTATGCCCTAATCGAACACAGGAACATACACAACCACAATTTCAACTTTCACCAAACGCATCTCATCAAGAAAATTCACAACTACCAGACACGCAGATGTGTCGAGGCAGCCATTATATCCCAGTGTAGTACAGTAACTTAAAAGTATGAGCACTTTCAGATTGCAAATCCCCTTAATACTCTGATTTCAAAACAGAACCACAAAGATACGATACACTACAACACCAATCTACAAGGTATTCGTTAACAGCCGACAGTTATTCCGAAAAATGGCACAAGCATACATTCACCACCCCTTTAAGGAAAATAAAAGAATTCTCACCCACCGCCAAACAAAAAGACTGAATGAAAACAACGCACCTACATCCACCCTGCCCTACATACACCAACATTATTCAATTAATTGCTAGACATCCCTTCATCTTAATATAGGAATAACAAAATCCACTTTTCCCTGAGAAATGACCATTTTTTACTACCTCTCTTATTAACATTTTCCTCTAAAAAAGATGGCAGCCCCCGTCGACATGCATCAAACTGCACCCATGGAATAATAGTAAAAAATATCTCATGAATTATTCACTTTGACTTCCAATTGTCATTTTCATCTACATTCTGTCGGATCACTTCACATCCACAATACAATCATATATATATATATATATATATATATATATATATATATATATATATATATATATATATATATATATATATTGCATCATATTATATAAAAAAAACTTATTTGAGATGATCTCCTGTCATTATACGGTTAATGTATCAGTCCCTCTAGACAACGTAAATAGAATAAATAATCACTTCATGAACCACTGTGCCCGCAGTTGCTTAATAGTACGCATATGGTATAGGTTCAGTAACCTTCTGGCATAGGAACTATCGTGTTGACAGCTCCTCAGTGATCTCTGTTTTCGTTTCTAGAAACTAGAGGATTATTCGAGGATTATTGATAATAGTATTAAATATCTTGTACAAGTATGAATGAATAAATGAATCAAAAACAAATAAACATGTTACACGTATATATCGGGCAGAAATAAATTAGAGGTACTGTAGTTGCACAGTGTCTACAGACGAGCCACCATTGATCATCACATTGGGATATGTGACACTAGAGTTTGTCACGTTGGCTGGACAATTGAATTGCATTATTTACGCTCTCCCATAAGTATCCTTACTCAGATGCGATATTTGTTCTTGATTATTAAAGAAAATCTTATGAATAAAACTGAATGAAGAAACTTGAAATTATTTTCCGTTAAAAACATTCTCTGTTCTGGACCGGAGACATAAAAGTTTGGAAACACTGCTTGAGAGAGACACCTTTCCCCAGAAATAAAAGAAAACTCCTTCTTCCAGGGTGTCTTCACTATTTCAGCGACATCAGTTCGAGGTTGATTTGCGGTAAGAAGGGCTCGACCTCCTTGACTTGACCGATCGCCGGTCACACGCTAGGGATAATTAATCCCTAGGGTATTTTTTTCCAAGCCAGAATGTGTCCAGCCGTTAAATTGGACAAATTAAGGTGCCACCCACCAGAACACTTGAGCCAAAATGAATGTAGCAGGAGGAAAATTCTTGACTTTGTTTACTTGTGGGACGGTTGTTTTGGGACACCCACTCATTACTACGTTCTTTCTTCACAGTCGAACAACAAAGAGGTAAAGAATTTTTACGATGACTTGAACTCCATTCTACTCAATTTTTCACAACGTTTTGGACAAGTACCCGCAGACTTTTCTTTGTTCAGGATGGGTGGTATCTTAATTTGTCAATACTTTTAACGGCTGAGCGCATTGTGCCCTGCCTCTCCCCTGGCTTGGAAAATACACACACACACACTCGTGTTCTGCGGAAGGCGTTTTCTTTCATTTTTTTTCCTTTGTTTTGTGTATATGTTTACATTTTTATTGCTGCGTGCATATGTTATATTTTTTCGTGTATGTTTTTTAGCTTTTTCTCTGTTTTTAGCAATAGTAATATGTAACCATTCTTTTCATTCCTCTTATTATTCAACACCCATTTTATCCATGTATGTATTAGAGAAAAGACAGGAGTCCGAGATATCATTGAAACCATTAGTACTCAAATGGCAATGTGCTGGACATGATGCAAGAATGACAGACAACCGATGGACATCACGACTCACCACATGAATCTCAAGAGATTTTATGCGAAATTGTGGTCGACGGAAAGAAAAATAACGTGACGAGCTAGACATTTTTCTTTCCGTCGACCACAATTTCGCATAAAATGTCAGAACGGATTTGCTCTGCAACGTCCATGATAGAGAGGTCCGGCAAATCTTTAGGAAGGACTGTGTCCGACGACGGATACTAATAAACTACTGCTGCTGCAGATGTATGTACGTGTGCATATATGTATATGAATAAGCACATGTACGTATGTGTCTTTTTCAAACAACCCCGTCCCATTTTTTTTGTTCCAAACCAAAACACAAAGAGAGATTTGAAACATATTTTGAATGTTCTTTAAAAAAATGTACTTTTTATTTGTCCATTGATCTGATCGTCCAATGCTGTGGTTTCGAGACTTTGAAAACTCAAGGATCTATTATGGCGGACCTCTGTTTTTAGTATTTACTTTTTAAACTAATTCATCATCATCATCATCATCATCATCATCATCAGTCTTTTATTATCTATCATTGGACATAGACCGTACCCAGTATTCACCACACCTCTCTATCATGGGCGTCGCACAGCCCATACTTTCTGAACGTGTCTAATTCGTTTCTCCATCTTGTATTCAACCGGCTTCGGTTACGCATGTGATCTTTGGGGATCCATCTTGTGAGTTGTGATGTCGATTGGTTGTCTGCCATTCTTGCAACGTGACCAGCCCATTGCCATTTGAGTTTTCTAATGGATTCTATGATATCTTGGACTTCTGACCCCACCCCCGGTATATTGTGATGTCTTGGAATCTCTCCATGTGAGGTTGAACATGATTCTTTCATGTGTGCGTAGTTCTCAGTTTGAGGGTCAGTCTCTTGTTCAGCTTCCATGTTTCAGCTCCATAGGTGACTATTGGGAAGATGCATTGATTGTATACTCTTCTTTCTAGGACTAATGAACCTTTTTTATTCTTGAAGGTTGAGCTTGCTCTGCCGAGTGAACTGCCATAAAAAAGCAGTTTTTGACCTTTGAAAGTCATATCTATTCGATATGGATTACGTTTATTCGAATTCTAACATAGGGTACAGGTCAGTGTTCAATAATCATATTTGTCCGTAGCTGTGCAATGGATGATGTCGTTTCTCTGTCATAAAATTTGCAAGGGTTGGAGGGAACACAGAAACGGGCGGCAGTTCCAAAACTGCCAGTCTAATGGACTAGTTTTCAATTTGAATTTTTGTTACCATCGAGATGTCTTTGACCCAACATGGTGACCAATGACTACGTTGGTCGTAATATGCGTCCAAGTTGGATGGCCCTGAAGTCATCTGCACCTGATAGCAGATATGTTCCGTGACGGGTACGTAAAACGTTGAAACACTTGTTATACATGTGATCTTCGTTTATGATCAGTCTTTCGTTGTTCGAAGATATCTATGAACGTGATCTCTCCGGTCGGGTAGACGGAAAAAGTTCCTATCAAACAAAACACACAATCACACCCAACGAACTACTTAAAACCAAAGCCATCAGTAAGGTTTAATTTACTGGAGAAAAATATTTATATGTTCATGTATGTGCGTGTGTGCGTGAACAATTAGGAATGAGACTTTATTTGCTGATTGATTAATTTGCATATTAATTAATCAGTATGCTATAAATGTTCTGAGAAGGGTCTCCATCTCCAGTAGCGTGTGTACCTTTAAGAAATTAAAGGTTTAGTTTTACGTATGAAACAAATTTAGCGTCAGATGTTTTAGTTTGAAAGCAAAAATGAAGATTCAGGGGAGGTCATAGTGATGAATCCGGACAGCGTTATATTAAATTGGAACTCTATCCAATAATGCAAAGGCCCAAATAACAAATTAAACTCCAAGATCTCATCTTGCTTAGTCACAGTCTATATTAGCTCTATTTGAAATCGATATATGATCCAGTAGAAACGATTATGAATTGAGTCATATTACATTGAAACTTTATTTGAAATGATTTCCCGTTATTACACGGCAAATGTATCATTTTGCCTCGACAACGTAAACCGGATCATAAAAATTTCTCAATATATATAGAGAGATAGATAGAGAGTTAACATTATTTGAAACTCTTTCTGAAATCAACTCACGTTGTCCCTCAGGGGAATGCGTCACTCGGCCTAGAAAGCATAAATAGAATAAACAATTAAAGAAAAGTTTGATTCCTGCCTCAGCTCCATTTTTCTTTGTCTATTCTAAACGCATTCATGAATATTCTGTCGGGCTATATATCCATTTCTCAATAATAATAATAATAATAATAATAATAATAATAATAATAATAATAATAATAATAATAATAATAATAATGAGAATAAGAATAAGAATATATATATATATATATATATATATATATATATATATGTACGTATGTATGTATGTATTTCTCTCGTGCTTCTGTTAATGACACTTCAGCGTCATGAACAGATCTTCGTCATCTTTGTTTCTGATCGATCGGCAAAGGTCACTGTATCTACGAAGTGTTCAGAGAAGGTGCTCCTTGCAGCTAGGTGGATCAGGGTTGTTACAAATCATTAGACTTCAATCGTCACCATCTACGAATTATCTTGACTGACTGCTAGAGTAAGGAGACATGGGGCAACATTTTTATCGCGTGATATCTCGTCAGCAGTTCCAGAACAATCACTGCCTTCAATGCATTCATCACCATTCACGAATTATCTTGAATCAAAGTCCGATTTCTCATCAGAGTAAGAAAACTCTGGACAAAAATATTTCTCGCGACATATCTCGTCAGTAGATCCAGGACTAGCAATGCTTACTCCATAACTCATCCAAGAATTATCTGGTTTCTCTGATTCTCTGCCAATGAATAAAATCCAGAACTTGCAAAAATATCGCGAAGTTCCTAAGAAGTATGCCCAAGACATTTTTCGTGACCGTGACCATTTTAAAACGTTGGATGTTGTACACAAGCTGCTGTCTAAATCCCATCGAGCTGCAATATGCATTTATAGGACTTCATTTTGTTTCTGGACAATTAAATTGCATTATTTACAGTATCGCATGAGTAGTTACCAGAGTGGTCAATGTATAACATCATATCGGGTGAAGAAATATCCCATCAGCCGCTCATGGCCTTTCTATGATGCCCTGCCTCTCTCTCCCCTGATTTCTCGTCAAGTAATCAGAAGGGCCTTTCTTCTCGTCCAATAATTCAGGGACAATAGGATGTCAATCATAATTTGTCTGATTTAACGACTGAGCGCGTTGTGAAAACAAACCATTCACTAAAAGAACGGTAACTGATGTCGCTTATGCGCGCTTTCGCCATCTCAGTTGCGTTTCTCCCTTTCTCCTCTGGCTTTGAAAAATAAATCACAAGGATCTTCCTAGGCTGGTCAGTCAAAAGGTCGAGCCCTTTTTTGCCGCAAATCAACCTTGAACTGATGTCGCTGCAATATGGAAAAAACCAGGGAAATCGTATCTCATTAGCCGACCGGGACGAAGAAATTTCTTTTGATATACCTCAACAGTAGCCCCAGCAAAAAGAGAAAAAGACATCTCATCAGCTGTCTCACTTTTTAAACTTTTAAACTATGGCATAAATTCAGAATCATGACTGAATCCACCGTAAAAAAAGTGACTTTGAACTTGATTTGTGACTATGGAAATTAGAATTAAATCATGCTACCTGAGATTTCTTTTGTCGTAAAATGGAAAAAAGTCTTAATTTGATGAAAATCGGTGAAAATTTATCCTCAAGGAACTTGCATACATATAGAATGGAATTTTGGGAATCAACAGAAAAAAACGAGTGACTCAACTTGTGAATTTTTACCACGCTCTCTATATATAATTTTTCTCCCTGAAAATTGTATTATACCCCCACTAAACGGTTTTATGCTTTAGATATCTCACTGGGATATGTTTTGAACTGTTTTCAAAGAATTCCGTCAATCTAGAAGCAGTAAACAACGCATTTTTCGGTAGGGAAAAAAGACATTCATAATTTAATAATACAATGACTAAAATGTCGTCATTTGATACATACTGTACGTGACCACAATGACCTTCTTTCGGGTTTAGTGTCTTTATTTATTTCATAGACTTCGCTAGTTCTGAAAACAATCAACTGCCAAAATCAGTATGAAAAATAATTAATCTTAAAAGGAATTAATCACAATCCATATGATAATATCTTGGATAGTAAATGAAGACTATTCTCACAGCTACAGAGGTGTCATATCCTATTTGGCTCAGGGCCAGGGTGTATAAACTGATCAGCAGCCAAGAAGAATGGCGCAACATAATCTTTCCATTATTTTTTAAAACCCTATTTGGCTTGGTGAGCATAGTATAAACGTCTATACGGATTAACAAGCGCACACGCTCAAACATGCGCTAGCGCCTGCATAAACACACACGCACACACACACGCATGCACGCATAAACATTCATACACATGCACGCACACACACTTAAATACCGTAAAAAAAGAAAGAAAAGGACGTCCCATCAGAGAAGAAAAGATTGATGTTATAAGGCTGCCTAACGAGAAGTGCTGAACATCGACTAATCTTTAAGCTCATTCATTATGGGACAAAGACCTTGACAGCCGCTCCAGGGGTAATAACAGTAATTTTAAATAATGGGAGGGCGTCCCAAATCATCTCACATATACGGGGATCTGAGGCTTTTCTTCTGGTACATTCATTTTGGGACAAGTGTTGGGGTGGGTGGCAATCTTAATTTGTCAACAAATTTAACGGCTGAGCGCGTTGTGAAAACAAACATTTCACTAAAGGAGTGGGAACTGATGTCGCTTATGTGTGTACCTTGGCCATCTTCATCGACTGCATTACCTCTGTTGGGTGCTCAACCTCTCTCCCCTGGCTTGGAAAATACAAACCCAAGGGATCTTCCCAGGCGTGTGTGACCGGTCAGTCAACGGGTCGAGCCCTTTTTTCCCGCAAATCAACCTTGAACTGATGTCGCTGGGATAGGGAATACGCTAGGAATAGGGAGCTAATTTTTTAAATTATTTTTTTATGAGATCTGGGGGAAATAAATACGTTGTTTGGTATCGTCACTCTAAACAAAAGGAGGAGAGAACGAAAGAGAAGAGAAGTAAAACTGTGAGGAAGACAAAGAGGGGAAAGAAAGGGAGGGATAAATAGATTTGAGAATGAAGTGAGAGAAGGAAAGAGGGGAAAAAGAAAGGGAGAAGACCGAGAGAAAAGTAGGAGAGATACGATGGGGATAAGGGAGGTGAGAGTACAATTGGAGTAGGAAGAAGTGAAAGACGGATAGAAGAAGAAGAAGAAGAAGAAGAAGAAGAAGAAGAAGAAGAAGAAGAAGAAGAAGAGATAAGGGAAAAAGTAATAAAAGAGAGAGAGAGAGAGAGAGAGAGAGAGAGAGAGAGAGAGGGATGAGGACAGAAGGTGAGAGAATGAAGAAGAAATTTTTTTTTCTTCCATTGTATTTTTTCTCTTTGTGTTTCCAATTGAGTCTTGGATCTCTTTTTTTTTTTTTAGCGTAGACCTTAATCCTCTCAATGAACAATAAGACAAAAATGGTTTCAACAAAGTCCCTGAAGTCAATGATCCTAATATTTTCTAGAGAAAATATATTGTAAGAAAAACATTATTACTACCACTACTACAACAACCACTACTACTATTACTGCTAATACTTCTAATACTAATAATACTACTACTCTGCTACTCATACCGACACCACCGCCACTACTACTACAACTACTACTACTACTACTACTACTACTACTACAAGAACAGCATGCGCCATGGTGTGAAATGAAAGCACGTATCCGAAATTATCTTAAAGACTAGTAACATTTTACAGTTTTAGAGGCTTAGTTGATGTTTGTTTTCGAGAACAGGAAACCTCAGAGTAATGCGTTCCAAGTCATGGTATGCTACGAATGTCATGAGCATTGATAATTTTAGAAATTTCAAAATCTTTGGAACGCACATTGGTTCATACATTAAAGCAAATAATCATAGAACGTAATGTGATTTTTTTCAATTAGTCTTTGCAGCCAAAGATAGAATTTATTTTCTCAAAGACCGTGAGATCTAGTCATTATTAGACCGACTTGCTCAGGTGCTAACAATTCTTTGGAAAAATACACATTAAATTTTGCTTGGCTGTCTTTTTGCAAAAGAGACAGTCTTTGAGATGTGGTTTGTTGATACGGAGTTTACTAGCAAGGACAATGGAATCGGCGAATCAACTGGGACAGTTTGTGTTGCAATGCCTTTGGGAAAGGCATACATCTATTTCTTCTCTCCCAGTTATGGTTAAATAGCTGGGCATACTGAATCTTCAGCATTGGTTGGCAAGCAGTCTAGGAGACGGACAACTCTACATTCAAATTGGGAAAAGTCCAACTCCTCAGCCAGCGTCGTGAGAGACTGACAATGGACAGACAGCAAGGAAAGTATTCCCGAAATGTATCGTTAACAGAGCTGTGGTGCAGACTAGACGGGCTTAGCAAGCCAGAAGTTGATTATTATAAAATTGCACAACTAAAATAAAATAAAATAAAAATATCGATTACAAAGGGAAGATTTTGAAAAAATTTGGTACGAACGCTCAAGAGTTTCCAGGTACACACATTGTCTCATGATGTCGGGCATGTGAGTTTAATTCAGGAAGGCAAACAATGTTGAAAAATTGGGTAGAAATATTATTGCATAATGTATGGAGCGCCAATCAGTCTTGTAAATCAGAATTCGAAATCTTTTTTTCTCTTAAACCTGGGCTCGAACACCGAACGCTCTCATCAGTATGAAATACGGAACTACGGAAGTACGTGCGAAAAAAGGAATTTGTTTTCGCGAAGGCGAATACTTTTTTGTGGCTTGAGGGGGAAAATATTGAAGAAATTATCAGGCTGTATCATAATAATAATAATAATAATAATAATAATAATAATAATAATAATAATAATAATAATAATAATAATAATAATGATAATAATAATGAGAAGAAGAAGAAGAAGAAGAAGAAGAAGAAGAAGAAGAAGAAGAAGAAGAAGAAGAAGAAGAAGAAGAAGAAGAAGAAGAAAAGGGAATATAAAATCTGATACGATACGATACGTAACAGTGATACACCGGAACTGTGCAAACGAATGTGGACACTCTGGTGGATGAGGAATTTCTGTGTGTAAATAGATATATCGCTTAAATTCAGCCTTATTGACTGTCCAGAGGTAAGACATTGACCTCCGGGTCTGATGTGAAGGTTCCAATTCTGCCTTACGGTGTTGGATGGGATAATGGAAAGTCTATAGCCACACTGAAGAGATGTAATACATCGAAACAGCTGTCTGGATGACACAATAATATATATATATATATATATATATATATATATATATATATATATATATATATATATATATATATATATATATATATATAATCAATTCTGATCAGCTGAACATTTTGTTCAAGATGTTATAATGGTTAACACAAATTCATCTTTCAATTCTGATTTTAATTTATTTTGATGAAGTATTATAAACTATTATTATTGATTGATGCTACTATTTACCTTCATTCCTTCGTCTTAATTGTTGCCACCCTCCATTGCAACTAAACTCAGGCTTGGTTCCCCTCAGCAGAGTAAATAAATTAAACAGTGCTGATAGATAGGAATAAAGATTAAGTTCCACGTTAGAATCGAACTTACTATACTGGTGATGACGGTAAATAGTAGCAAAAATTAATAATAATGATTTATAGTACTTTATTATGATTTATTCTTCATTTACTAAAAGAAATAAGAATGAATTGAATTGAATCACCAGTTGATAACAAACACGAGCCACACACCAATCGTGCATTCGATTCTCACCTGGTACTTATCCATTATCCAGATACACGCCGTAAATTTATTTGCTCACCGCTGAAGAGAACCAAGCCTGAGTTTAGTTGCTATATAAACGCGACAAGAAACAAGATGAAGGTAAATTGTAGAGAAAAAAAAATCAATTTTGAGGCATTATTTAAAACATGGCTTTGAAGCCGTAAAAGTTACGCACAGAATTTGGGGAGAAGTAGTAACTGACTGACCAAAACCGGTTTTGGCTTTTGAAGGTGGTGACTTGTTTCTTGATTATAAAGCTAAGAATTGTTCAATTCTTTCAATTCCATCAGTTGTCGATTATGATAGTTTAAAATGCAAACCGGGGTGGAACCCGACCACCAGGAGCTAGGATCATCAAAAGATACCATTCGTGGAGAATTAGATAAGCTCAAAAAACTTACAGGATGTCCTGGGAGAATAAAAAACGGAAATTCTTTTGATAGACCCCAATAAAAGGAATAACGTCAGCCCCAAGAAAAGACCTGACCTGGAGATCGACGATTATAACTTGACAGGATTGATAAAGACCCTCAATGCAGATATGATCGGACTTCAATCGCAGATTGAAGACACGAGATCAGCACCAAAGAACCTCAAAATCCACTTCAAGAGGGTTAGCCGACACTTTTCGATTAATCGAAGCGGGAAAGTCATTTTAGAAGAATTAGACTCGAATACGTAGAGATCTACGAAGACCAGCAACTTTTCAATATTCCCTCAAAAACTTTTCTGCAAATTTATATGAAAATTGTGTCAGATCAATATCCTTGTCGTAATTGAACCACCATAGCCACCAAAAGTGGCAAAGGGTTCTATATGAATTGGTTTGTGTTCCAGTGCTCCTGGCCATATAGTTTTATTTTCAGACTTGGAAATTGGCATCAATACTCCACTTGATCCCCTTCTGTGTTTATCCTTTATTTTTCGGGAAAGAAGCCTTTTTAGGTCTTATGGGTTTATTAATAACAACTAGATTCTCTAGAATCTAGATATTTCTAGATGTTTTTTTCTTTTCAATCCTATTTCAGATGTTTGCCAATAGAGAACGCCAATGATGTCATAAATAGAATTCATTCTGATCATAATAATTATTCAATGGAATTTTTGACATAACTTCAAATTTTGATGCCATGGTCGTGCAGTTATTGACTGTGATGGCGAGTTTAAAAAACAAACTTTTATCTAAACCTCTCGTTCAGTGCATTGTATCGCAGGTGTCTGTTCAATTCTGTAACCATGAGGGGAGGTGGAAGCAGGTCCCTTTTTTCGTGCAGCGAGGATATAATATTGAAACCGTCAACCAAAACTGTCAACATATTTTTTTTCAGTTTTTTTTAAAAGTTGGCATGGCTTGCAGATTATGTATGTATCACACATTACAAGCAATTTAAACACCCACTCTTTATTATGTTAAATTATGAAATTTCCACCTGTATTGGTTTTTAGTTGGGTTGGGGGGTCAAATTTAAACTAAATTGATCACTTACTTTGGATCCAGTGGCATTCACGCTTGTAATTTTGAAAATTTGGACATCCTTAGCGATCACTACCCAACAAAAAGCGAGAAAAGTAATCTATTTTTTTTTATCAGCCCTTTTTACATCTTAATAATTGATCACCCCAACATTGGTCTCGGAATGGTTCCTATTGAGTGATCCACCGGACCTGTTTTCAAAAGGTTTTCTTCATCTAGCATTGGCATTAGTCATTTTCAGTGGCTTTAGTGTACAGCATTCTTCTAGTGACGTTCACCGACGTCAGTTTAGTGGCTTGTGCGATTGGCTTTGGTTTGTCACTCATAATGAGGATGGCGTACTCCTGGGGCTTATTCAACGAAAAAAAAAAAAAAAAAAAAAGAAAAAAAAAAAGAAAAAGAATAGCAAAACACTATAATTCATTTAATCTTAGACTTCATAGAATTATTCCTCAGCTTTACCATTGGGCCTTATCTCCAGATGCTTTTAATTTCGGACATTTTTCTCAGTTTTAAGTTGGTCCGGCTGACTGACAGTCTAGCTATGTATCATGCGTTTAAGCAGCACCAAAAAATCTACAGGGGTGAAAATTTCAACATTCACTACTTATTATGTCAACAAAAACTTTTTTTTCCTAAAGAACCCTCAATTACGCTTTAAGAAGTGGATTGTGTTTGCAATGTAAGTTTTCACTAAATTGGTTCGTAGTTTGTAATCGCTTGATTTTTGAAAATTAAGACTTTTCAGTGATTACTATCCAACAAAAAGCAAGAGAAGTAACTTATTCATTGATAACCCCTTCTTGCAACGTTTTAATTGATCATCCCCAACATGACATGCTGTCAGAGACGTCGGTCACGTGACGGTTTCTATTGAGTGACTAGCCAGACCTATTTTGTATCTTTTATTGCTTTGTCGGTGTTGAAGTCTGTTTAGTTTAATTTTGTTATATTTTGAAATTTTCTTTCTGTTTTGTACAAGTAAACCCATTCATTTTTTCCCCCGTTTTCCTGTCAATGTTATTTTTTCAATTGAGTGTCTCTTCTCCAATTGACATCGTCATCACGTCTGCTTGTTCTTGTTTCTTACCCGGAAGTCATTTTAGTCAGCTTGTCTCACGTGTTCATTCTCCCATCCGCCATTTTATTTCTTGCGCATGCGCTTCATTAACGTCTGCTTTCCTGAGTTGTTTGATTCCTTTCAACAAAACTAAATTAATCAATGAGACACAGGGCTTTACGAGACATAGGGTAGAGAATAGCAAATATTGGACTTGAAACACCTGTACTGTTTCCTTGGAGGCAAAACAATGGCTAAAAATAGAAAGTAGAACTTGTAAATAAAAACAATCCAGAATAGAAAGAAAAGCCAGAGAAGCAGAGGAAATATAGTAATGCATCTGTTTACATTGTAGATACGTCCCCAAAAATGTAAGGCCAAACGAAACAGCTCCATATCATAACATAGCATAGTGATTATGCCAGCAACCATTAAAATATAGGATGTCGTTGTTGAGCCTGAATAAGATGGAATGGATTCGAGCAGTGTATCTAATCTGGTAACTAATCCGGAAATAAAACTAGACGTCAATATATATCGCTACATAATGAATTATTGTGTATGGGTAGGTGTATGTGTTTATTCTCATACACATGGCACATTAACCAAAATATCTAGTATACTTTGACGTTTACAGGGTCTGTACCTTGTAGAGAGATGGCCCACGTGACCATGGGAATTTCTATAGTCAAATGCTTTCTTGAAGTCTATAAATGCTACAGCAAGTGGCATTTTATATTCAGCTGCTTTCCCTTTCAGCTGATTTATTGAATGGAAATGGTCCATGGTCGAGTAGTTTCTTCTAAATCCAGCCTGCTCCCGTGGTTGGATTTTATCTAGTGTTTTAGTGATCCGGTTAGTGATGATTTTAGTGAAAAGTTTATTGATGGAGTTTAATGGACTTATAGGTCTGTAGTTGTTGAGGTCTTTAGGGTTTTCTCTTTTATGTAGAAGCATTATGATTGCTGTGTTCCAGTCTTTCGGGACTTTACTCTATTTTAGACATAAGTTGAATAGAATAGCTAGATTTCGTTGACGATTTTACCGGTTTTTTTGAGTAGATCGATGGTGATGTTATCTGGTCCAGGGGCCTTTCCTTTTTTGTTTGTTTGATGGCTCGTTTAACCTTCCATGGTGTAACTTCTAGGAATTTCTCAAACATATTTTCAGCGTCTGGCGTATCCTGGTAGTTGTTTTGTTGCTCGTGTCTTGAAGAGCAAAGTTCTTGGTAGAATTCCTGGACGCATTCGTACAACACATATACAATCACAGAAACTGCTTTCTCAGGCTACGTAAGGACTTTGAACCCTTCCAGTTCCGAAAAAGAGTAAGACAAGGCGATACCAGCTCACCGAACCCTTCACATCTTACCTCGAGATGATCTTCCGAAACCTGGACTGGGGAGAATAGAAGAATCAAAATTGACGGCGAATATCTAAGCAACCTAAGATTTGCAGACGACATCGTCCTTTTCGCAGAGAACCTTCACGACCTCCAACTATTGCTAGATGAACTGAATGAAGAAAGCAAAAAAGTTTGCATACACATGAACTTCAGTAAAACGAAAATCATGTGCAACGATCACATTGAGAATAAGGACATAACTGTCAAAATCTAAGATGCTAAACTGGGGAAAGTAGACCACTATATCTACTTGGGACAACGAATCTCTATGAAACCCATAAAAGAGGAAGAGATCGAAGAATCACTCTAGAATGGCAATCCTTCAAGAGAGCAAGCTCAACCTTCTACTAGTCGATCCCAATAACTGAAAAGAAGAGTATACAACCCATGCATCCTCCCGATAGTCTCTTATGGAACTGAAACATGGAACCTAACCAAGAGACAGACCTGCAAACTGAGAAGCATGAAACGCGCACATGAGAGAATCATGCTCAACCTTACACGGAGAGATCACAAGACAGCACAGTATATAAAGAAGAAAGCAGGAATCAGAGACATCATGGAATCTGTTAGAAAACTTAAATGACAATGGGCAGGCCATGTTGCAAGAATGACAGACAACCGATGGACATTATGACTCACAACATGGATCCCCAGAGATCACATGCGAAACCGAGGCTGACAGAATACAAGGTGGAGAGATGAAGTAGACAAATTTAGAAAATACTGGCTCCGCAAATCCTAGGGAAGGTCTATGTCCAACGACGGACGTTAAAAAACTAATGCTTAAGGTATACAGTTATTTCAGAGATTCTGTCCATAATGCTGTCTTTTATAATTATTTCTTTCAGAATTTTAACATTACGAAAATTTGGAAAACAAAGATTGTGTCAAAACAAGAATTGTGTAATGAAATAAATCAGCACCGGTGAAGACCGAAAAGTAATCTTTCGGACGGTTCAAATCTGGTTGCTCCAAATGCTTTTTTTCTTTCCTTTATTAGTTGTTTCTTTTCATTTTGTTTTTCCTTCTTGCTCCTTTTTATTTCTGATTTGAAAAAAAAATTTGTAATTATTCATTCCATTTCTCTTACTGCTTTTTGTCTTTTTTATTTCCTTTCTGTTTTTGTAAAATTTTTCTTTTTTCGTTCATTCATTAATTCTTTCTCTCATTCATTCATTCGTTCATTCATGTCAATATTTCCCCCAAAGTATTTCCCCTGTGTTACTGTTTTATTGTGTGATCAGTCTATTTGTTTTAAGGACAAACAGAGCCAATTAAGTAAACATCAAATTTAACTTCATCTTTTTTCTCATATTTTTCCATACCAATGAAAGAACGAAACTTTCAGCCGTCTTTTGTGTACAAAAAAGCGCCATTTTTATATTCAGCTTGTTACATATCCATTGTCCTTTTCCTTCATGGGAAGATTCATTACAAATTACCAGAAAAAAAAAACAAACAAAAAAAATAAAACAAGATGCTTATTCATAGACAAGGATTCAAATCATAAATGAAGTAGGAAGTATCCATGCCAACCCTGTACACTAAATAAAAATTGTGTGAAAATAGAAAAAAGAAAAAATAGAAAAACGTGGGAGAGAACTTCACATGTATACTAACCCTGTTTCTTGCAGCATGATAAAAATATCTCTCGATCGGAAACATATTCCTGGACAGCTTTGAAATTCAAACAATTCTTCCGTAGCTTGAAACCCAACCATTCAGAATATTTTATGGAAAACTATCGATAACTTTTGGAAATATTGCGTTGACAATCACACAGACACACAAACCAATATGAACAGACAGATGGACAGAAAAAAAGCGAACACATAAAACAAGCTTAAAACGATGCTTATACGAAATGCTTAGGCAAAAAAAATTCAAATGAATGAAAAGAAAACTCACTATCAGTGTCAATAATTGAAGAACCGTAGCGTCAAAATTTGAAGTCATGAGGAAAAAATTCCATCAAATAATAAATTCTGTTCATTTCATCGCTGGGGTTTTCCAGTGGAATAAAGCAAGCAAATTAAAAAATATTAAAATAAAAAAAATAAAAAAAGATAAAGCAAGCAAATTAAAATTAAAACAATGACAAGAAAGAAAAAAAAAACAAGAAAAAAGAATCGACACGTGCTTGATACAAATGCAAACGTACTCAGGCACATATTTATTGAACAACCGTAGAAATCAAAGGTGGTGAAGGGTTCTTGCGCTCCCGGTCATACCATTTTGTCGACAGATTTGAAAATAAGCTTCTAAAATATATTTTCTTATTTTTGGAAGAAACGTTTTTTGACTTTTTGGCATTATTTTGACAGGCTTGATAATAGCATCTAAAACACGTTATAAATAGAATTTATTTTTACAATATTTATTCTTCAATGGAATTCTTTTTACATGACTTCAAATATTGATGTTACGGTTGTTTAATTATTGACTGTGATGACAAGTAATTTATTTTTACTCTATTTTCTCTTTCTTTCTTTCTCTCTCTCTTTCTTTCTTGTTTATTTTGGATCTCCCTATTCATATTCATACAAAACCATGTCTTATTTTCGAAACAATTTAGTAATTTCTCATCTTACAAAAATAAATATCGTTTAGATTTCTTTTAGAAAAATAAAAATAAAACAAAACACCAGAAGCTGTGCAATCTGATATCACATCCCGTAAATGGCGTTGGGGACGAGAGATCTACGAACGAGATAACAGATACAAATCCTTAACAGAACAGGTTGGGTTGGTCACTCAATAGAAACCACCACATGACCGACGTCTTTTGGCAACATGTAATGTTCAGGTGATCAATTAAGAAAATTGGAAAAGGGAGGATCAATTATTTAGTTACTCTTCATGTCTTTTGTTGGGCAATGATCATTAAAAGAATAGGTATTTTCGCAAAAACAAGTGGGAGCAAAAACCAAGGGATCAATTTACTATAAACTTAAATTACAAATTGAACCTCCATAAAAACCTATTTAAGGAGGGGATCTAAAAAAAACAACAAAAATTTGTTTTTCTATGCACAACGAAGAGTGAATGTTGAAAATGTCAACCCTCTAACTTGATTGGTGCAACCTGTACATGTGATCCATACATAGCCAACCAATCAGACAGCCGATCAGGCCAACTTGCAAACTGAAAGAAAACCTTTGTTTATGATTTTGGTGACAGTTTTGGTTGACGGTCCCTTTTAAGGAATTCAAAGGAATTTAAGGACATATGCAAATCAAGAGCAAATTCAGAGAGAGAGAGAGAGAGAGAGAGAGAGAGAGAGAGAGAGAGAGAGAGAGAGAGAGAGAGAGAGAGAGAGAGAGAGAGAGAGAGAGAGAGAGAGAGAGAGTACCTTGGCTGTAGAAGTTAGGGAAAAGGAATGGGAGAGATTTGATTTGGAAAAAGATAATAGAGAGTCGGACGAAGAAGAGAAAGCCGAAAAATTAAGAAGCACGAGTGTGACAGGGACTTGACTACGAGAAATAAGTTCATGAAAATGGAGATTATTTTGTTATTGGGAAAAACATAAAGAAAGAACTAATTGAGGCTAAACGAAGCTACAAAGAACAATACAATGATGGAAGGAGCCAGTATCATTTTCAGAACTGATATGTATCAACGTTCATTTGAGTTTCTTCCCTCAAATAACAATATTGGCGTTGTTATAATATATTTAAACATATGTGAGTGTGTGTGTGTGTGTAAGGTAAAAAAAGACAAAACAGGAGTATATACATAGATTAATTCTTTATGTTTTTTCAGTTTTCTTTCGTTTAACATGTATCATGCGAACATATTCCAGACAGTTTGTCTATCTACAGCACATGGATGAAAGTGAATGAAATACATACATATATATGTGTGTGTGCGTGTGTGCGGTAGGATGTGGCGTAGGAATGAGTGGATATGATGTCATTTATCGACAAAGAAAACGGTCTCGAGAAATTCAGAATAGTGTTTATTTCACACAGCCGTCTTTTGAAAATGCATTCAGTTCTTGTTCTCTGTCTCATATCGTGAAAGCTGATAAGAGTGGGTCAATGAGGCCAAGACTTCTGCTTATAGCTACCTTGCATGCCCAGGTATATATATATGTATTTTTACATATGTATTAAGTGAAATGTATACTACAGCGTATATATGATGTGCTGAAGTTGCGAAATGAAGGTTAACCATTGTTATAGACTAAATTTCCACCTTTTATCAATGTATACATGATTGAGTCATCGGAAATGCAGAGGTCAAATAACTGCTTTAACTCCAAATTCTGATTTTGTTTATTCACTGTCCACATCTGCTCTGTTTGTTTCTCAAGGTGGACAATTATATTATCAAGAAATGGGTATGATATATAATCTGACAGAAATAACTATAAATGCATTGTATTACAACGAAACTCTGTTTGAAATGATCTCCTGTGATTACTCAGTGAATGTATCATTTGTTCTTGACAACATCACAATTAGAGAAAATGGGGATGCTGCAGGAATCGAACCTGCGACTGATAAGGTAGTCACTTCAACGTAGCGTCGTTCTTACCATCGAAATGATATTTATGAATGTTTTGTATTATCTGAAACTCTATTCCAGCGTAACAACAGAAAGTAGTTTCAAATAATACAATGAATTCATATATATATATATGTAAGGAGAAAATGTTGACAAAATGTTTTGGGAAGTTGACAATGCGCAAAGGAAAAGACTCGAGACTGATTAGTACATCGCTTTTCTTTCTGCTCCCCCAACACTTGAAGAAGAATACATTGAGAAATCTTTGAGATCTCTTCACTGCCCCAATTTTTTCATACAGAATACATGCATAGAATATACAAGACTAAGAAAGATAATAAAAACAAGAAAGACAAAAATATAGAAAGACGCACCAAACTCTTCACTATACAGCAATATAACCATCGCTTCTCTATACATACCGCAACACAATGTTTCCATAACCCCAACTATCATCCGGGTGCTTTTATGTAGTTTCACTATCTTCTCAAAGATTTTCGCTGTGTTGCTCTGAAGAAGCCTATTCCCGAGCGAAGCATAAGCAAATACATTTAATAAAGAATCTGAGGGGTACTAACTAGTCTCAAGTCTTTTTCTTTCCACATGGTTAGCTTTACAGAACGTACATACATTATAGTTCTATATTTATACACACAAAAGTGCACCGATAAGTCTGTAACGTGACACTAAGTTATCATGTAAATTTTCATCTGAAATTTTCACTGTATAATGTTCAATCTATGCTCTTAATATTCACCACTGGATTAAGTGCTTTGACAAGAAGGGAAGAGATTGCGTTTATGCATGATTGACAGCTAAAATAAAGCTACACCAATGCATGTATACAGACATGACGACTTGTATGCGTGTGCACATGAACAACCACTCACACACACACACAAGTATATATATATATATATATATATATATATATATATATATATATATATATATATATATATATATATATAATGATTATCAATATACAAATTTTCGTTTTTTCTGTTGTAGACACACATAAAAAATGGGAAAAGAGTTTGAATTTTTCCAGTATCTCTAGACAAAAAAACTCTGACTTAGCTTTCTCCCCCCCCCCCATTTAAAATCTAATTTGCTTGCCACTAGGCAGTAAAGCTAGACTGACCAACATTTAACACCGCAGGTCAGTCCCTCCTCAATAGGTTGGTGGAGTTGGAATTTCCGAAAGGGTATGATTGCTTAAAAAGAATATCTCTTGAAATCTTCTATCAGTGAAACAGAATGTTCAATCTGTAATGAACCTTTGAAAAATGGTATTCATTATATTTATATTTATATTTATATATATATATATATATATATATATATATATATATATATATATATATATATATATATATATATATATATGTATGTATGTATGTTTGTGTATGTGTGTATGCTCACGTGTATGTTTCATCAGCACCCTAAGCATACATGAATCCAATAGCGAACATGTATCAATCTATATATGTACTCTCTCTCTTTCTGTACATACACACGTACACATGCAGATGCACCTACAGACACAAACAAGTTTATTGACGAATGGTTAGCATTTTTTTTATCGTAAGTATTTCCCGGTTTGAAGACATTTACCAGTCGATTTCCTGATAAGTTTTCTTGACACATCCAATAGGTGTTCATTTTCATTTTTCTGAATGAATTTTCCCCCAACAATTCGTTGATGATTCTCTCATTTCTGTTATCTATAAATTATTTCGATTTTTTGCTTTTTCACATTCTTTCATTTATCAAATTTTGGACTGTTTTTTTTTTTTTTTTATTCAAAAAAAAAAAAATGTTTGCGTTTAAAGCGACGAAAGGAAAGATTGCATCCGTTGATAAATTCTGTTTTCATCGATTTGTCTTAAGGAAGGGAGAAAAGAAGGAAAGAAGGAAGGAATGAAGGAAGAAAGGGCGGTATACAAGAATGAAGGAAATAAGGATGGGCATAAAGAAGGAAGAGGGAGGAAGAGAAGAAAAGAAAGAAGAAAGAGGGAAGGAAAGAAAGAAGGAAGAAATGGTAAAAGGCAGGATGCAAGAAACAAAAAGAAATAAAAAGAGGGAAAAAAAGGGTAGAAGAAAGGCAGGAACGAAAGAACGAAGGAAAAATGAAGAAAAAAAAAGCAAGAGGGAAAGAATACAGAAAGAAAGGAAGAGAAAGGGAGAAAAGTATGAAGATAGATAGGAAGGAAGTAAAAATGAAAATGAAGATATATCTATCTAATGCCATTCATGTTTACAGAATAGAGAAAATATTCTCACAGTAATCATTTTTTTTATTTAGCCAATTTTTCACAACATAATTACTGAGTTGAGAGTGAACCCAATCTCTTGTTGGCATTGACTCGAGTTTCAGAGACATCTTCTATGAACACGGTTGATTTTTCTATGCGTTTTTCACTCCACAATCTCCCAAGTATTTTTTTCAAAAGAGGCAAACATGTATTTTGAGTCTTGAACGTGTCCAGTACGGGTATTATGTCTGTCCTGCTTTCACCACAGAGTTGCCAATCTAATGGTTTTATTACTAGATTTTGTGTGAGCTCAACCTTTTCAGGTACAGATGGAAGGGAAAGGGGGTAATGAGTACACATATCAGTAAGTTGATCTAAAAGTTTTGTTTATTGTCTACTAAACTGTTTTTGTCTAATTCATTTCATTTTTACGGTTGGTGTGTCGCGTAATTCAAATATATTTCTTCGTGTGCCCTCATACAATAAATTTTGAAAACCACTGCACTAGATTGGTGGTCACAAAAAAAGCTTTCATGAAGGAAACCCATGAGAAAATTTCTAACAAAAGAACTCACATGAAAAAAGTCCCCATGGTAAAAGCCTGTATGGTAAAAGCCCACAAAGAAAAATGTCCATACAGAAAAAGCCCACACGGGAAAGAGCACACTGTGTGCATTTATGACTGCGAGCTCTTTTCTGAGGAATTTTCGTGTTGGCTTCTATCATGTGAGTATTCTTCATGAAATCCAATAGATTCTATGATGTAACCATGGAATTCATTTCTCTAGTTGATAAGCAAGTCGACTGCAGAAGTTAGGAAAATTTCACCTGCTTCACAACTTTTTTCACCTTAAAATCTCGGCATAAATCAAGGTATTTCAATTACCTATTATCAACTTAGGTTTTTCTTGCTTTTTTCATCCCCGGTTCGTATTTCCATTCGCAACTTTCTTTTTCTTTTTTTTTCAGCAGAGGCCGTTAACATTCAATTCTTACCTCTTTTCCAATCAAGCATATGACGCTTTGTAATTTTCGCCAAGCAGCCAGAGATAAAAATAGACAATAAAACTAACGCTTGTAAAAAAAGTCTGTAAGAATTAAATTAATTACCAAAATGTCCGCTTACACACATGAAATACAGAAGACGTACACTAACGCCATCTATCAATCATGTCTATCCATGGCAGTCAAAAATGTCATGATTACAGAAAGGAAAAGAAAAAGACAAAACTAATGGCGTTTGGTGAAGAAAAATCAGTCAATGGTTTTTTTACTAATTGTTACGTTGCCAACTTTCTTCGATGGCTGCTTCTTGGAGATTTCCTGAAGAGTTAAATACTTGGTCATCGTACATTGAAGCGGCGTAAACACGCTTTTTTTTGCATGGACAGCATAAACTAGTTTTTCAGAGGCAAAACAACCATCGCAATAATTACAGGTTTGCCTACATGTGTTCCGTGATTAACTTATATAATCTTAACCCTAAATACAACCATTAATCCAAACTAATATCTGCTGTGATTAAATTTGATAAAACACAGTTTTTAATTCAAATTTCTTGTTTTCATTTGTTTCGTAGTCGATTTTTAAACTTATTGAATTATCAACGTGTTGCGATGTTGAAAAATAATTTCAAATGGTCAAAATAGTTCACACTGATTCATTATGTATACCTAACATGCTGACTTAGTTTATGTCACTTCAAAGTATAATTACTAAATGCAGTTGTGAAGAAGTCCGTGGATGGAAAATACATCCGTTTTGTATGTAACCTGAATGTTTGGAAATATAAGACAAAAAGAGATCTGCTTAGGCCGTCGCCAATTTGGCTGCAATTCTATTGGTTGCCGAATTATTTTGGTCACTCACAATATTACTGCTTTGCGAATTACCTGGAAAGAAAGGGAGTAATTTCAAGGGCATTCTTAAATGTTTCATTGCAATTCAAAAAACTCTGGTTGACTTTTTATTTTCCTCAATTAGTGCGAAGGAGTTATTTACGAACCCTATTTTTACAAACTATGGAAATAAATTATCAATTGAGATACAAAATTTTAAATTCATTTTTGATTTGAATTAGTGAATCAATTCCCTTCTGTAGTTCAATTTGATTATCTATAGTTCGCTGGGAAAAACTATATCGAGTAAATACAATTTATTAAATTTGAATTATGGGAATGATAAGTTTGAAAACAAACTATAAAATTATTTATCAAAATATCAAAATTATCTTTTTTTTAATCTATCCAGTATTATTGATACATTGATTTTTCATAAAATATATAAAACATTTGTTATTTATTCGCGGATGTGACTTTATTCAAATGTAATTAATCGCATAGAAAGTTCTCATTTCATTAAAAAATTGAAATTGAAACAAATAATGGCGCTTGATTCATTGACTTTACAAATGGCGAAAAGATAAGAATAGATAAGAGGGTTCAAGAAAAACAAGAATATTTGATATGTTTTTATCTTTCGTGTGTACAGGATAGAATGTTTTTCATAGAATGATTTTCAAGAGTCAACATAGGTTTCTTCAGTTTTCAACTGACTGGCTGGCTATCGATGCATGTCTCGCGCCTACGGCTCCAGCAACAGAGGTAGGGAACTGAAATTTAAAACATTTACACCTTATCATGTCTAGAAATTTGAATAAAAAAAATCCCCCAAAATAGGTTTAAGAGGGGGTTTCACTTTACAAAGTAAATCTATGCTAAATCAATCCCGTGGTTTGTATTCACGCTCTTTTTATTTTGAATTCAGAATTTTCTAATTGATCTCCCCATGACGGCATGTTGCCAAAAGACGTTGGTCACGTGATGGTTTCTACTGAGTGACTAACCAGACCTGTCTTTCTTTCTCTTTTTCTTTCTTTCGCATCCAGATCTTCTTCAAGAAGAAAACAGATACCATAACCTCTTCATTGATTTCCATCATGTCATCTCCTCATTCTTCCTCCCAAATGTTCAAAACCTTTTAATGATATTTTCTCTCAATTTTCAAAGACAGGACGTCGAATCGATTCGATGAAGTCTTCTTCTTTTTTCCTCTCAGATTTTTTTATAATCCTAACCACAGTCTAGTCGTTATAGTTTATTAATCATTTCATTCTGCCTCTTTGGGGATCCCCAACTTTACACAATATCTACACATCAACTTAAAAACATATTCAAATGTACATAACTTCAAACATCTTACAATTAAACACAAATCATAGATCAGACTTGAAGATTTCATTAAACAGATCCTAAAAATGTTCTTGTACGCTCACATTCGTTTCATAATTTCAAAACTTATCTATATCATTTTTAAAACCCTCCTCAATTGTGCTATTTTAGATATGTCTAGACAACTTATTCCAAAAATATATTACTCTTTCAGAAAAAATCTATTTTTTTAGTAGATTGGGTTTTTGAAATCTGTCTTGTCAATAGATTTTCAGTTTGAGAAGAGATATTAAAGAATTGTACACTATATTTAGAAATTCCATTAATTATTTTGAATGTCTTAATTAACCCTCATAGTATTGGACAACCAGTCATGTAGCCTACAAATTCTACTCCCTTTGCTCGTCTCTGTGTGTATGTGTATGTGTTTCTATATGTGTGTGTCCAAGTTACATTTTGGGGGGCTACAACCTTGAAAATTTGCACGAGTACACCAGTAAACACCCCCTAAAAACTTTATTTATTTCTTTTTTATGGGTCTTTATGGTTATTTTTTTTACCAACAATGTCCAAATGTTGTGCTGTTTATTTTTTTTAGATAATTGTTGATAAAAGATCTCATTTTAAGATAATTTCACATGATTTTTTTCGATAATTACTTTTGGTACACGCGTGGGCGACAGTGATTTATTTATGCGAAGTACGGACATCCATATGTTTTTGCGTGCAAAATATTTTACGTCGACAGATGAGTCTATATTAAGATGTACAAATGGCCGATTTTTATGAAGTGGAATCTTCTGGTGTCGTAGGAATTAAATTTTGTATATTATGCTTAAGCTTAATAAATAAACTTCCATAATTATTCAATGGTAAATAGAAAATTGTCAATTTTTGAGGGCAGAGCATTTCGAATAGTAATGCTAAAAGATATGTATCCAGAGATATATACAGGTTGTCCCCGACTTACGACCTCCCGACTTACGATCATCAGTGCATACGACTGAAATACGTGGATATGAAAGTAATCATGTAAATATAAAAGTTATAACCCTGAATTAAAAAAAAGTCTGAATATGTGTAACAATGCTGCATTTCATCTGGCATTCCAAGATCGTCATGGAAAACCAACTGTGGTAATATCGGAAGGTACTGCTGGTGCGCTCAAGAGTGATGTAAATGATGTTTCGACCCTACAAAAATAAATATAAAAGATGTGTATAAGCATTGATAAAGCGTAAGAGTCTAGAGAGTATATAAATTATGATTGTACATTAAAAAAAAACATGCATAAATTGCAAGTAACATGAATATGTATTACTCATGGTTGTACCTATGTTTTTTTTTAAACCAATTGAGAAGAAGCCATTAAAATGTAACTTGAAAATTGCATCGTTTTCTTTAATGTTCTATTGTTTTTATCATTATTTATTTATTTATTTATTTTTTTTACCTACCTTTCAAATTTAAAAATAAGATTACGTACTTTTTTGAAATCTCATTAAAAAAATTGTTAGGGAATAAAAAGAAGAAAGATGGAAATGAATTGTTTTTTCATGGTTAGGCATAGCATTCGAACGCTTCAGTCGGAAAGGAACCCGGCCATAAGTCGGGGAGAACTTTTATTTTGTGAGTATTAATTTTTTTGTAGGTGAGCGTCTGGGATCTATTTAGCCAGACCACCAGACCACTCTAAAAACTGTAGAAACCTATGTTGATGTTGACAGTTTTGCTTGACAGTTTCTTATAACTTCTCCAATACAACACATGCACACACATTATCTATCTTATCTATCTTTGAGTGTGTGTGTGTGTGTGTGTGTGTGTGTGTGTGTGTGTGAGAGAGAGAGAGAGAGAGAGAGAGAGAGAGAGAGAGAGAGAGAGAGAGAGAGAGAGAGCGTGGTCGTCTGCGTCTTAATCAATATATTCACGCAAAATAATCGCCGTGTTTTAACAATTGTTTGAGAATTCGGAGTTTTTGTTTAAAGTATAAGAAGTTTGTCGATCAAAGAGAAAATTATTTTATTGATCCATTCATTCATTACTGAACACAAAGGAAGCATTCAGATTAGATAGATAGATAGATAGATAGATAGATATTAAACAAACTGAGATAAATATGAACATTGATATAGATAGATTGAGACATAGATAGATAGGTAAGTGGATAGATAGATATACAGATAGAGAAATAGAGAGGAAATGAATCCTATTTCATAGAATTCTAATAATATCTATCGATCTATCTATCTATCCATATTATCTGACTGCCACCTCATCAACCCCTCTTTTCATTATATATATATATATATATATATATATATACACACACACACACACACACACATATATATATATATATATATATATATATATATATATATATATATATATATAGAGAGAGAGAGAGAGAGAGAGAGAGAGAGAGAGAGAGAGAACATACATAACATTTTTTATTATCGTTATCGATCTCAGCTACCAATTAAGTAAATTAACAAAAGTTTTCAGCCAATCGATTGATTGCACAAGTTTTTACTTTCAATTTAGATAATTGGGTGTCTGTTGTTTATTATATATACGTATGTATATATATGTAAATTACGTTTCACTTTTGCTTTTTATTTCAGTTTTGTTTAGTATCTGATGTCGCTGTAAAGTAGTGGGATCGAGAGAGGAGCGGTCAAGCCTAGTCACCACAGGAAGAAGCCGTTTCACTGAACTGGTGTCGCTGGTCAGTTGAACGGACTTACAGTAACTGACCAAAAGCCGAAACAGGAGATATCCACTTACACTGTACGGATGCTTATAAGCATCATATCAGGCCATTAAGAATTCCCACAACAGTTCCTTGTAATGCAGGGAAAGAACACCATGTAATTTGCATGATTCAACTGAACATAAAAAAAAACAAAGTACAAAAAAAAAACAAAGTACAAAAAAAAAAACAAATTACAAAAAAAACAAAGTACAAAAAAAAAACAAAGTACAAAAAAAAAACAAAGTACAAAAACAACAAAATACAACAAAAAGAACCAGCCTATCATCTTTACAAGCGTTACCTAAGGAGGATGTGGAAGAGGAGGAAGATGGAAATGAGGATGGTTCGCCAAAATATCTGGACTAAGTTTCATATCAATCCAACATGATACGACTGAGAAATTGATATTCAACATATTAAGGATTGGCAGACCAAGTAACAGACAGATCGACCGACCAAAAAGTGTCTTATAGAGATGCGTTGACGCATTTGACAAACCTAATAAACAATATTTACCATTTTTTGAATAAAGAAAAATCTTAGATCAAAACTTTAATAAAATGAAATCTCTAATTCATTTTCTGAGCTGTCAGTCTGTCTGTAATATTACACACAGAAAGAAAAGAAAGGGGATTATGCGAACACACACACACGAACACACACGAACACACACAGAGAAAATAACTGTTCTGCTGTGTGTATGGGTGCTGATAATATAACTACAAATACTACTACTGCTTGTGAATTTTGTTTTTAAATCAAAATGAATAGAAGCATTTTAGTTAACAATACCTTTCAAACATACTGACACAGACATAGCGTTAGATATGCAGTTAGTAAAGCAACAGGTATTTATTTGTAAAAACACAATAAAAAATGAATATTGGAAAAACTGATCTCAAAATCTCGAAGAAAACAAAAATGAAATATTCGTTTTCATTGAGGATAAATTCTTAATACAAAAGAATATTTTACTTCGTTTTGTCAATGATGCAATGTTGGTGAATTGTTATATTTTTTAGAAACCATCGACCAAAACTGTCAACACATTTCTTCAGATTTTAGGTTGATTTTTCTGACTGACTGGCTCTCTTTGTATGTATCATGCGTACAGGCAGCATCAACAGAGCTAGAGGGCTGAAAATATAAACATTTACTCCTGATTATGTCTAGAGAAAATGTTTCTTTTTTTTTTTAAATTTCCCTCCATGTATTTTGGGGTGGAGGAATCAATTTACAATATACGTTTATGCTGAAATGGTCACTTAATTTAAGCCCAGTTCAGACTCTTTTCTTAGTGATCACCACTCAACAAAAAGTGTGAGAAGTAATTTATTCACCGGTTCTTCCCCTTTTCACTTTTTTAATTGATTGCTCCCGAAGTAAGGGAGACTTTTCTTGTATAAGCATTCAATAATTATCTTCCTTGACAAACAATTGTATTACAGACAGAAAATATAGCCAATATGATGTAAGTAGATGCTTTTACAGAAATTGTCGACAAGCCGATCTTGAAAGCGTAATGTCTGCCTCTGCCATTTTCTCTTATCCATTTTCCAGAATAGAGCAAGTGACCTATATTGAATGGACACTGACCTCTTGAAATGTTCACAGATGTTCGGGGTTAGAAATATTCTATCTTTCCAACCGACCGATTCCAACGAAAACCAAACGCACGCGTGAAATAATCGTCTATCTTTTCTTTCTACTTCAAATATTGAATTTGCTTCTTTTCTTTGAATCATTCACTGATAATAAATGCTTCACGGAAAAAGTTTCGAAATTCAATTTTCTAAATCATCTCCCTTTGTTTTTATCATTTAGAAAGATGGCCGCCGTAAATAATTCCCATTCCCGCTGCCCAATATTACTTCTTTTTACTCCAGTGAATTTTTCCTTATTTCTATTTATTTTCTTGTTTTTTCAACCATTTTCAATATCTCCAACATTGGACTCCGCTAAGAGAATTTCTTGCAAACGAAGTTGTTTTTAACTTTATTCACTGGTAAGTCTTCATCATCATCATCATCATCATCATCATCATCAGTCTTTTTGCGTCTGTCGTTGGACATGGACCTTCCCCAGGATTTGCCACAGTTCCCAATCATAGGCGTCACGGAGCCAGTATTTCCTGAACTTGTCTAGTTCGTCTCTCCATCTGACACTTTGCCGGCCTCGGTTGCGTATGTGGTCTCGCAGGATCCATGTTGTGAGTCGCGATGTCCATCGATTGTCTGCCATTCTTGCAACATGGCCAGCCCACCGCCATTTGAGATTTTTAATGGATTCTATGATGTCCCTAACTCTTGTCTTATTTCGGATGTACTGTGCTGTCTTGTGGTCTCTCCATGTGAGGCCCAGCATTATTCTTTCATGAGCACGTTGCATGGTTCTCAATTTTCGGGTCTGTCTCTTCATAAGGTTCCATGTTTCAGCTCCATAAGTGACTATTGGGAGGATGCATTGGTTATACACCCTTCTCTTTAGGATTAATGGGATCTTCTTATTTTTGAAGGTTGAGCTAGCTCTGCCAAAGGCTTGCCATCCTAGTGTGATTCTTCGCTTGATTTCCTCTTCTTTTGAGGGTCTCATGGAGATTCGTTGTCCTAGGTAGATGTAGTGGCCTACTTCTTCCAGTTGTGTGTCTTCGATTTTGATCTTAGTGTTTTTATCCCCGATGTGGTTGTTGCACATGATCTTCGTCTTGCTGAAGTTCATGTGTAGGCCAACTTTCTCGCTCTCTTCATTTAGTTCATCTAACATTTGTTGGAGGTCGTGTAGGTTCTCTGCAAAAAGGGCTATGTCGTCTGCAAATCTAAGGTTACTCAGATATTCGCCGTCTATCTTAATTCCTTTACTCTCCCAGTTTAGCCTTCTGAAGATCATCTCGAGGCAGGCTGTGAAGAGTTTAGGTGAGTTGGTATCACCTTGTCTTACTCCTTTCTGGAGCTGAAAGGGGTCAGAGTCTTTATATAGCCTGATAAAGGAGCTGCCGTGATTGTATATATGTTTCAACACTTCAACATATACCGGATCTACACCTTGCCGACTGATGGCCTCCATGACCTTAGGGATTTCTACTGAGTCGAATGCCTTTTTGAAGTCGATAAATGCTAAGGCGAGTGGTAGTTTATACTCAGCTGCTTTTTCTTTCAGCTGATTTATCGAGTGCAGGTGGTCCATGGTCGAGTAGCTTCTTCTAAAGCCAGCCTGTTCACGTGGCTGGTTTTCATCAAGTGTTTTTTGTGATTCGGTTGGTGATGATCTTAAAAAAAAGAAGCAATGTAGTCACTCACTTTCATCAGTCACACTTTAAGAATAACAAGGGATGGGGTTGAGGAGAAGTTCTGAGAATGGAATCGTAACACAAAACTGCGAAGAGAGAGACAGAGAGAGAGATAGACAGACAGACAGAGAGAGAGAGAGAGAGAGAGAGGGGGAGAGGGGGGGGAGGGGATCAGTTTATGCCTAAGGGTAGGGGGTAAAGTATATAGTTATTTGGTAAGGGATAACGGCCAAACTCAACCATTGAGGAATCTAAATGACGAGAAAGTAAAATGAGATGGAATTGGAGTCCCTTTTGAGTGTCAGTGAGCGGAAGACTTGACCAAGTGCCAGGAATATTTGATTCAGGCAACTTTAATGAATTTTAATCGATACTATTATGTTTCTTATTTCCAACCCTAGAAACAGTTTGCAGGCAAAGGGCATTTTACTAGTTTAATATTATTCAAGTTGGGTTTATCACTCAATATAAACCATCACGTGACTAATATCTTTTAACTGCACACGCATTCAACAAAACAAAATGAAAAAAAATAACAAACAAAAAACGAAACAATGAACAAACAAACAAACAAACAAACAAAAAAAAATACCCGAACAAGCTGAAAAATTCCTTTCTAGCCATTTATTTCAACTTCTATCTATCGCAAAATGGTCGGTACAATATGGTATTGGAGATTCGCATCAGTTTTTCTTGGAGCTTCATGAAATGACCGGAAATTTGAACATTTACTCCTTATCATACCTACAAAGTTTTTTTTACCCCCCTAAGTACGTTTTCAGTTGAGGGGGGGTGTCAATATTCAGTTCAGTAAGTTTAGTAAGTATATGCCCAGTAGCATTCACCCTTGTTTTTTGACTTTTTTTAGTGATCACAAAAAAATGCAAAAAATCATTCCTTGATCTAATTGATCCCCCTAACACGGCATACAGTTAAAAGACGCTGGTCTATTGAGTGACTAACCAGACCTACTTTCCTTTTTAAAAATAATTCCATTTTTTTTCTCTATTGTTTCTTTCAATGACCAAACACGTTGAATGTTTATATAGTGAAGCTTTTTTCTCTTTGCAATGAAAATAAAGACGAGATTTTTAGTCAATTAATCCTAACTATTATCCGGCTGAACACCAAATGACATGTTCCGGATTTCGTTGACTCACGGGAACAAACAAACTTGAATCACCGTCTGGATGAGCTCAAGACAATGAGATTAGAAATGAAATTGAAGAATCGTCTTGACGAGAATCCCGTTGTACTTGACGAGATCTTGTTTACTCATCTGCTTTATCCTTAACTGTCTTTATTTGTTTGTGCGTTTCTTTCTTCTCTCCTTTCTTTCTCTTTTTTTTCTTTTCCCATTTCTTTCTCTGTTTTTCACAACTTCTTTCTTTTTTTTTTACAATTTCTCTTTTTTCCCCCTCACAAATTATATCCACTTTCTTTCTTCTAAATTATTTCTTGCTTCCCTTTCTTCATTACTTTTTTTTGCTAATTTCTTTCCCCCATAACTTATTTGTCTCTCTTTTATTTCTTATAATTTTCTTACAAATCATATCCATTTTCTTTCTTCCTTTTCCCTTCTCTCTCCCTCTCTTGTTTTTTCAACTTCTTTCTTCCATCCCTTCTTTCTTCGTTCTAAAGCATTTAATCTGGAACCAAATCCAAATCTAAAACGTATCAACTCTCTAATCCGCATCCCAGTGCATTCTGTCATGCTTTAGCACCCCCCCCCACCGTTCCATATTTCCAAATTCAAAGACACAAAAGAGGAATCGGACACCGTATCTTCCATTGATTTATTCGGCTTTTCAAATCCAGACGTTATATGGGGGAGATTCTATTTATTTACTCCACGCGCTTGCCGTAGAGCATTTCTTACTAAGTTAGTGAGTTCGTCTTTATCTAGGCACTCGTTTACAGTGTCCTTGCGCCATATTTGGTCGCGTTTAGTGATTATCTTCTCTATTACCTTAGCTGTTGACTACATTTACAACTAAGTACACCCACTTACATGCACTCATATAATGTACGTCTATTTCCTCCGATGGAAGTAAGGAATGAGGAAATTTTTGAATATATATATATATATATATATATATATATATATATGTGTGTGTGTGTGTGTGTATATATATATATATATATATATATATGTGTGTGTGTGTGTATATATATATATATATATGCGCCCTACATGTAGTTTGTTATTCTATGTAGGGTATCATCGTAAAGTACTGTGGTTATTTTATACCACATATCATTTTATTCTTTTGCAACACAAGGCTTACTTAGGTAGGTTACCCCAAAATAGTATTTAACGATGAAGGATCAGTAAGTATAAGAGCAGACGTGACTCGTTGTTCGTATCACTTCTATTGAGTGTTCACCCATGTGAATATTACATCTGTTGCGTCGGTTTTGATCTTAGGCTGTGAGCAAACCAACTTATAATATCATCTTTAAGAATACTAATTACACAGAAAATCTCGTACGAGTTGATTTCCTACCAATATATTCGACCGAAGAATTTGACAATTTTTTTCATTAACCTTAAAGTTAATTTTCCCACGTCGTATTCCATCACGCCTCTATCAATTTATTTTCTTCTTTGAATTATCAAATAGATCATCCTCATACACATGGTTGAAATGAAACGAAATCACATTATTATATTAAGACAATTCGTTACTTGGCATTCCATGTTTAATCTCCTGCCCAATTAGACAATGGATAAGAGCCAAATGGTTTCCCCTTCCCCAGGTTCTAGATGATCTTTCATAATGACAAGACTAAACCCATTTCTTGTGGATCTAAATCTTCTATTTAATCTTATTTGCATTATCCATTTATTCTATTTCATAATCTCGTTAACATATTCTTTAATTTTCATTATCATTTCATTGTAATCAAGCTGATAAGTTTTAAATGGATCAGAATGTCTAGTAATGGCTTTATTTAATTGTCTAAAAATCTCACTAATTTTGCCGCCTTGATTGACCATCTTACCACTAAAGAATCAATTTTCAGTATAAAATCAATAAAAAAAAGTATAGCTCGTACTATCCTTCAACATTCTGATTTTATAATTCCGTAAAATATATCAATGAACACTACTTGTTCTAAATGGCTCGATATTGAACTGAAATGAGTATCGCACATTAAACAATTTAAAGACTGACATTCCATCTTCGGTTTTATTATCCAAATTTTAAATGGACGAGCTCGTTTCATACTAGATCCAATTGGAGACGACATAAACATATATACTATATCTATGTAAATACAAATTTGTCCAGTAGGGTGCAAGATCAAATGTCATAGGGATACCTATTTTAAAGTAACATTCCCCAATAAGATGACTAACAATTGTCTTAAGGGTACAACACATGAAATGTCTCGATCTTTTTAATGTAAAATTTCTGAATTTGATTGTATATTAAATTTAAAGCTTTAGGAACAGCTTTGCTTTGAGGTTTAGTGTAATAATTTCTAGTGCCTACAATAAAGCATGGACCTATTGGATTTTTATGCATTTTAGGTATCCAGTACATATTCAGTAACTTTTTTTTATATTTTCATCTATTTCAATTCATAACTTTTCACATAATACGATGTTATTAGACATAACATTATCAGGCTCGCAAGTAAATGTTGTATACGTGAATGTTGGTGTTCCCATCAAACCTACCTTGTTCTTGAATTAAAATAATTTACACGTAAATGCTATATTATTTACCACTTTACCGGGACTATAACAAATTTATTTTGAAGTTCCCAAATATTTGCTAATACTTGAGAATATATATATATATATATATATATATATATATATATATATATATATATATATATATATATATATATATATACATATATATATATACATATATATATATATATATATATATATATATATATATATATATATATATATATATATATATATATATATATATATATATATATATATATATATATATATATATATATATATATATATATATATATATATATATATATATATATATATATATATATATATATATATATAAAGTATCCAGTCATTTAACATTAACGAAAACTAGTTTATGTCACTGGTGCCTTAATCACTTTTAAATCATTCCTCTTGGGACCTCACACATTTGTCCCAGCGTCACCGACACTTTTCAAAACAGTCTACAAAGTCCTTTTTCGAGATCGACATCAACTCCCTCGCCCCTTTCTACTGTTTGCAATAGGGAGGTAATGTGTGGACAGCATTTCAAGTTAAGTATCTATAACACTGAAATGCTTCCACTCATAGGGGTCATTTAACATCTATTTACGTGTTTAGTGACAGGGGAGGGTCAACCCATTTTTTTTTTAGTATATTTTCTTTCTCATTTGTTTCCATTTTTTTCTCCTCCGCCGACATATCTCGTTTACCACAACTATCAACATTTTTTCTGTCATTTCCTATTTTTCTTGTCCTCATTTTTTCTCGTTTTTATCATTTATCTTCCATTTTGGCTTTTTTTTTTACCGCCATTATCACAACCACCATCTTTATTTACCTACATATTCTTCAACATCATCTTTTTGCCTTTGTTCTTTGTGATTCTTTCCTTTATCTTTTCTCTTCCTTCTTTTCAATATTGTTTAGACCCATTCTTATCTTTTCCTTCAATCGCCTTTTTTATTCACTTTCTTTGCCATTTGCTCATTTAGACTTATTCTTACATATTTCTCTCTTCTTCGCTCTCTTCTTTCTTCATAAAACTTCTTGTTCTTTTTTTCATTCGATGTATTCTTCTCTTCCTCTTCCTCCTCTTCTTCTTCATCTTCTTCTTCATTAACCTTCTTTTTCTTTGCCATCTTCTCGTTTAAACATTCGTATCTTCTTCCCCCTTCTTTCTTCAGCAGCCATCTTTTTTTCCATTTGCCGCCGTCTTTTTTCTCCTTCTCCTTTCATTCACCTTCTTTCACCAATCAATTCTCTTCTCAATATGTATTCTTCCTCTCTGACTTTTCTTTCATTTCCATCCCTCTTCCCCCCTCCTCTTACTATCTCTTCTTCTTTTCTTCCTCTTCTTTTCCCCTTCATTTTCTTGAATTTCCTTTCGCCTAATTTCTTTCTCACCGAAATTTCATTTCTTTCTTTCACCTTTTATTTCTTTCTCCCTTTCTTTCATTCTTCCTTTCTTTCAATCTTTCTTCCTCTTTTTTTTGTCTTTCTTTTTACTTTTTTTTAAAATCGTTTTTCTCATTATCACCTTCCCCAAGAACCCTGTCTCTGTTGGTGGCTTTCCCAATTGACATATTCGGACAATCCACTTTTCCAATTCTCCATTTCTTTCTCTGGGTGGTCTGCCTTATTCAATCAAAATTTCCAAAAACAAAAACAGGTGATTCCCTTGGGAAAATTCACACAAATGTTTCTTTTTCTTTTCCCCTCCCTCACGTCATATAGATCGGCATGGCAGCTCAAAGTGAATTACTTGGAACCCTTAGAGGCGATAATAAAGATAACATTGCCTTCCGTGTCCTGAACAGAAAACACAGATTGCTGTGGTCGACAAATGAAATAACCCCCAAGGGACAGAGGACCACCCTGGCCCCCAGGCTGGGCTTATGAAGGCTCCTCCTGGCCTTGCCCCACCCTTCCGTGAATTAAATAATGTGATGTCACGTCAAATAACATACATCGTTGTACTACTTGTATAATATTCAACATTTGAAGAAAATATATGAAAAAGAAGTGAAATATCATCAAAAGTACTCACGTTTACACGGAAAGCATTTTTGGTGCACTCAACTGAACTGTTTTGCTCTTAGGTCTCTCTCTTTCTCTCCCCCCTCTCTCTCTCACTAGGGCCTTGGGCTTAAGACAACTCAGCCTAATGGTTAATCTGCTTGCACAAAGATAAATCAATGTTCTCTGTTAACTGTTCTGTTTTTTGGGGGGACGTTAGTATTGGAAATCACATGAGTTAATTGAATGATCGCCATGTTTCCTCCAAATATGAATACATGTATAAAACGCAATGTGTCTCCTTATAAGTATCTATTTGCCTCCCCGCAAAGATAGAATAGGACACAAAGTTGAGTTTAAAATGTGGATCCACACGTGCACGTAAAGGCAGATCCAGAAATCGTCCAGTTTTCACAGCGTTCCACTTTTTGAGACCAGCCAGGGATCATTTTTACCACAGGTTAGATCAAAATGTATATTTAAAGAAATCAATATATATATATATATATATATATATATATATATATATATATATATATATATATATATATATATATATATATATATGTTGGGATATTCGGAAATATTACATAGTTTTGTGTTCTGCTGAAAATTTGAAAAAGGAGATAAAAATGAATGTCAGTGAAGTTTAATTAAATACTGTTTATCAATAATGTAATCATCAATATCAATGACAGCAGCCCAACGAAAAGGCGAATTTTCGATTCCTCATTGAGAAGATTCTGCATTTTAAAAAACAAATATGTTTTTTTTTTCGTTTTTCAAGCACTGTATCCACCATGGAGTTTATCTTTACTATACACAATAAACAGCATACTGATGGATAGAAGAGATGATGAACTAAATCCAGACATCGTTTCGTATTTGATCCAGGTCTTGCCTCAATTGGATGGCTGATAATTTATCAATCTCCGATCACCCTAATGATAGAAAAATGTTTCCCCAATAAGAAATGTTAACCATCCCTGCTTGGAATTCATCTCAGCGGAACACCGTCAATTATTTCAAATAAATTAATGAAGATACCGCTTGTAATTGAGTAACTGGAACATGGGCAACGAAAATCAAGCACTACTGCTTGCTCAGTTGGAAGGACCATGCTTCTTCTCAGGGACCACAATATTTAACCTACAACCTTGTTTGTTCATGTATTCATGGTTTAAGTATATAATTTTTACTTGTTTGAAAGTTGTCAGAAACAGTGTGTCACGAATTTTAATTCCTGTGAATGAGGGTTCCGCGTAACCTCATGTGCCCCGGTTGCCCAAGTATAGTAGAATATGAATCAAAAAAAGTTATTGTGAATTTTACACGAATTGGAAGGAAATCGTTCTAAAGAGGGAAACCTACTTTTTCTGTATAGGTGTAGTAACATAAGCTTAGGTAGACACAAGACCACTATAAAAAGTCGTCTAGTGGAGAGAGCACAGAACGACTGAGTGACCAGTTTGTTTAACCAATGCTTCACTGCAGACGCCTTATTTAGAGATCTTGTGATGTTCAACAAGCACATCTAGCAAAGCATTACTTGTCTAATGAGCTTGATCGTCACTGAGTGTCCTACTAATGTGGCCTTTTGACGACAAAGTTTAAAGAATATTTACAGAAATATATCTTATCTGATCTGATATATTAATTATACGTATGTTTTATACCTGCAATCTAATCGTATTTCTATCGATATGTGTTTGAGAATTGATGTAAACAGACACACGCACGGGCAAACACATACACATGTACATAGGCAAACGTGTGTGCGCGCGCCCACAAACATGATCGAATATCCAAGCATATATGCCATGACCAAGTCGAAACACTTACACATGAATATATTCGCCTTTCCCACTACATTCGGGGTTCAAGCCTACGCAAAAGTTAGATTTCGAATACTTTCTATCAGGGAAGATACTGGGTCCGATCGGACAATCAGTTTGCACGTTGGGTTGGTGGAAGATATCTATTCATGCCTTTCCCAAAGAAATGAACGGAAACAACCTCGACCAGAAATCGAACACAGCTCGCCGATTCCAATTACCGCCACTCCAACCTCCATCATGGAAGACGCATTCACCAAATCCATGCTGATGAGCGTTGGATAACCTTCCAGAAAAAGTATTTCATGAAGAAAACTTTAACAATCGAAGAATCGATGATTTCATTTTGCCACGTCACACCACGAAGAGGAACGTCACAGAATCACATGTGGTCGGTATCTAGTACGGAGTATATTTACTTTTGAATATTTTTGTGGGTTCATGCCAAACAAAAATAAAATTCATGAACACACACACACACACACACACACACACACACATATATATATATATATATATATATATATATATATATATATATATATATATATATATATATATATATATATGCATACGAATTCCCTCCACCAGGAAACAAAGTCTCATTGAACAACCATAACCACCAAAGGTGTCAAGGGTTCTGTCCTTTTGGTATATAAGCATGTATTTGTTTGTCTGTGTGTTGCACCGCCCCTGACGTTACTGCGTTGTCTACAGATTTACAAATTGGTATCAGTGCTCCACTAGGCCTCCCTCTAAAATGTTTTAGCAGAAAAATCTTTTTGGGGGCCCTATTCTGATGGGTAATTGATTGCCCTTACACACACACACACACACACACACACACATATATATATATATATATATATAATGTATATATACGCACACACACACTCACATATATATACACATGTATATATATGCACACACACACATACACACACACACACACACACACACACACACATATATATATATATATATATATACGCACACACACACACTCACATATATATACACATGTATATATATGCACACACACACATACACACACACACACACACACACACATACATATATATATATATATATATATATATATCAGTACACTTACCAAATGAAGTTCAGGAAGATATGTAGAGTGTGCAGACATATTTCTCGTATTTCAGCTTTTTATTAAAAGGTCGGGTTTTAGATTTCTTCTTGTGCACTTGGAAATCTGTGTCAGAGAATGGATTTGTCACCTGGCGGGAAGATCAGATGTCTCCATCTACCGGTCGAAGAACTCTACACTTGCGTGCAGAAAGCAAGGGCCATAACCTAATTGGCAATATGAGAGACACGCCGAGCACGCATTTCTTTCTGGCTGCCATCTTCGGTTTATGATCGATAGATAGAATATTTTTTTTTGTTTTTACTTCTTGATATTTTCTTCTTTTGGGGAAGGAATTTGAAGGATTGATTTTCAGGGAACAGGAGGTAAACGGCGGGGAGATGATTCAATGGTGGGATCTGAACGAATACAGGTTTTCCACCCTTTTTGAAGGTGAAGTGTTCTTTCATAAAACCTTTCATAAATCGAAAAGGCCTAAAACGAAGCAGCAATGAACATATATTGAAAAACAAATTGTGCGTTCTCTGACAATGGGAGAGAGAGAGAGAGAGAGAGAGAGAGAGAGAGAGAGAGAGAGAGGCTTGCCTTTCTAATACCTCGTTAATAAACAAACGCTGAAAGATTTTTCGCTTCTTACCTTTATTTGTAAAACCGAAAAACGGATTTAAAAAACCAGGGAACAACCGTTGTCACCAAATGTGGCGAAGGGTTCTATCCCCTTTTATATGTGGATACGTTTGAGTGTCTGCGTGCCCCAGCACTCCTGCCCATTCTGTTTTGTCTACATACTTGAAAATTAGCATCAGGACTCCACTAGACCCCCCCTAAAAATGTCTTTTTCTTTTTTTTTTTTTTTTTTTAAAATGAAGCTTTTTTTTTGATCATTCTGGTGGGTTTATTATTAAATTAATTTCAGATGCTTTCAAGTGGAAATAACATAAGTAGATGTTTCTAAATGTTTTTTTTTACCCTATTTCAGATGTTTCCATTACCAGTGGTGTCATAAATAGAATTTATTCCGACATTTATTTTTTGATGGATTTTTTTTACATGACTTAAAATTTTGATGCAACGGTTGTTCAGTCATAGACTTTGATGGTGGGTTACATTACTGTTTATCATGAAGAAACATTACCATTAATGTTGTTGTTGTTAATCCTTCGAACGTTCCCAGACGCCAGAAATGATGATAATATTTTAGGCGTGATTGTCGTCTGGATCGTTGATTTCTCCTCGAGTCTCCATTTTTCTATCTTTTTGTATCGCTTTATAGGGTCATTCCAAAAATTCTAACAACCATTGGCGCGACTGTCACCTCATTATTATTTGTACATTCATACTTGGGGTAGTGTAACAGTTAACATACAGAAAAGAACCATAAGTTCAACGATACGTCCACCACCATGGTAGTAGTTGCTGGCAAAGAGGAGGAGGAAGAAGAGCAAGTTTTCTTTCTTTGAGTCAATTGATTCTTATACTGATATTGTGATATGGAAATATTCCGGAAATATAACGATAAAATTCTTAACGATGTCACACCTTTAATGACATCACACCTATTCATTCCTTTCTATTTCTGTTATGAACGTAATTGAAACTGACCGATAAACCGACCAAAAAGCGTCTAATAGAGATACGTGGTGACATCTAAAAAAAAATTCGAATCAAGTATGAATTTCTCTTAAAGGTGCTCGTGTTTACTTCACACTAATGCCTTATGGGAAGGTATAAACTCTCTTCTTCCAGCACTCTGTCTCATCATCTCATCACCAACATGTCACAATGGTTGACAGGGAAGACTGTGGCTGAGTGGACAAACCAAACTTCTTTTACCTTTTTTTCTCACTCCTCTCCTCCTCTGATCTTCCTTATGAGACTCTTTAAGCCAGTCATTAATACATCAAATATTAATTTCCCCAGTCGTACCATGTTGGATTGGTATGAAACTTGGTCCAGATTTCGAGTGAATCATTCTCATTTTCTTTTCATACTCCTCCTCCTCCTTTCCCTCCTGCTCATCTTTTTCCTCCTCCTACCACCACCATGGATGATGAACGCATCTTTGAACTTACGATTCTTGTTTTTCTTTGCTTCTCTTTTCCATCTTGTCCATATTTCATCTCCCTCTTCTTTTCTCTTTCTTCTTGATCTGTTTTAGAAACAGTCAAACATAACTGCCACTAAAACGGTGATCATCGGTTCTTTTCAATTTTTAAGCTGGTCTGAATGACTGGCTGTGTATGCATCACGCGCACAGCTTGCACCAATGTAGCCAGGGGTTGAATATTTGCTTTTTAAATCCCCCTCCAAAATGGGTTTTTAGTGGGGGATCAATTTGCAAAGTAGGTCTATGCTAATTTAATCCCTTAGATGTGACACGATAGAAGTAACTTATTCATTGATTACCCATTTTTCAATTTTTTTAGTTGATCCCCAATACAGCATGCTACCAGGGGACATAAATTTACCCTCTCTAGACACAGTGACACATTCTCTGTTTAATAACGAGAGGTCGTTTCAAATAAAGTTTCAAATAATAAAATGCATTCCTGATTATATATATATATATATATATATATATATATATATATATATATATATGGGCTGTGCACGTGTATGTAACACATATCTGAACATAGTACATAAAGATCAGGAAGTAACTGACTTGCATGACATGACATCATAGGATGATTTATGAGATCCTCAAAATTCAAATTCTTTTTCAGCAAAAATGTGCTGAGTTTATGTCTATATATATATATATATATATATATATATATATATATATATATATATATATATATATTAAGGCTTTAAGGCTTTCCAAAAACTATCATTCCCCAAAACTTTAATTAAGAAGTTTGGCTTTCTTTTTTTTTAAACACTTTTTCTTTCATCTCTCTATCTATCTCTCTCTCTCTCTCTCTCTCTCTATATATATATATATATATATATACATAGATGTATATGTGTGTGTGTGTGTATATTTGTGTGTGTGTGGGTTGTGTGTGTGTGTGGGTTGTGTGTGTGTGTGTGTGTCTGTGCATGTGAAAGTGGAAATAGAACAGTTAAATTCAATGATAACAGAACCACTCTCATCACTCGAAGGACAATTATACACAAAATACTTGAGAATACTCTAGGAATGACGGAAAACGTTTCGGTCTAGACGTTGGGATAAGACAACAAGATAACGAAGCTAGTTCGAGTAATTCCGAGAAAAGACGAAAAATACTTTATTGTTCCGATGCAGCTGTTCAAGGGAGGCAACTGTAGTTGACTTGATGACGCCCTGAGGTATGCGTGCGGAATTAAAGCACTTTGAATACATTAGTTTCCCCGCTGTGCCGCAACTACAATAATTAGATGAATAATTCTCGCTTGCTAATATCAAAATAAATATCAACAATCTTCCCAAATATCAATCAGTTGATGCATTTCAAGTTCTGAGTGAGAAGCTCTGTGTTATACCTCAAGTCTATTAAAATAAGAAAGAGAGATTAATTAAATATCAAATAAAAAAAGAGAATTACTACTGCTAGTGTGACTACTATTGAATAATAATAATAATAATAATAATAATAATGATAATAATAATAATAATGATGATGATGATGATGATGATAATAATGATAATAATAATCATGATGATGATGATAATAATAATGATGATAATAATGATGATAATAATAATGATGATGATAATGATAATAATGATGAAAATAATAATAATGATGATAATAATGATAATGATAATAATGATGATAATAATAATGATGATAATAATAATAAAGTAATAATGATAATAATAAGTACTCAGAAGTGGAAAAGATGAAAAAATATTCCAACTTGCAAGTGCATATTTCAAGAATGTGGTTAGTCCAGCAGCAAAAGTAAAAGTCGTGCCAGTTATAATCGGAACATCGGGCTCGATCTCGGAAAAGTTATAATATCGTATCGAACAGTTGGAATTCAAGGCAGACGTTTGAGTTCTCCAAAAATATGTCCTCTTTGGGACAGCTCACATTTTAAGAAAAGTACTCTTTTTTTGTTGAAGCTTGAAAGTCAGCTTACAGATTGAAGAATCGATATGCATACTGTGTGGAAAAATATAACAGCGATATGCCTGACTGCATCAGGGTCAAACTCCACTCGTACATTCCAACTAAAGATGATTTCTGCAACTTTTTTGTTGTATATGTGTAATATAGTAAATAAATTCACATGTATAAAAGACTTGTATATTTAGCTCAGTTGGTAAGAAAGCTGTTTTCTAATCAATTACAACTTATTTTATCACCATAGTCATCAATAGCAACGTTGGACAGTATCTATTATCTATACTATAGCTACTACAAATTATGATAATATGACAGTTATAGTTATTCCCATCGTTATTGGCGTACTTGGAACAGACTTGGGGAGCCTTGCAAAGAATTCAGAAGAATTGGGAATCAGAAGGTGAATTGAAACCATCAAGGTAGCACCATTGCTATTACTTGAAAGCCTACAATATAGTTTACAGAACTTGTGAAGCTCATGCGATCAAGAAAACGTCACAGAATTCAATTATTATTGTGGACAATCATCTTTCTCTTACGAATATCAAAATCATGAAAAAAGTCTAAAGGAAGTAACTCTTGAGTAAAAATATAAAAGTTAGTTCCCTTGAGATGTAGCAGACAAAATAAAGACATTCACTTGTCGTATTAGATAATTAAAAGTATGCAAAGAAGAGATACATTGCGCCATATTGTTCAAATAACATCAATCTCATATCTGAGCAGACTTTCGCTATAAGGTGGCAGTAATTGAATTCTTTTCGTCGAGAAATCCAAAACTAAATTGGACCTTTTTCAATTTTGGAACTGGCATTTGAAATGTGTTTATTAAGTGATGAATGCATTTAGTCCTGTATGTCGTCATCATAAGGCATACGAACGTTATGAATCCGAGTTCAGAAATATTTAAAAAGTATATGAACAATTACGATGTTGGAAATGGCCGAAACAGCCGTAACATGTGCATCAAAGGCATCCATCAATAAACGCAATACTCAAGACGAACCAACGTTTGTGAGAATTTGCGGCTTTCAATGTTTAAAAAAAAGTTAATTTCTAGAATTTAAGAACGATTTTGAAATAAACGTCAGGAACAAAAAAAATGATTTTTTCTATTTTCATTTTTTATTGTGAAAATTGAAGAAAATGAATGATATCTACATTTATTTTTCCTTGATTTAATGATGGGCAAAAGTATGTTCAAAAGCACATTATCTCAAACGTTTAGACGATGCTTACAATTAGATCAAAGATGCATTCTCATGTACGTAAACATTTCGTTGGAAAGTCTTTAGTCAAACTTTTGAGAATGAAGTTGCCCAATTACACAATATATATATATATATATATATATATATATATATATATATATATATATATATATATATATATACACTTGTACCTGAAATTCATTGTACATATCAGTGCAGCGATACCAGAACCCGTATGCTCTGTGCATTCCCAACATCAATGATCAAGCAAGTATCATGACTGTGATTAAACTGACATACATAAACACATGGTCAATCTATTCGCGAACACATACTAATGCACCAATCAAATCAAATTAAAGCATAGAGTAACCGTGAGTATAAAAATATATTTCTTTTGAAATGAGATTAAATTCAACTTACCGCTTAACGTCATGAAGACCTCGACAAAAGGTGAAAAAACAACGGTTTTTCATGCACTTCAAATTATAAAGCTACAAAAAGGTGTGAGAAAGGTGAATTCAGAAGATCGCAGAAAATATAACTTTCGGGTATTTTATCTGACGTCTGAAGATAAGAAAACGATTTCCAAAAATCTTTAACCATTAATTAGACTATCTTCTCGTAAGTTAATGTTATATAGTGAGGGAAGCCATAATACTATCATGGAAGCAATGGAATAGAATACAGGAGGAAAAAAGGAGGTTCCAAAGAATAGTGACGATAACAGGACTTACATTAGGACAATGCTTGAGCGACTTTATCGATTACTGCGTGTTGTTTAATCATAATAGGTGATGAGACTCACGCTACAATTAATGTTTCAGCAATATTTTCCAATGCAAGATATTATACATATTCTTGCAATGAAACTCCAGACTTTTCAAAATTTCCTGTCAAAGTTGGCGTATGTGCCCTTACTGACAATTCTGTCCCACTATATTCTTGTGTTGACAAAGTCTTCCGATCAATCAAAAATGATATGAATTGAAATTTTTTCAGTGTAGAATGGTCCTATGGATGGGAATAAATGGTTTCAAAGATGCTGCAATATTCTGGCTTGACAAGTCATCATCTCATTGTACCAAGTCTGTATTGCAATATCTTGATTCCGAACAAATTATTGTCGTACCAAGGAAGGCAATCACACGAATAGCCCTAAAAGCCGGTCAATCAAGTTCGTATTATAATTAAAGATCGATTTTCAACGATGGATTTAAAACTAAAGACAGAGATGAGGTGTATGCGCGGTTTCAAGCTGAGATGGAAATGCACCACGTCGTATTACAAAATATTACCAAGAATTTTGTAGTTTCTGGTCGCTGCTAATACAACGACGAGTATCGAAATGGAGTATTTTCAGTACGTAAATATGGGAGAGATTTTGCACTTTCTGGTATATTCTACTTGAACTATCAATTTTTCCCCCCCAAAAAGAAGAATTATTCATGTTTTTGTCATTTTCGTGAATACGTTGACCATACGTTGTAATGATTGTAATTTGACATCTCAAAAATATCTATTATCCTAAAGTTTGGCTTGATGCATCTCACCGAACTTTCACCGGGGTCTTCAAAGAAAGACTTGGCGATGAAGAATTATTGTTGCAAAGAAGCAGTTGTTTAGATGGCTAAATAAGAGGAAAAAGGTAAATAACATTTCTACATTTTCAATTTGTGAAGACACTAAATGAACCGATTCTCAAGCAAAAATAACATTTTAGATGACCATAAAAGTAAACAAGGTATTGAATGATATACACACTGTCCCTTTAAAGCTGCAGATTTCTGCAAAGGTAACTTCGCGCCAGAATGAACATAAGACAGGTAGTGCTGACCTTTGGTGACCTCTAAAGGTCAATTTAGGTCGGGTTAATTTTGGAATTTCTATACCTAACGGAGACGGCTGCACTCTAAAGACAGCAGAGTAGTGTTCAAATGTATTTTGATCCCAGGATGAACGTAGAATAGGTGGCGATGACCTCTGGAGACCCTTGACGGTCAATTCAGGGATGGGTCTAATATATAAGGTGGTGCTGCGTTGGCCGAACGATTGATGGCAGGGGAAAGAGAATAAAAGAATTTGGGTCGAGGTAATTTTGACCTAATGTCTCTGTGAAAGGCACGAATCCATATTCCCCAGTAGGCTTATATATATATATATATATATATATATATATATATATATATATATATATATATATATATATATATATATATATATAATTCTTTGATACAGGCTTGTTTAAATGTCACATAGAAGGGTTAGTTTTTGAAAAATACTCTCCCATGTTTCTTACTTCAATGCAAAATTCGTTGGGAAGAGAGAGCAGGAAAATTTTCAAATTAAAGTCACAATTACTAATATTCTTAGTTGTACACACGTGTACGTGAGCGTCTTGGGGTAGTGGATGGAATGACTCCCGCCCTGTGGATCAGGCTTTATCACCTAGGGTGAAGGAGTTTGAAAGTTGGAACTTTATAGTCAATAAAGGGTAACGTACCCACATAAAAAGATCTGGTGACAGGGTTGCCGTTGAAATATATTCCGAATATATCCTTTCGTCCGCCCCCCCCCCTGGAAATATATCCTTCTGCTCCATCCTGGAGAAGTGGCAGCGGACGCCTATTCCCGTGTACATACGTGTGCAAGTCAGTAGAAGAGATTAGTCAAGAGTCATTGCCAAAATCCATCTCTGCTCCTCGCATTCAATGTGTGAAGGGTCATTTTTAAACAAACGATCGACGTTATGAGACGAAACCAGACCTCGTAGAGACAACAGGAACGCATAGAACGTGCCAACGAGAAAGTGATACAAAAAGGTTGGATCATAAAGGGGCGTCCGATGACATATTCCATCGTTGAAAGGGAAAAATACTATCGACTTCAGGCGATGGAGTCATACTTCAATTTCCCTCTTTTCCCATTGTTCGTTTTTTTCCATTTTGCCTACAGACACCATTATTACATTCACCAGTAGAAAAACCGTGAGAATGACGGGAGTTTTTTTTAAACAAATGGATAAACTATTAGAATACAGATTTTAGGATAAATGTATTTATTGTAAAAAAAAAGCCCTAACCCAATCCCATACCCCGAAATTTGAATTCCGGCCATAAAGTTACCTGCACAAAAGTCACGGAACTAAAGTTTGGATGGGTGGTATTATTTTTTTAATAATTTTTTAAAACAACCTTTATTCATTCAAATTTACAAAAAATTCTACTTTACGTAATTAGTTCAAATTTAATTTAAAATATTGCTTATTTTATTAAAAAAATCCGATAGGATTTTCATTCAACTTTATAGAACGGATATATCTCGCTTCAAAGTAAAATAAACGAGATAAATAAATCACAAATCAACCTTGTTTCAGTCAAATTTACCCATGATAAACATTATATGACTTAATTAGTGCAAATATTACTTACTTTATTAAAGAGAACTCTTTCAGTCTGTGACTTTATGGATTGTTACGTTTCGGAAGTGACTCAGCGTGCCACCTACATGCGACTTGAGTTCCTTTACTTTTTGACCTGTGACTTTGGTCATCCGAAATTTACGCTGACTGAAGCTCGTTTCCATCAATTAACGTGGAACCTATTTTCTAAGCTTCTGAATTTTTTGTAAGGCTTTTATTTTCAAATACTCGCTTTGAAATGAATCATTTTAAAAAGGGAGAGAATCGATGGATATAAAACATAATTCCTTAAATGAATTAATAATTAATAAATTGAATCGATCGTGTTGTTCTCAATTGCAAAGAAATCGTTATTTATATCTATTTATAGAACTTTTTTTTAAGAAAGTAATTATGAAATGTTAATAATATTATTAGCATTAGTATTTATTTTCTTAAAATGATTTAAGAAGTGAAAGATAAACCGTATCCACTAATGGCGGAACCAGCACGAAGGGAGGGCTCGATTGCACATTATATTTATATTGTAATTAGGACGACCCTCTAAAACCTTGAAATAATCAACCTTTCTTCAAATCTGACCAAAATCCCGATTTGGAAGGCCTTATGGATTGAAAGCATAAAAAATTAGTCACGAAAAAAATGCTTTTTCAATTTTTTCGAGGGTGGGATGACGGCATGTCAAAAGTGCCAGAAATGAAGCATCTCAGTTGACAGATTATACAAGCAATATATCAGTCGATCAGGTGGGGGGTGGGGGAAGTGGACCCGTGCAGTCGGGAGCCTCAGGACACTGTAAACCTCCGAGGATTTTAAAGAATATAGCCTATGATTGAGCATGTTCAAAGACTTACAAAAACCTCGGAAATTGGAGAAGTAGGTATATGTCGTACCCCTGCGGACTCCCCCATTCCAACCATTCTAAAATGTTAGTATCAATAAAATATATATTATACGAAATAAATACTATATATAAAGCAGTAAAAAATGACAGGCTTTTTAATGTACGGATCGGCACCAAGTAGCCTAAAGCTATTTTGATGGGTAATTCATCTTTTCAAATTTAAGTTTCCTAATTTTGATTAGAAAAATCTAAACGCAAGCTGTTTATATGTGTGATCTGACAGAAAGTTATTAGAGTTTTTATGACGTAAGACGTAATCGTCATTGTTGTGTCATAAAAGGATGGTAAATTGACCAATCAGAGGCCTGATCGCAAGCAAATATAGAAGAAATTAGCATACATGCTAATTATATGTTTAGAAGATGAATATATTGTCCATGTAAATGACTTAAATCTGAGAGTTTATTATTTTGTTGTTGAGATGGTGATATTAATGTCATTATTTTCCTCTCTTGTTTTTTTAAGAATATCATGCCATTCTTTAGTTCGAACTGGAAAATTGTTGTACGTGAAGTACATTCTCCTGCGCTCTTCCATGGTATCAATTTTGATTTTACATTACTGTGGTCGCTCCCTATACAGACTTGATTTACGACCTGAATATATTCAATGATATCGCTGTGGTCTGCTAGAATTTCCACACCTGTCAGGTTTCAATATTAATAATGTGTGAGAATCGTGTAATATCATCACTACAACATAACGATGCCGACCACGAGGAGGAGAATTTGTTTGGAGCCTCTAGAAGAGTCTGAAGGACATTGTCTCGCAGAGATATTTGAAAATTACGTATCTGAGACTGACTAGAATAACGTTTTAGTTCATAACAGCTACTAAAACTAAGTTTTGTCAAGAAATCCATTTAAAACAAGTTTCAAAGGTTTTGTATGTATGTATGTATGTATGTATGTATGTATGTATGTATGTATGTATGTATGTATGTATGTATGTATGTATGTAATCTCTTGAAATAATGTAAGTTATACAGTTTTATAAGATATACTGAATACATACTGATACACATTCAGCAATTCTTATATTCCGTAATTGTAATGAAAATATATTTGCATTTTGGTAAGATGCATGAGAATTTTCCTTTAATGAGTGCGAATATGATAATGGATACCTCACGTGTGTTTCACGCATAATGCCGAGACTTGAAAGATCTGTAATTTAATCAATTTCCTTTTTAGTTTCATGACTTGGGCTTCTCTAAGTCCATTTTTCATTCGGTTTCACGAAACGTTGCCTTTCTCCAGTGCTCTGCCTCTCCATTGGTTTGAAAAAATACAAACCCTGGGATGGTTGGGGTGGAGGTCTTGCTTGGCGTGTGACTTGGTCAGTCAAAGGGTCGAGGTCGAGCCCTTTTCCCTCCACAAATCAACCTTGAACTGTTGTCGCTAAAATAGGGGAAATACGAAGATTAGGGAGATCCTTTTTCAATATTTTCTCACGACCCCTTAGGCCGTAAACAATTTCAGTATTTCTTCATTCAGTTTTATCCAACAGATTTTGCTGATTTTTACGTAAATTTAATAATCAAATACAATATTGGAATGAACAGCCTGGAATACATCAGGTGCTTCCATACATTTAGTTTCACTTCATTATTCATAATAATCTTCTAGTTCCAGAGTCTCAATGACGCCTTATATTCCGTAATTGTAATGAAAATATATTTGCATAACTGTTCTTGGAAAAAAAATTCATGATCTTGAAACCGTATCCTTTTGCAAAGTTAACCAGGTATTTTTTCGTTTCGTTTTCTACTCTGTTTCCAAATTTGACTGCGCAACCAGAGCATTGAAGCCCCTGACCCCCATGATGAGGTTGTTCTTTGTTATTTAGAATTGTGGAGTTCAAGTCATCTATCTCCTTAACCGTGAAATGGGAGTCTCCAGCTCATTCATTCTGGGACTAAGACGTTGGCAGCCGCCCAGTTGGAATTACAATTATTGTAAATAATGGGAGGGCGTCCCAAAACCATCCACTTGTAAAAAATGCTAAGGCTTTTCTTCTGGTACTTTAGTTTTGGGACAAGTGTTAGGGTTGGTTGTCATCTTAATTTGTCTAATTAAACGGTTGAAAGGGTTATTTATGAAAACACTCCACTAAAAGAGTGGAAACTGATGTCGCTTACGAGACCCTTGGCCGTGTTGCCTTCTTCTCCCTCTCCCTTGGTTTTGAAAATACAAACCCTAGGGATCTTCTCAGACATGTGACCGGATGGGTCAGTCGAGAACCCTTCTTTACCGCAAATCAAACTTGAACTGATGTCGCTGATATAAGGAATACGCTAGGAATAGGGATCTATTTCTTATAACGTATCTCTCCAAAGCAGTGTTTTGGCCCCAACCCTGAACGCAGAATGTTTTGGCTCTTAAATATACAAAAGGAGATATAATATCACGTAAATACTTAATAGCAAGCTTTGCTAACACCTTTTGATAAGGAGACTGCATTAATATCAAAGAATCAACGAGTTGAAAGTGTATTAGATTAACCCCAGAACAGGGTTAAAGATGACTAGGACAAAAACATAAGTAATGTTCTGTATTGAAGTACTGAAAAGGAACATAATATAAAAATAAGGAATGCATTTACCCAGGCAAAGTGATAAAGCTATAGAAAGACCAAAAAAGTTAGATAAAACGACGTATAACGATTGGTTGGAAAGCATTTAAGATAAATAGAGATATTTATCTTATTTGATTGGCACCTTGTCAATTTGCTTATAACATTAAGTATGTGATCAATGCTCAATACCAGTTATGACTACGGAGAGAGAGAGAGAGAGAGAGAGAGAGAGAGAGAGAGAGAGAGAGAGAGAGAGAGAGAGAGAGAGAGAGAGAGAGAAAGAAAAAAGAAAGAAAGAAAGAAAGAAAAAAGAAAGAAAGAAAGAAAAGAGAAATGCAACGATAAAAAACGATTAAAATGGATACAAGAGAGAACCAGTTTGTACAAGTAATTAAGGAATAAAAATGGAAATGGACACACGGGACAGAAAAGGATATCTGATTGAGCAAAAAGTTAACCAATTCGTGTCCATGAACCAGAAAACACAGTGAGAGAAGACCGGGCACATAATGGAGAGATGAGGTAGAAAAGTTTGCTGGTAAGACATGACAGAGATTAGCGCAATCACGCTCGGTATAGAAGAGGATGAGAATGCCTTTGTATAAGTGGAATTATAACAGCTGACGATCATGATATATATATATATATATATATCCACACACACACACACACACACACACACACACACACACACATATATATATATATATATATATATATATATATATATATGATACTACATTTAGAAATGATTTCAATATAAAATGTATACGGGATTTTAGAATTGATTATTCTTTATTGAATACAATACGGAGCAATATTCACAGAAGACTAGAGAGAGAAAACATGTCTACCATGAAAGAGTCTCTCTCTCTCTCTATATATATCACATTGACATGAGAACCCCACGAGTACGAGTGGATATTGCGTCTAGAAACCCTGTCAGCAACTGGCCTTTACAATAAACTGAACCATTCGATGAATATCGAACTATTTTCCTCTTTTACACATGAAGTTGTGGTCGTGTGTGTGTTTCTGTGTTTGATAAGGACCTTTGTCTTTTCATCCAGTTTTAGGATTCATTTGTGCACAAAAGAGCCCTAAAACTGGATGACACAACTTTAACTTTCGCAAAGCCCATATCATTAAAAATACATACGACTCCTCAATACGCAGATGAATCGAAGTAGCCCTTAAATCCCAATGTAAAACGATAACGCAGAGGTATGAACATTTCCAGAATGCAAACCCTTTAAATGCACTACTTGTAAAACAGAATGACATAAGAATAACACATTACAACACTAGCTTGCAAGTTATTGGTTCTCACATGATACAACCTTTAACAAGTAGTATGAGTACACACAAACCACTTTTGAGAAAACGTCAAAACACTGATACACCCCAAGTTTTACCTACCATCAACCAAAAAGACCAAAACAACACACCCTACTTCCATCCCTCATATATGTCAATACATATCCATTAAATATCTGACACCATCTCTCCATTCTACCCCCCCCTACAGCCACACAAACATTCCTGGAAACTGACCATTCTCGCCTTGATTATTCCTCTGAAAAACCTTTCTTATTTTAACTAACTTCACTGACACAGATACAAACACGTCCCTCTTCCACTCGTACTAAATAACCGAAAAACACAACCCAATAGCCTTGTCTCCTTATTTCATTCCTCAGTCTCAAACATGTAAACAGCATTCAGCTTCTCTGCAACCGCTGCAAGACTTTTTGAAAATGAAACGAAATGCATAAAGGCCTGTCCACGAGATGATAAAGATCTTTTGAAGAGTAACACCTGTTTTTCTCTGAGATTTATCGTCGCCTGCCTATACTAGTGGCCAACCAAGGCTGAAGAGCCCAGTTTACCCTTCTATTTACCAATAGTTTGATGAAGTGATATGGATTCATGCTTTTCCCTTGGGCATTTGTGCAGAGTGGACGCAAATTGACTCAGGCGAAATTTGAATTCGGCTCGCTGATTCCATTTTTTGTGATGTTAACCGTTAGGCCACCCATATTTTCAGAGTCGTGGAATTACATGAATGTTTGTTGTAGCATTACGTAAGTGGTTCATTTTAGTTCGTGACAGAACATATTATATAATAGCACAGAATATTTCTTTGGCAAACTACCCCAAGAGAGAGAGAGAGAGAGAGAGAGAGAGAGAGAGAGAGAGAGAGAGAGAGAGAGAGAGAGAGAGAGAGGCATTCTAGTTGTTCTAGAAAAATAAGAAAAAACAAAAACAGACCAAATTAGAAACAAAACAAAAAGCCCAGGTACACATTGATTTTTATAAAAATTAAAGTGACATACGCATTCACGTTGATAACATTTATTTCGTCCTTCCTGCTCTTTGAAAAAAAAGCTTTCCGGTGATATTTTCTTCTTTTTATTCAAGAACTTCCCGTCTTCCCTATGTAAATCACTTTTAATAAATATTAGTTGCTCCATTTACACAGAGCAGAAAGCGAGGAAACGTTCGCTTTGTGATGGAAAAACCTTTTTTTTTATTATTTGTTTATCTTTCAATTTTTAACTGAGGTTTGCTTTTATTCAGGTCGATTGAGTTTCATATCATCTTTTATTCGGTTTCATATGAAATGTCATTTTTTGAAAAGAAAGATGGGGGATAATTGAAACAAGAATACACGTTAAACGTTAAATACTTCAATGAAATATGACCCTTGTGAAGCAATAACCATTTTCCAAAGATACTCCAACATATATATAGAGATGAGGTGAACATTTGGAAGACACATCAACTGGAGTGAGTGTAAAAATAAATTCATTTCATTTTTTAAATAAATATTTCGACTGTATAGTCATTTCAAGAGAGAAATATGAATGAATGGGGGTTGGTAGAATTGACTGCTATCTATAGGTTTTATCTTCTCGGTTTTCCTTACTTGGCATCTTGTGTCCTTTGTCCACGCAGCTTCCCACAGATATCTGCCGGGTTGAGCCCCCCCCCTTTTTTACTCTGTTGTCACTGGGGTCAAAAGATGTGGAGTGGAGGGAAAGTGGTTCAGTGTTATATTCCAGATTTAGTAGGACTATAGACAAATGATAGTAGTACTATAAGTAAGCAGAACTGTGTACGGTGTCAACAGCCGTTACATTTGTTCGAATTCATTCGTGATTAAGATCCGAGCGTGTAAGATTTGCATTGAAATTTTTTTTATAAATCAATTACTTAGATTGATTATATTAGTTAATGTCTGATGTTTCTATTGAATTCGTAAAAGTATTGTTATGGAGTTTTAATTGATAGTTATAACAAGAAGAATGTAGTTATACATTTTGTATTAATGTAGATACAGTATGTTTGTTGGTGTTTTATGAAGAGTATGATATCATTTCTTCAAGAGCGTCCATTTTGTTATTGAAGCCATGGGAGAAAATTTTTTTTATTTGGAAATCCATATTATTAGGGAATCCTTGTGTTGATTGTGGAAAATAACTGACAATGTAGAAATAAAACATGCTCTTTACTAAATGTCTTCTTACGCAACAGGGTGGATTGGCGGGAACCGAGAAATTTGTTTGAGTGTATTCAGTATAGTAATAATTAAGTTGTATAATCGGATCTGGGTATGGGTGTCGCACACCCTCGGGCATATCTGAGCTAGCCTACAGGCACCGTCGGAGAGGTCAATGGAGTTTGTGTCTGAAAGCGTAAGCTTGGGTTTAAGATTCAGATAAGAAAATCATAGAACAATTTCTCTCCACCCTCAACGATACTTT
>OY735223.1:11269110-11291610 GCA_963457665.1 Thysanoteuthis rhombus
TTGAGAGATTTCGACGTCTCTCCGATGTAGGCCTTATCGTCGCTCTCGCACGATATTGCCAGCTTCGGATAGTGGGGATTTGCATTGTTGAGGTGTTAGTGGCAATGTGTATTTTCAGTTTGCTCAGATTAGTGGTGGTTAGTTTGGGTAATGTGAAGCATCTAATGGCGGCGTTGGTGTCGGTTATCGAACATAGACACACACAAAACAATAATTTCAATCTTCACAAAGCCAATCTCATCAAAATATACACAATCCCACGACACGCAGATGCATAGAAACAGCCCTTGACATTTCCAGATCGCAAACTCTTTTAATGCATTGATTTTGAAACAAAATCACGACACATTACAACATTAGCATACAGGGAATCGAATAACACACAATATGCCCCTTTAAGAAAAGGAAAATCTCACCCACCATCAAACAAAAAATAAAAAATGAAAACAGCACATCCGACGTCCACTTCACCCACACGTATCATCACCTAGCTATTAAATAACTGACTCCACCTCTGCATTCTGATAGATAAGACAAAACCCACAGCCACAAAAATTTCCTGAAAGCGAACAATTTCATTCTGACCCCACCTCTTACTGACACCCACTCTCCCACTCCTACAAAACGACCCACAACACTTGGATCCCCTCAGTTCATTCCTCAAATGTCAAACATGTAAACAGAATGCAGTTGTCTCTGCAAGTTTCTTTGAAAATGATGTCTGGCAACCATCGGAATGCATCAAAACATGACCACGTGATAATATATTTTTTGAGAAGTTGCACCTGTTTGTCTCTTGAATTTCTCTTCATCTTTCAATGGTCATTTTACCGACGCACACATATATGTGGGAGCCATGGAATTTGTGAAGATCTACAACAGAATTGATGATAAAGATACAGAAATAATCAAACTTTGTAGACGGATATTGCTGTTCAAAAGCTAAGAACAATGGACTAAAAAAAACTGACATCCGCAGTTTTGATGTCTCTATGAGTAGTCTCGATTCAGCAGAGTTGATGGGCTTGATTGGTTCGTATAGTTTGTATAACCTCACCAGAAAACTGAACAAAAAATATAGACTCTGTCGGGATGATTGCCAACTAATTGTAGTAAATAGCAAAGCACAAAAATTCAGAAATATTAGAAAATACATCATAAAAGAAATGAAAAAAAAAAAACAGTTGGACTTTAAAGTTGAAATTAAGGCTAACGTAAACATTCTACATTTTTAGTTCTCACTTTCAATCAAAATATTAACACCCATAAACCACATAGAAAAGAAAATTCTGATATTACATATATTAACACAAGATCTAACAACCCAAACAAAATCATTAAAAAGATCCCATATCAATAGAAACTAGGCTAATATACAACTCCTATAGCAAAACAATATTTATCAATGTTACGAATAAATATACTACAGCCATAAAGGACAGCAGTTTTGACTAAAGTAGCTTTAAATATAATGAAAAAGTAAAATCCAATAGCAACAACAAAGAAAGTAGAGGTTGGAAAATGATCCGGTATACACCACAATTCAACCTAAAAGTAAAAACCAACATAGGGAGAATATTCCTTCAATTAATAGAAAAATCACTTGCCCCCGAGCAACCCACAGTGTAAAATATTCTACAAGAACAAATTGAGAATTAGCTATACTTGTACGGATAATTTTTATAAGTTCACAACCAAACATAACAATGAAGTCATTGAAAATATCATAAATGGAGAACGCATAAATAAACCAGATTGCAATTAGGCAAACAGATGTTTCAAATCGAGTATTGTATATCAAGCAAAAATATCAACCAAAGAGAAACGCTTACGTGTGAAATACTATATAGGAATATCTAAAACACCCTTTAAAATAAGATTAGCCAATCATACATCATCATTTACGAACCAAAAATACAAAAACAGTCAATATATTATTGGAGACTAGTCGATAGCAACCTTACACCCACAGTAAAATGGAAAATATTAAAACAAATATACATATGTCAGAACATTGAAACCCTGTATTATCAATGCTTGAAAAATGTGATACCCTCACCTTTGCCAATAGAACAAAATCACAAAAAGCAGAATTATAAAATAGGAAAAATGAAGTAGCGTTGAAGTGCTGGCACTGCTCCAAATTTCTATTAAAGAACATAATTTAACACCCCACGTACAGGTGAACATGAAGTAACCATCATAGCTATCTTATTTCCCTTGTTATTATTAATAATCGTAGTAGCAGTATTACTATCAACATTAACATAATTATGATTTTATAGCTCCAGGCAATTCAAGAACAACTCAATCACCTTTTCATAATCATCTTTGATAAACAGAAACATACCGAAACTACAATAATTAAACTGACAACTTTCCTTGACATTTTATTATATAGGACGAGCACTAACCTACAACACAGCGTACACAGAATACTAAGAAACAAAAATGACCATATCAACTTCTACTCGCATCGACCCACTAAGATTAAATCGGGCCTAATCATAGGGGCCTAAGAATATGTAATCCACAATTCTGAGCAGATTAAGTGAGATACATCGAACAAGCCCCCACAACACTACACTGCCCTCATCCATACATACAGAAAGCAAGGATGGAGGTACATAAAATCCACCCCCACCCCCAAAAAACAAAGCATAACAGTAACACAAAAGAAAACGAACCAGCGAATAGTGATTCAGGCAGACGTATAATAATTTCGACCAATTCAGCCACAGCAGAAACCGGAAAATAAATCAAACAACTCAACATACAGATTGTCAAAACAAGATTTTAAACCCTCAAACAAATACTCAGTAATCTACAGGGTAGTTCGATCTCCAAAGCTGGTATGTACCAAATACCCTGCTCGAAATCATACCTTGGAGGAATATTTAGAAACTATGTGAGCACCGACGGCCCCTACTAACAGAGGACCGACGAAAGTATTAGTCATTCATTGGAATGAAAAAGGACACAATTTTGGCCTTAATGACAATGCATACAAACATACACATATTTCATTCACACACTGTATGCATAATACATACTCCTACACACAGACATACGCAAAGGCACTCGCTTGGGTGTAAACAGCCAGATGCATCAAGAAATTCATTGATTTTACAGAATCAACCTTAAGGGGTCTGAATTTCTTAAATGAAGCACTGTCATTAAAATGAATTTTTGACTAGTTTTTCTCTCATCTTATTTTTGTTGCTTTTTATCACATTATATTGCTTTAAAATTTATTCTACAACCAAAGTAAGCAGCATGTATTGGGATTAAAGAATAAACTTATGACAGAATTATCATCACAAACGGACTAACAAACACACAGTCACCCACAAACTAGCCAGCTTAACTAACTTACACTCTTACATATTCACACTCACACACACAAACACACATACACATATTATAAAAAAAAATCACACTTCTGCGATAACAGCAGTGGTGCTAGCAACAAAGCCTTCATCAGACGATGACCCAGGATCGGGACTCGTTTTAGAGCCAAGGTGTCATTACCACAGGATGACCTAGCAGTACATCATGATACCCCAAATCATCAGTGAGAGAGCTCGATTACTTTTTATAGTAAAAATTGAGTTTTGATATTGATCGTGTAAGAGCAAATATAATAACAAAAAACAAAACAGAAAAAAAAAAACGAAACCGGCCAGACAATATACAGAAGAACACCTTGTTTTAAAGGATTAGAATCGGTCTGAAGTTGACTTCAGTGATGAAAGTAAATTCAATTTAGTTGGACCTAACGGCAGTCAGTTTGTTTGACTTGAACTAAAGTGTAGCAAAACATCTGTCAAGTTTGGAGGAGGAAGTATCATGATGGATGTTCTCTCTGAATGTGTTCGATATATTGCAAAAGCCAGCAAGTGCTAATGTATCGCTAAAGTAAGAGGAGTGACATGCCATTCCTTCCCTAGAAAACCTCTCCCAACAAACCCCATCCCCGTCATACTGCTAAACGAGTGAAAGTTTTTTTTAATAAGAGAACAACTCATGGTATGGGTTGCACTATGTCCCGAATTAAATCTCATCGAGAATTTATGATAGGAAACAAGATTAAAGAACGAAACTGAACTTCTGTAACCAATTAATGGGGAAAACTGGAAGATGAATGGAATAAAAATGTATCATTTGGCGTAGATAGATTTTTAAAAAATTGTTTATTCAATTTACGTTGTCTACACTAACTGAAACATTAACACCAGATCTGTGCAGGAAACATGTTATGCCCTGTGGGCGTCTGTGCGCTAAAGTTATTGCTAATAACGGTATCATACTTCATGCTAATTGTTTATCGTTAAATTATTCACATATGTACAATTTTTATTTTGGTAACTTCATAAAAAAGTAATATTGTATACCCATTCTAAAATAAAGGTTTTTCTGGAATTTCTTTTTTCAATAACGACTTTCTGTTGTAGCTTTTCCTACATGAAGTATTGACCAAAAGCTACGATTTCTAGAAATTTCAAGGCCCAGTTGCAATTGCTATTAATAAGAACTAAATTTGCATAAATTGATCTCTTATTTTGACCGGTACTATATATATATATATATATATATATATATATATATATATATATATATATATATACTGACATTTACTCATCTAAACTTAGTTCAACAGAAGTCCAAATTGGAAAAGGGAGAGAGGAAAGTGAATATTGATATAGGTTAATATAGTCTTAATTCAAAGTACGAACGATTTTACATTCATTTTTTCTTCATATATGTTTGCAGAAAAACAAAATGTTTGGGATCAACAACGAAGCCTCAGAGATAATGGACATGACATATAGCATAAAACTCTTAACATGGAGTAGAAGAGGCAAAAGGAATGAGAAAAAAAAATTGATGTAATCTTTGTGACCTTTCCTCGTAAATTGCTCTTTATGAACTCTGGTTTCCTTCCATTCATAACCCCCGAGTTTCTCAGGGGTTTGGCATGGTGGAACGGGCGGAATTAGTTGGAGTGGCCAGGAATATCAAGCTGAATGGGAAACGAGCTTCTTAAAGAACAGTATCAGCAAAACCAAGGATATAAGACAAGCTGACGAGATAGACACAAACTGGAATAGATATAAAGAAACTGGAATAGATAGACAAATAGTTCAATAGACAGCCAGCCAGCCAGCCAGATATATAGATATGAACAAACTGAGATACATATGAACAGAAATAGATATATATGAACAGACTGGGATATTCAGATATGATCAGACTGGGATAGATAGTTACAAACAGATTGGAATGGAAGCCAGTTAGATGTTAAGTGCACTTGATACTACACTCTGATCCTTAGCAGAAGGATGGGTTGTGACATTTTGATCCAAGGTATAACGCACGATACTTTGATCCAAGGTAGAAGTACTGACCCATACATAAATAATCCTGTCATTTTTTATGTATACTATGTCAATATATATATATATATATATATATATATATATATATCCTTACACACACATACATACACATATATATTCTATTTATGCTGTCTAGGTCAAATGATACATTCCCTGAGTAATAATAGGAGATCATTTCAAATAGAGTCTCTGAGTAATATACTGCATTTATAATTATTTTTTATGAGATTTTTATCGGATTATATATCCATTTCTTGATAATATAATTGTCAGCGCTGGGAAACAAGTACAGCGTATATAGAGAGTGAATTAACAAAATGGGAATTTAGAGTTAAAGGAGTTATTTGGGCCTTTGCATTATCGGCGACTGTTAAGCTCAATGGCAAGAGTAAGAATATATATATATATATATATATATATATATATATATATATATATATATATATATATATATGATTTCGGCACAATAAGTGAAAAAATGATACCGAGTACACTGTGTTTTATGTGTTGGACTGTTTTGGGAAATATCTTCCTCGGGGGATCGTGAGGACTTTTCTGTCAGAATGAAACTGGATCGAAGTTGAAGAATATTCGTATTTCCTTCCATAAACATGTCAGGCAGGATATTACGGATAAGCAGATAAACCCAGTGCTTATTTAAAAAGACTGTCAAAAGGAATTCATATACATATATATATATATATATATATTTATATAGGAAATCCCTACTTTCTAGTTATGGTTTTAAGGTATAGTAATAAGCCTTCGTTTTCATGTCATACATGACCTTAACTAAAACGTTTGGCTTTCCTTTTTTCACTTTTTTCTAAGATTTATTTAAGTCTTTATTTGCGGAATTTATCCACTTATTCTCATATATATATATATATATATATATATATATATATATATATATATATATATATATATATATATATATATATACATCAAGAAATGGATATATGATCCGACAGATTGATTAAGAATTGCATTATATTATATTCAAATTTTTATTTGAAATGATCTCACGTCATTACATGGTTAATGTAACATTTGGCCTAAACAACGTAAATAAAAAAAAAAACAATGAAAGAAAATATTGTCTACGCTAAGTGATACATAAACTGTGTAATGGCTGTTTTTAGCAACTAATACCAAATCATCACCCCCAAAGAATATATATAATTATTTCAATAGGTTTTTAAAAGATCTTTAAATCATGCGTTGAAGTACTTACACTGTTTCCTTCGCTAAGTGAGTGCACGTTGACAGGCGTGTTGTCTCGTTTTCCAAGTTGTTTTTTTCTTCTAAAAGTGGAGTACCATAAAAAATTCTGTTTACTTGGAGTAATTTGCAATTCTGATGAAAAAATATGATCGTACTTTCAAAATATCGCATGTCAAGCAATCGTAAGTCGGTGTCAATCTGTATTTACTTACGTAATTTTGAATACCAGCTATTGGGCACGGATGTTGAACATGGAAACTAACGAAATCACTTGAAAACAAATTTAGAATCACAGAGAGAGCAATGGAAAGAGCAATGTTAGGAATGATTCTAAGAGCTAGAAAAATATCAACATGGGCTCGACAGCAGACCAAAGTAAAAGATATCATACAAGGAAATAAGCGACAAAAATGGAGATGGGTAGAACAATTAGCAAGAAGGAGGTATACTTTCAGAGCCTCTGAGTAGCAGTAGACTAGAAATGGATGGGAGTAGAAAACGTTACGTGACCAACGTCCTATGGAAATATGCTGTGCTGGGGGTGATAAATTAAAATGTTGGAAAAAAAGGTGATCAATGAATAAGTAACTTTTCTCGTCTTGTGTTGGACAGTAATCACTAAAAAGTACGAATATTCAAGTGAGAACAATACTGGCAAGTTTAGCATAATCTTACTATCAAAGTTAACCCCTGTTCACTAAAAACCTATTGTGGGTGTGTGAAAAAACGAACAAAAAAAACAACTGTTTTTTGCAGACATAATAATAAGAAAATGCTTAAATTTTCAAGCCTCTAGCTCCATTGGTACGGCCTATACGTGTGATACATATATACATATTTATATATATATATATATATATATATATATATATAGACATGCATAGCCAGCAAGCCATCCAGTAAGACTCACTTGAAAACTGGAGAAATCTATCTTGACTGTTTTGGTTTTCGGTTTCCAACTTTCACAAGATACTTGTACTTAAACTGATCCCAATAGCCTTTTGAAAGATACATTAATTCGCCATCGCAGTCAATAATTGATCAACCGTTGCGGTAAAATTTAAGGTCATGTAAAATAATTCTATCCAAAAATAAATATGGTCATAATAAATCATATTTATGACATCACTGGCTTTTTCCCAACGAAGGCATCTAAAATAGAGTAAAAAAATGTATACAAACATCTTGATTCTGGGGAATTTTGATGTTAATATTAAACCCGTCGAAATGACCCCAAAAGCATAATTTCAGGCCAAAAAATTTATAAAAAAAAAAAAAGGGATGTAGTGGATAAGTGATGCCAATTTTCAATTCTGTAGACAAAACGGTATTGCCATGAATGCTGGGACATCTTTAGCGGAGACGGTTGTTCAATTTTAGTGTAAGTATACTTACTCAGAGCAAAAATACAACCTACGAAGGATTAATACAAGGCAGGGCACGAACTCACACAAATGTACAACGCATTGAGTATTGCCTCTCCTACAGAATGGATAGGCGTTTTTTGAATCAATATTCATGCTAACCATTGATGAAGTCTAAAAAATAGACGAAATGCATAGATTCTGTTTAATGAGAAATGTTTTCATTTCTGTATTGTCAATTATTATTTACATCTAGTCGGATTTTTCTACTTTCATGCAACAAACACTGGAGTACTGAACGGCCGGGTCTCCAAATTTATTTTGTACACCAGTGTAAATTTGTAAATACATAAACCACTTTTAAAACTATGTATACGGGATTTGATCTGTTTTGCCTTATTTAGCATTATTAAAACGGTACAATGTATAGATGTCCTTTTCCTAAAGTGCAAATATACACCGTGAAATCTTCTAGCGGTTAACTCATACCTAGGGTACATACTGCGACTAGCAAAAAAGCCCCAACCATTCGGGTATTTCTGCCTGGTCTTATAAAACGAGATGGATATCTTCAACAAGATACACGTATTTAAACTAGTGGGAGGTCTTGAATAGCCTTTCGAAAAAGACATTAATTTTAGTGTAAGTGCACTGAAAAAAAGAAGGAAAACGAAGGAAAAGATTTCGCTTCGTAATTAGAGGTGGGTCTGAGGGGTGAAGGTTATCACGTCAAAACGGAACAGGGAGTCGCCCGGTTGGGGAAAGGTTCGTCAACTGATCCCACTTCAGTGTGGCAAGATCAATAAAACAAGAGATTTGTTATACAGTTGGAATCCATTTAGATGGGCAGCGATATCATCCACTTGGGAAAGAAGACCAATTGAATTGGAGAAGAAGTGCTTGCTCTATCCAGGGGGGCACTGAGTTTGAATATACCCCGGCCAAAAACCCCACCAAATATGCCAAGTATTTGAAGAAGAAATAATAATAATAATAATAATAATAATAATAATAATAATAATAATAATAATAATAATGACGATTATGATGATACTAATAATGATGATGATGATGATAATAATAATAATTATTATATATGGTAATAAAGTATCTAGACCTTGCCATGGAGCTGAAGAAGTTGTGGAACATATATAACGCCTCTCAATGAACACATATAAACTACACTCTGATCTTAGGCAGAAGGATGCTGAGATGAGAACAGAAGATCTAAACAGATTTACTGAAACTCAGTCGTCAGTGATGATCATCAGACATCCAGTATAAACATGCAAATTTGTTTCTTAGACATCCAGTATAAACATGCAAATGCCTAGATGATATAATTAGGATCGGACAAACCACTGATTATTGTGGTCTGTGAAGATGCTGAGGAGGGATGATACTTGCAAAAACGTAATCTTCATGGTTAATGTTCGGGTATAAAGAGCAGACAGTCAAGATAACAAGATAAAATTCCTGTTTAGGAAAATTAGGATTGTCTAAATCAGAAATTTGCTCAACAAAATCTGTTGTATCTCTTATGTAAGAAGTGTCTTTTGCTGCTGGTGTCAAGTAACTATCAAATCATTCTGACATTTTGGCAGGACAGCAATACATTGGTGTGGTTGATAAATTCGACAAAAGCGTCGGACTATTTGAATCGGAATATTGTTCCAATAGATAAAATGACGATTGGTTTAAGTCACAAATGGAATTTATTTTTATCATAGAAGTAAATCTGATTACGTATTGTATTAAATACTAATGAAGCATTAGAAATTTAAACAAAGACAAATTGAATTGAAACTTTTATTCAAAGAATCACTTTCCCCGGATAAATTTGCATCTAGTCATATTTTTCCTCAAATCCATCAATAACCCATGTCATAAAATCATTATTGTTAAACCAAGGGAGCCAATTATTAATTAAAGAATTTATTCCTGGAAAGGCATCTTACAAAATCTTTTGAAAACCACAAAATCTTTAAAATGCAGTAACCTAATATTTTCTCGCGAGCCTATTAAAATCCCTTAGCAGGCCGAATATGGCCTGCGGATCGTAGGTTGCCTACCCCTGCGATAACTGAACAACCATAACGTCACATTTTGAAATTATATAAAAAGATTCTATCGATAAGTAAATATGGTCAGAAGAAATTCAATATATGACATAACTGGCATTTCCCTCAGGAAAACATTTAAAATTGAGTGAAAAATATCTTGAAACATCTAGACTCTGGAGAATTATGTTATTAGTAAACCCGAAAATAAAAAGAAAATAAACATGTTTTTTGAAGGTGTCTAGTGGAGTATAGCCAATTTTCAAGTCTGCAAAGAAAACTGAAAGGCCAGGAGCGCTGGAACACAAAACATTAACAAACACACGCATATATATATATATATATATATATATATATATAGAGAGAGAGAGAGAGAGAGATAGATAGATAGATAGATAGAAGCCCCCACCATCTTTGATGGTTACGGTTGTTCAATTTTTCGAAAATCATTAAGACATTAACTAAAATTATTTGATAAATTTATAGTGGTCTTATTAAATATTTATAAACAACTTCACGTTATAAAATCAATTTGAAACTCATTTTTTAATTTAAGAATGTTGAAAATTTATTTTAAATAAGATGTCTGGGATCCGTTGAATTTGATAACAATAACAGTCATTATTTATTATTCACAATTATAATAAACGGCTTCCTTCGTTCATTATATATATATATATATATATATATATATATATATATATATATATATATATATAATAAATAAGCGCACACACTTTATTATGACCTATTTATTCCTCCTGATAGAGCTTGTCTACAACAAAAATTGTGCGAAAAGTTCTTGACATAGAACATGATCGTGGTGAACATGATCCCTTATTGCTTGTAAAGTCGTTCAAGCCTTGAGGGGAAGTCAGGCGCCATGCTGGTCTCAAAGTGGCACAGGGGTTGTCGTCTGTTCTCATCTTCCAGACTTCAACTCAAATAACGACGGGAACGGATTAAAAATTTTGAGAAATCTTTCTTTTTTTCTTTGTTTCTTTTAATTATCTCCAACTGACCAAAAGATGTTGAATAAAATATTGCCATTTCAATATGAACGAAGGGAGAAAATGACAAAAAATTTCTTTTCTAATATCTGCTCTATTATATTCAGGAGAGGATCATGTTTGGCTTCGCATAGAGGAATCACAAGACAGCACAGTATATCAGAGAGAAAACATGAGTCAGAGATATAGATTCTATTCGAAAACTCAAATGGCAATGGACTGGCTATTTCAAGAGAATATCAGACAACTGCTTGACATCACGATTTGCAACGTCGATCTCCAGAGATGATTTGCGAAAATGTGGCCGACAGAAAAATAGTTGGTGCGACGATTAAGACAGGTTCAAAAAATACCAGTGAGTGCCTCGACATTCGACATCGAAATTTCTGTCGAATCTTGGACAAGGTCAAAAAACGGACGTTAAAAAGCTGATATAATTCTATTAATTCCCTCACGTTGGCTCAGGCTTCAGTCACCCTAGCCCTGTCTCCACATAACCCAAGTTTCTCTTGTCTTGCGATATGTGAAATAAACTTGAAGGTAACCAGCACCCGAAGTGGCTTTACATACTTTTCTCTGTGTTATTTTACCCGTAGCTGGGAAGTGGAGAAGAGATTGATTCATGCTTTTCCCAAGGACAACAGTGCACAGTTGACGTAAATCTCATCGATGCCATTTTATGTACTGCTAACTGCATGGTCACTGGCACCCTCTTTATCTAATTTAAAAAGAAAAAAAATTCCTCTGATGTTTTATACAGGAGTCATTTTCGTACCTTTTTTCTGGCTGTAACGGGAAAATTTCATTATAGACTAGAATTAAATAGCATTAATTTAAGGAATTAAGAGATCCGAAGAGAGAGAGAGAGAGAGAGAGAGAGAGAGAGAGAGAGAGAGAGAGAGAGAGAGAGAGAGAGAGCGTTCCTGACAAAGAAAGAAAGCTGTTATCCCAATAAGGGGGATAATAAGAGAGAGAAAGCATTGGCAAATATAGAAAGATATGAAATAGAGAATGGGCAAAGGAAAAGGATTTTTTTCCTTTTTTGCAGCACACTACGTCATATAATTCCTTTTTTTATAGAATTAAGAAATAATAATTACGAGAAAGAAAGAAAGGAAGGAAGAATGAAAGTAGATTATGCAGTGTTTACACTTTATATATGGGTATATATATTTGTAACTTTTTCATTTTCAATTAATATGTTGCATTTTTTGTTTTATTTTGATGCAATGTTTATTTATTTTAAGGGAAATTACCTTGAAAACTCAATTGGAAAGAAATAGTTTTATCACAGAAATAAATATTGACCAATGTTGTCAAAAATTGTACATACAACGTCGCAACTTTTGAAGAGATTCTGTTCTTTTTTTATTCTTTTTTCTGAATTTGATACTTCCGAGGAAAAAGAGGTGCTTCGTTGGAAAAGATCAAATCAATTAGCCGACCGAGCATCCGTATAAAAAGCATCTGGGTACCTCTCACCAAAAAGGCCATTTCTGAAGAAGTAATCAGGTCAGCTTATGAAAGGGAAGTAATTCGGAATTTGACACCGAAACACAATACCGCTGTATAGGATTATATATACATATCAACGGATGTGATATGTCTAGTCCAATATGAGCATGCGTTCTAGGAAGTGACTCCACAGTCTAGAACCAAGAACACCCGACGAAGACCGGAGAGAAACGTTGTAAACAAATGAACATATAGACGGAGAAAATAGACCGACCATATTACACATAACGAAGAGCAAATGTAATCCAACCAAGATTGGCTGAGATCAGTGCTGTTAAAAGCAATTTATCAAACGTACCAATATTACAGCCTAAAATGTATCAAATCTCTCAAAAGTGTACTAAATCCATAGTATATAGTTATATATCAACCAATACGATAATAAGTCACAACATAACTTTTATGGAAAAGTTGATAAAAAATAAAAAATAAATACCTGCTTCCTCTAATTCTTTTTCGTTCATCTACAAACAGGAATTTTGTGAAGGGATCCTTTTGGCACGATTTGCTCATTCTAAGATTTCGAGTCTAGTGAGGGATTTATGGTTTCGATTTCCAAAGAATCACGAGCCCAACAAGGAATGTATGGTAAGCAAAATGTAAAACCTTCCAAATATTTTGTGCATGATACTAAACGAACTAAAGATTGCTGAAGTGCCAAATTCGGCACAATGCACCAACCTTGGCTTTCCTGGCTGAGATATTCTGTACATTTTGTCGTAATCTGATCAATGTTTCCAGGTTGGCTTTTTTTCTTCGCATCCTGAGGGTTATTTTCTTTTGTGATGGTTTCTTTTGTTACCCATTAATCAACATCAATTAACCATTCAAAGTCCGTTGTTGGACATAGACCTTCCCCAAGTTTTGTCAGTTTTTTGCTCCCGAGCGTCACGGTGCCAAAAATGTTCCCCGTGAGCAACTGAAGTAGTGGAATGTGCAAAAAATAATATTACTTTTACGATAATCATTTATTTTTTGTCTAAAGTGAAACAAGGGTCAGTTACAACAAAACGTGTATAAGTATGATAAATCTATAATAAAATAAATGATTTATTTGGCGTATTGGTTCTTCTTTATTATTTATCAATTAGAATATACCCATCCAAAATGACTGGTTTATTTATGTATGGATCGGAACTAAGGAGCCTAAAGCTATTTCATTGGGTAATTTGTTTTTAATAATTCAATTCCAAGTTTTTTAAAAGTCTTAACTCAAGCAGTTTTGATGAGTGATCAGACAATAGGTCTTAAGATTTCTTATGGCGTAATTGTTATTGTAATGTCATAAAAGGGAGGTAAATCAAACGTTGAGATCATCCCATTTCAGTGCAAGCAAACAAATGAATAGAAAAATTTGCATATAATCTCATTATATGGTTAGATTGTTATTTAATGCTTTGTTTATGTAAATTATAAATTTGCATAAACCTCATGTGCAGCTGGAGAGCCACGAAGGTAGCAGGGAACATTGGTGTCAAAACATTTCGAATCGTGATGTCAGGCGGTCATTTGATATTCCTACAACATAGCCTTTCCATTGCCATTTAGGCTTCATAATGGCTTCTAGATTATCTACAACATCAAACATAAAATCGTAACACCAAGTTTAACAATATCCAAAATTTGAAAAAAGTTCAACATCTACAATTTTCTCCGGTCTTGATGATGACCAGAAGTATGACCGAAAGTGTTCGGTCATACACTCATGGACCCTATTTTCACATTCATAAGTTCCACACACATCTCCTCTTGTAATTAAATAGGAAAAGTTAGCTAGAAAATTGAAATAAAAATGTCTATCGCTTTTAATCATACATGAATCGATAAAAGATTACCTGAATATACATTAGTTATATATACACAAATACAGACAGGCACATGTACACACACACACACACACACACACACACACAGAGACACAGACACACACATACACACACAAGAATTCATAGATTAGAAATCGTCAACCAAAACTGCCACCATAGGTTTCTTCAGTTTTTAAATTGTTTTTTTCTTCTTCTGGCTATGTATGGATTTCGCGCACTGACCACACCAATGGAGCAAGGGGGCTGGATATTTAAGCATTTACTTTTTATTATGTCTACAAAAAATGTATGTTATTGCTTTTTGAAAATCCTCCTCTGAATAGTTAAAATTTCCTATCTAAATTCATCCTAAACTGATCCCTTAGTTCATGTCCTGCAGCATTCTCAATTGTTTTTCGAAAATTCTGACTCATTTAGTGATCACAGCTAAACAAAGGGTGAGAGAGAAGTAACTTATCCATTGATCACCTCATGCTGCCAAAAGAAGTGGGTCACCTGATCATTTCTACAGAGAGACTAACCTGAACTGTATTTCCCTGAATTTTTGAGATGAGGTATTATTATTATTTCTATTATTATTCGGACTATCCTCATCTTGGTTGTTTTTCATACAACCTTTCGGCCGTTGTACTCTACGGTCTTCATCAGGTATCATCTGGTAGGTGTGGGGAAGTAACGAACCGAACCCTTTATTTAACCGACGGGGGTATATAGACTGCACTCCCCTCTTAGCAGTAGTAGTATTATTATTGTCTCGCACTGGGATTGAACCTAGAACCATTAGACTTGTATAGTTTCTTTTATAGAAAATCATCTGGTAAAAATTCAACGACGTATATCCGTGAATTTCTCCCGAATAATGACTAGTGTAACCTACATAGACAACTATTTACTTGTTTCTTGCTGTGAGCAGATTGATTTTGATGAGTCGTACGAAAAAAAATGATAAACGAAAAAGTGGAGAAATTAAAGAAAAGAAAAAAAAAACTATGATAAAGTGGCAACCATTGAAGTGGTTCTAATTTCTGGTATCCGATTTTCAAAACTTTATCTTAATTGTTCCCAGGTACCGGATGCGCAAATATCTGTTCCTGCTTAAGGAGAGATTTACTTACATATGTGACAGATTATCTACCACACAGCCTCCTAGGTCGAGATTTATTAAAGCACCCCTTGACCTTGCCCTCCCCACCACACTCATCGTTGAATTTGAATAAATTGACTCTAGTTGTATGATTTCTTTATCATTGAATATTTAATTAAATGTCTTAAATGCATAGTAGCATTTACATTGGTGGAAACTTCAGTATTTTGGGTCTACAGACATATCGATAACTGTACGTACAAGCGGGGTAAAACGACCGAAGATAATGAGTGCAACTTGTATTTATACCGGATATACTCGTACATAAGTCGACCTCTAATTTAGTAAAAAAACAAACCAAAAAACAACAACAGAGCCCTATTACAGCGCCATTACTAATAAGTGAAAAACAGGTTTCTATTAAAGGCTATAGCATATTATCTTACTTCTATTGGTGTGACAAACATAAATTACCATTGACGTTTTGCCGCCTTGGGTGGTACCGATGTCTGGCATGGTCCATTACTTTTAATTGTTTATATATTTGGAGCCTTATTTAGATAACGAAACAGTACTTATAATATTCCAGATATTAAAACACTGTAAGTACAAGATATCATCCAAAAACTCACCTGTCCACTCAATCAAACCATTTTCTCTCTTGGCTCCCCCTCGACTTGAGCCTACTAATCCTAATAGTCAATTCACTGCTGTCCTTGGGTAGATATACATCTTAGCTTGACGAGAGATTCACTTTCATATCATCGAATAGTTGTATTCACATGCATAGATATTGATATATATTGATAGACATCACAGAATATTTAGAACCCAAATCCCCTTATCTGAACTTTAATGAAACTCCTCCTGACCTTGCCCTAGTTCCACTTTTCGTCGAACAGAATAAAGTGACGTAAGATAACTTGAATCGTTGTACAAAATATGATATTCTATATGTTGCAGTACGAAGTCTTGAAAGCATTACAACTAAATGTTTATGCTGAGAGCCTGATTTAGAAAACAAAACAGTATTTGTGACATTCAAGATATGAAAACAATATATGCATACGTACTGAAATATCACCCAGAATACATGTATACCTGAATGATTTTTTGTACATTCAATCAAACCATGTTTTCTTACTCTCAGATCGTCCTCCCTTCCGAGCCGTTTCTCTTTCTGAGACCCTTGACTTAAGCCTACTGAGCTTAATAGTTAATGCAAAACCCTTCCTGGATACCGGATGCGCAAATATCTGTTCCTGCTTAAGAAGGGATTTATTTTCGTATGATTAAATAGTTATATCCATATGTGTATATCTCGGTATAGATCAATGGACATAATGATTCTTCCCATTCCTGTCTAAAAAAAAGGTTCGACCCACCTGTGGAGTAGCATCTTGCAAGGACTGTTCTTTTGACACCTCTGATATCAGTTCCTGTGGCGAAATCCTGACTTTCTATCTGCAATTGTGATCTAAACGAATTTCTCCAAGAGACATGAATCCGATGAGCAGGAAAAGGGGAGAGAAAAGAATAGAAAGAGAGGCAGACAGATAGAGTGAACGTGCGTGCTTGTGACACAGAGAGAGAGAGAGAGAGAGAGAGAGAGAGAGGAGGTAGAAAGAGAGAGAGAGAGGGGGTGAAGGAAAGAATGAAAAGAGACAGATATATAGAGAGATCGATGAGAGAAAGGAGGGAGGAAATAATAAAAAGAACCAAGTAGGGTGAGCGCAGAGAGAGAGAGAGAGAGAGAGAGAGAGAGAGAGAGAGAGAGAGAGGGGAGGGGGACAGTGAAGATAAAAATAGAAAGAGACACACTGTTATTGGTTGGAGATATAGATAGAGGAGAGGGGAGAAATGATAAGAGAAGCCTGACAAATAGAGTGATCAGTGAGAGGAAGAGAGTAGAAAGGATAGAGAGGGGGAAACAATGAATAGGAGAGAGAGAGAGAGAGAGATTATAAAAATATGAATTTCCATTGCAAAAAAGATTTTCCAATGATTCCCAAAATAAACATTTGTGATGAAATCGTAGAACCATACAAAAATGTTTTTATAACTAAATAGATTCAATTCAAAATTAGAATACAATTCCTAGAATAATACGAAAAAGAAACGGAAGAGAAAAACTATATGGTTTAATCTAACATTCAATTTAAAATTCAAAAACCTTTATTGATAAAACGTTTCTAAAGCAAATAAACACTTCCCTAAAGACAATATTTTATTCAAAATCTTCAATAAAAACACTCTTAAAATAAGCTACACGTGCATAGACAACATAGCCAAAACAATACAAAATATAACAGCAGAATAATCATGATTGAAATAAATACAAATGACAATGCAATAAATTGCAATTGTAGAAACCCTGATGAATGCCCAGTTAAACATACAAATACTGATTTTAAAATCAGATTCAATAGCAACAAGAAAAGGTCGTTCAATAACGCGAAATACCAAAATGGTCCCTCTTTATCCAGATATAAATGGACTGAAAAAAATCGAAACTAAACACCTGTAATAAAATGGGAACTTTAAAAATCAATACCAGCATCTGAAAACAACACCCAAAAATGTCTGCTTTGCCAAGAGAAAAAATGACACATTATAGAATTTATAAACGAAAAATCATTATTAAACAAAAAGCAAAAGTTAAGTTGATGTTGCAGGCAAAAAAAATTCATGTAGAAATATTATAAAAGCAACATTTTAACGACTAAAAATAAATATCAACAACACATCGTTCGTTGTACAATTAAAACAATTAAGCAGCGTAATGGAATAAAAATATTCTCCTTGTAATTTGTATATATATAACTTTTAAGAAATATAACACAATAATTAAATCAGTAACATCGTAATCTACTTGAACTATAATAATATTTTCAGAATATATATAAGACGTTTGTTTAATGTTGCTCAACTCTATAGAAGAGTAGAGGAGATGAAGATATTAGTTTAGCTCGGTTTATTAATTTCTTTATTACGACTGTCACATATCTGTAAAGGTATTCACTAAGACAGTTAAGGAAGCAAGAGTTGGTGCTTGTCATTTTTTGTATATTGATGCGGTAGAATTATGTTAAGTTCATAATAGAAGCAGAGGACAGAATTACTTTCAAAGATCACCTTTAGTCTTTCTATCTCTTTTCCAATTTCTGGTCAATACGAAGATGTCATCGATGTATCTTATGTAAAATAACGTCCCTATCTCTTGCAGCCCCATTCATGTAATAAACGAAAATAAAAAATTACATATAAAGACAAAACAAATACAATAGAATACATATCAATGATTTACTCAGGAAATACAGTAATAAAGCGTGCACGATTTGAAAATTGAACACACAAGTCACATGACATGATCGGGCTGCGAGAGAAACAAACGTTATTTTAAAAAAAAAGTAAACGTCAAAAACTTTTAAAGGCTTGAAAAATTGAAAAAAATCAATCTATCAGAATGCAGCGATACACCTTAAAAGCAAAACCCCTCTCTCTCTCTCTCTCTATATATATATATATATATATATATATGTACATATATATACATATATATATATATATATGTATATGTGTGTGTGTGTGTGTGTGTGTGTGTAGTCATATACAGAATCTAGAAAACTTTACAGCTTTAAACGCTAAATGTACAACAAACTTTCCTTTCCAAACATTTATGTCATTTCTGTCAAATGTCTCCCAAAATCTGTTGATGTAATTTATGTAATTTCCTCCAGTGTTTCAATGTTTTGCACAGAATTTGATAATATGGTACTACGCGTGAATTTTTCTTGTTGGCATCATCAGTTGTTTACCGTGTAACAGTTTCGAGGATTTAAAAACAAAATCATATTAACATGGTTCTCCAGTAATGTTGGTCAAACACCACTCACTTCAGCTATAACTCACTTTGTCAGTTGCCTGGCGTCATTTACTCTTTTATTAATCGATTCTCGTGGTAGATATAAAATTACACCATCAAGATCACAAGCATAGGGTTATAGATTAAAATCGTTTTTAGGTATAGTTTATAATTTCCCTACAAGCATTTTCTCTTTCGGAGTCCCCACCCCTTATCTGGGATTTATACTTCAATGGCCCCTCTTATCCACGGTTTCCATTTCAGTAGTCCTCCTATACGGCGATTTACCTTTCAGAGCCCCTCCTTCCTATGGGTATCTGTAAGGGGGTGCATTAGCATCCCCCATGAAAAAATACGACACCTCATTTTCTCAACTCGTTTACAATAATAAAGTGATGTAAGTAATCAACTTAATAAGATGTCTCAGAAGAATGAATTCCTGAACAAAGAACAAACATACAAATTGAGAACGGTTCATCATGGAAAAGGAACTGAATTCTTTTCAGATCTTCACCAAACTTATTTCTTACTTTATTTATGAACAGCATTTTATTTTTATTGATTTTATCTCAATGAACACCCATCGTACATAACCTGGATTAGCGATCATTGGGCATTGTGGATCTTAGCTAAGTTTTAACTCTCCTCAAAAAATAACTCATGGTATTTCAAACGACACATTAATTAGAGTCCTACAATCAATGGAAACTTATTACGGTATCAGCATAATGGAAGCGCAATCGGAAATAAAGTGTAAGCCTTCGACAAATATCTCCTTATGTGCCCCCTCAGAAAAGTGACCTCGGACGCCCATAACCCGTTCTTCTTATCCGGAGTTTCCCTTTTGAAGAGCCCCTTCTCATCCAATTTCCGTGGTTTCCCTTGGTGAAGTACATGAAGACATCATTAGAATTCCGTTCTGTTTTTTTTCCTGTTTTTTTTTCTACGTCCTTTTCCATCTCGTACACGTTTTCCCGTTGCTTCGCTTCTGTCTTTCCATTCTTCCGCTCAATGTGATCAGACGATGTCTTCCCTGAAAGCTCTTGTTATTCACCCTTCAACGAGTAAACAAAAAATAAAATTATACGCAATTGCGGCCAGACAAACCAGGAGCCTGACTCAGCCTCATTCAAAACCGACGTGATATTTTCATTCAGTCCTCTCCTTCAATTCACAGCCTAATATTTTCCCAAAGACTTTTTTCAATTTCTTTCAGATTTCCCTTCCATTCTTATTCAATCCACCATCCTTTCCACCATTGTGAAGCAAAAAACAATTTCGACTTCTTATGTTCGTCTGATTGGTTAGAAATCTTACTGTTCCGCCCCGGACTGATTACAGCATAGACAGTGGAGTTCAAAGGTCAAATCATTTTGGAGGGAAAGGCGGAAATCTAATCAAATTAAGGAAAAATATGAGTCATTTCTGTTTTTTTCATATTGCTTCTTTCTTTCTCTTCATTTTTACTGCTATCTTCTTTTCCTTTCTTTCTTTCTTTCTTTCTTTCTTTCTTTCTTTCTGTCTATCTATCTATCTATCTATCTGTCTCATTGTTCACATCTATCTATCTATCTATCTATCTATCTATCTATCTATCTATCTCAGTCTGTTCATATCTATCTATCTATCTATCTATCTATCTATCTGTGTGTGTGTCTGATCTCATTTTGCTCCTATCTATCTATCTATCTATCTATCTATCTATCTATCTATCTATCTATCTATCTATCCTTTCCACATCAACTACTATTTTCTCTTCAATCTTTCTCCCTATCTACACACAATGGAAAAAGCGTCAATATACATTTTATACATATATAATTATTTTCATGAATTATATGATTTACAGTACAGCTATGTATAAAATTACATTACATAATTCACTTATTTTGCACGAATCAAATATGTTTCAATACAGGGACTATTCGTACATATAGAATAGATAAATTCGTTTATGTAGTTATTCATTTATTTACACACACGCACTAAGACAAACATGTATCATACAAGTCCCCAACTACAAACACACACACACACACACACACACACACACACACACACACACATGCATATATATGCATAAACATGTCCAGTTAATCCCTCAATGAAAACCATCTCGTGACAAACGTATTTTGGCATCGAGCTGTGTTGGGGGCGATCAATGAAAAACTGGGGATAATCAATGAATAAGTTACTTGTCTCGCATTGTAGGACAGTAATCATTAAAAAAGTCCGGATTTCCAAAATGAAGCGTGAACACTGCCAGGCCCAAACTGGAGAACTATTTAGGAAAAACTTACATTGCAAATCGAACTCCTCATCAAAAACCTATTTAGGGAGGGGGATTAAAAAAACAAAAACAAAGCAAAAACCGTCTCTCTAAACATAATAAGGAGATAAGGTTTAAAATTTCAACCCTCTAGCTCAATTGGTGAGGCCTGTACGTGTGATACATATGTATATATAACCAGCCGGACCAACTTGAAAACTGAAGAAACATATGCTGACTGTTTTGGTGACAGTTTTAGTTGACGGTTTTTAATACACACGCACCTACATAACTCCCACCCATGCATAAATGTCAGTATTAGCGTCTACCTTTCCCTTATACAAACCGGTATAGGTGCATAATCACGGAGAAAAGTCCAACTATATCAATTTATTTTCGATGAACGATAATTTTCCTGACTGCTTCTATTGATGACGAATAAAACTCTCATCTCTTATTTGCAAATCATTTCTTCCTTCACATTCAAATCAATTGAATAAAACACACAAAAGTTTAGTCAGGAGCATTGAGCAGTAGTTTAAGATTTATTCAGACCTAATTTGGTAGGTATGTGCTTAGCCGGTCAGAAGCAGTTATTTTGCGATCGAAGTACTCCTTACCACGCACAATACATACATATATATATATATATATATATATATATATATATATATATATATATATATATATATATATATATATATATATATATATATCGCCGGATAACAACACGAGCTGATGGTAGTCTCCCAAGCTATTTCTCTTGCTGAGAAAAACCACAGAACCAGTGTTGAAGAGAGGGGACAGAGTTGCAAAACCCGAGTTTCACTTGAAAGTCATCCTTTTTTTGTTTGGATTTCTTAGATAAGGAATTGATAACC
>OY735223.1:11296610-11369110 GCA_963457665.1 Thysanoteuthis rhombus
TGTATTTATATAGGTGAATCGATAGGTCCCCAGCCTGACACGTTGTCATTAGCTGAATTTTGATCCGATATTTTGGTGCTTGGGCCAGTTTGACAAACAGATGTCGTACAGCTGTCACCATTTGACAAACAGATGTCGTTCCTCTCAGAAAACATCCTGACACTAAAACTACAATCAAATCAGAAAACATCTGATCGAATGAAAATCAATTTCGATTCTTTAGTCTTCCCTCGTTCGTTTTAAAGACATTTTCTAAACTTTTCTCAAAAAGAATAAAAGCATATACTGTACATTTAGGATTTAGGATTTAGGGGTGCCGTTACGACGAATTAGCCTCTATATTGGATTATATACGAAGTGTATTAATAACGAGGAACCAAAAATTATGGACAAAAATGATCTTATTATCCTTAAATTAAATTAATTATTGTTATCAAAGAATAATACTGTAGATTTAGTTATTACAGCGTCTGGAGGGGGGATTTACAAGTGTTGTTATAAGGAAATACCTTAAATAATACTTCACTGAAATCATTCATGTAGTGTTGCTGTAAACTAATCCCCGACAATAGTTTTGCGATAATATAAAAAACAAACTTGCTGTTAAAACGCGTGTGTCATTAAGTGTCGATAGAACAAGTGTTGTTACAATGAGGGTTAGTTGTCGTAACTTTACATTGTGTTCTTAGTATTGATTGCATTAGTAATTAGTATCCATTTTCTTCTTTTTAACTGTGACTAAAGTCAACAGTTCTCTGAATGCCAAAAAGTATTTCGTTAATACCAAATTTGAATCGGTTCAATAACATTTATAAGAAAGGAAGGATGAAGAGAGAGGGCGAAAGAGAATCAAAACATGTTTTTTTCTTTTTCACGTCACACTACGTCACAATAGTCATTTTTTAGACCAATCCTAGAGATAGAAAATAGAAAGTACGTGAAAGAAAGAATGCAGACCTTACAGAGTTTATAACCAAAGAATGTATGTATGTATGTATGTATGTATGTATGTATGTATGTATCTATCTATCTATCTATCTATCTATCTATCTATCTATCTATCTATTTCATCACCCAGTTAATAATATTGCATTTCGACGATATTATTTGTTTTATTTTTGATGCAATGATTATTTATTCTCGTATCGGACGTTTCAACAAAGAATAACTTGAAAAATCAAATGTTGCCAAATGCTGTCAAAAATTGTGTACACAGGGTCGGAAGTTTTGAACAGAGTCTGTTCTTTTTTGTCTTCATGTAGACCGAAAGTCCACTATAAAGTTTAAACGCCATTATTGCCAGATCACGTGATCGCGAGTAGAGGATAACTTTAGGTAAGAAGCGTTTTATCAAGTTTCAAGTAAATCTGACTCAAAACAGCTGAGAAAATCAATTTTCAAGCAAAAACGTTTTAACATCATTATTGCCAGTTCACGTCCCCTGAGTGGAAGAATTTTATTAATAAGAGGCGTCTTCCTGTATATCTGACAGACCTACCCACTAGCCGACGGAGAGAGTCTCTTATCGAGAGGCGAGGACGCCTCTAAAAAGATATAATTATATGATAATATGAAATATTGTAGGCGGAATTACGAATTAAGTGACTCGACGTAGGTCAGTAGCAAAATTCTTACATTACAATAAATTAAATAACCCCTATCGGTTTCACTTAGCGTTGTTTCAGTTAATGTCGTGGTTTTCTGGAACCCAACCACGATGTTAATGGGCAAGTTGGTGTATATTTTTCTTTTTCCTAAGTATACATTGTGTTTTTAGTATTGATTACGTTTTTAATGTCGCCAACGTACATCCGGTTTCGTGACAATTTCTAGTTTTGAAAGAAGCAGTCAATTTTGCCTCGTTCCCCAAAATAAACCGACATAGTTAACCAGGTTTATCTAAACAATCCACATTCATTTCCCTTATTTTTTCATCTGTTTAAAACGCTTTGTTTTACCACAATTTTTCCTTCTTGTCTTGAAATGTCGACAGGACAAAATCATTGGACTAATTTCTTATTAGTTATTTTAAATTTGAATTCAAATTTAATTTTTCGAGATTATCTCGTAAATATTTCTCCATAATCTGTTATTGTAAAATCTTATCATTCGACGACAGAAAGAATCTTAGGAATGAAAAAGACCACCCAAAGCTTGTTTTCGAGGCAAGCGGACCCTTGTCACATTGATGCAACCGAATATAACCCCATTAAGAAACTCTGTATCGAACCACACTTAACTTAGTGAATACGAATCAATCCAGAAAGTAGGTGAAAAGATGGATGTTGTAGGGTGCCACTTCTGGACTGGAGGGGGCCTGATAGATTTTCATTTTGAATATCTTGAGAACCGATCGCACAGCCAATCAGAGGGGTGCTTACTGCGTATGTAAGAAGAGAAAGTCTCCCGTAGGATTACTCGGTCGAAAATAAGTGAGCTTGTATTCGGTGTGACCGTCACATTCATAAAAACTGAGCCTGCCCATTTTCCACGTCTTGCCATAAAGCAAAACATCATATCACCAAAGTCTGACTGGCACCAACTGTTCAGATTCGGCCCCTTGCTCCCCTACCAACGTTTGAAGAGGGCTATACCGGCATTGCTCTGGGTTGATTTTTCGTTGATATTAAATGGCTAGATACTTCTTGACATACCTCGAATATAGAAAGTATTCGATTAAAATAGCCTTAAAGTGCATCAGCATTCGCAATAACAGAAAGAAAGAGAGAAAGAGAGAGTAAGAGAGATTTCTATACACATATATATGCCAGTATATAGTTATATTTCTTTGTTTGAACCATATTAAATGATACAGGCAGACTTTGCCAGACTTAGAAGTCGAGAGTCTGTGTGGAAATTCCGCTCAGAATGAACCATACTCTCCATCTATAATGTCAGTACTGCACATACTCACGTCACATTTTTCCAAGGTGCGTCTTATACACCATCAAGTAGGATTTCTTATTGAGATATTTACTAAACATTTTCATCATAAATGACGAAACTGGAGGAAGATAATCCTGCACTCATGTTGCCCACCTTAAGAATCTGCGTTCAAAATCTCGGACTTTGCCTGGTCTCGACCGCTGACAACTGGTACCGATGGGATATACGAAATTGTTATCCGCCAACGAAGCCAATAGGGTATCTATCTATTATCTCAATCTGATCTATCTATCTCAGTCTGATCATATCTATCTATCTATCTATCTATCTATCTATCTATCTATCTATCTATTCACACCTATCTCTCTATAAACTAGTAATCGTTTAGGAAAACTGTCCCCCAAACCGTCAATCCCCTTTTCCATATTGTTAAATTGATCATCCCCACCAACACGGTATGCTTCCAAAATACATTGGTTTCTATTGAGTGATTAACCGGATCTATCTCTCTATCTCTCTATCTCCGTATCTCAGTCAGTTCATATCTATCTATCTCATCCACACTGTAGTTACTTTTCTTAGGTGGAAATATCTTCTCGTTTTACTCCTTCCTATTTTTAATTGAATTTTGTTTCCAGTCCGCGAAAGTTATTACATGTCCTCTCCTGAAGGAACAACCCAACCAGCCGTCGAACGAGCGGAACCTGCCGCGTCAAAGAACACATCGAAATTACACGTCAATTAATTACAAAAGGAACTCGACTTTGGTATCCTGTGAGCGACTTCGATGTTTTTGTGACGTCCATGTTTTTTTAAGAGTGAATATGTGTGTGCATACATGCATTTAATAGACATTGGGCAAAGAACCTTTATTCCGATATCTATCAGATGCATGTAACACGTGAGGGAGGGAGGGAGGGATAAGAAGAGGGAGATAAAGAGAGCAGTGAGGAAGAGGGAGATAAAGTTGATTTGTATAGAAGAAACTGTTTATCATATTAACGAAACATTATTTATTTTGATCAGAATCAGTCAGTCCCAAAGACTTAATTTGAAATCACCACAGTCAATTATTGAACCACCGTAGCGTCAAAATTTGAAATCGATGAATAAATATGGTCAGAATAAATTCTTTTCATATATATATATATATATATATATATATATATATATATCAACTTTGGAACTTTGAAAAAATATCATATGCTGTTAATAAAAAGTTTGTTCAAGAAAAGTTAACTGAAAAGTTGAATAATGTTTATTTTTGATAATGTGTATTTGAATGAAAGAATCATGCCATGTTATACATATATATATATATATATATATATGGAGAGAGAGAGAGAGAGAGAGAGAGAGAGAGAGAGAGAGAGAGAGAGAGAGAGAGAAAGATGAAGTTAATGAGTGGAAGAAAGGGACTGGGGAAGCAGAGAACCAGAATCGAACGGAAAGTTTCAGGGTTTGAGAAAAGCGTCAACCCAGGCCCAGAAACCATAGAAAAAAAATAAAGAGTTAATAATCTGACGAAGGATTGATTTTTGATTAGACAGATTGATAGACTTGTAGTTGGAAGGATGCAGAAAAACATGAAACCAGACAACATCAACAGAGTGCATGCCTCTGCCAACACCATTACCACTAAAAACCGAATGAAAATCAGTTCACGAATGTTGAAAGTTCCTTGATCCCTCCAAAAATCTAAATACTTCTTCCTTAACTCATGATTCCCTGAAATTTCATTGAAATTCATTGAGAACTTCTTGAGATATTATTGGAACAAACGGACAATCATGGCAAAAGTAAATGAATGTGATGGAAAGATCGATGGCTAAAATTAATCGAGAAATAAAAACCTGTATAAGCACACACACACATATACACAACCATCCACATCCACTAACCCAATGACACCCACACAATAAATTAGATTAATTAAATTAATTGAAACATTAAATACAAAAAAACAAACTTCTGTTCAAAAATTTGTCATTTCAGTCAATTATGTCCCAATATCTGTTAACGTAATTCATATATTTTTCTTCAGTGTTTTTATATTTTACATAGGATTTGATATTATGGTATTATGTGTGATTTTTCCCTGTTGGGATCATCAGATGCTTTCCATATATCTGCTACAGAGATTTACAAATTATTATTGTCATATATTAACATGGCTCCCCAGCAGTGTTGATCAACACCTCCTTCAGCTATGATCTTAATGTCATACATATATTTTATAAAGGGTATTATAATAATGTATTGCATGCCGATTTTATTTTTTATATTACCAATCATTTAATCTTTTTGACGCACAGGGATTACTTATGTAGTTTACCTAAGATACGTATTTGACGATGAGAGATCAATAAGTACAACAAATGTGACTCTTTTTTCATGTCACTTCTGTTGTGTGTTCACCTACATGAATATTAAATCTGTCACGTCGGTTTTATTTTCGGACTGCATGCACACCAACTTATGAAATCTTTAAGAATACTAATTACACAGGAAAAAAACCGATTTAATGTATACGTAAATACATACATAAAATATTGACTATCAAAACATGAATATATCGAGTAACAAAATTTAAATCTGTTTTGTGTTAAACACTCATTCAGACTGGTACTCAACTTTATCGGTTACATTCCGACAAATTCTGGACGAATGTTTAACACGAAACAGATTTAAATTTGTTACAGGATATATTCATGTCAAGTCAATATTGTCTTTGTCTCTACATCGAGATCTCTGCAAATAAATAAATATATATATATATATATATATATATATATATATATATATATATATATATATATATATATATATATATATATACTTCGGGGACGAGGCGTTGTCCAGGAAAAAAACTTCGGATATAACAATATAGGGAAGTAAATGATACTTCATTGAGTTTTCATAAATTAAATATGGGTGTTGCGTGCACACGAGCGTTCCCTGATCTCTGTTTGAAGCTGAGCACACACCCATGAAGGAGGGAGCTAACTCACTTCCGTCGCTCCAGTCAAATACGGAGTATTTTCTGAGAGTGATTGTGTAAAAATATCAATTATCGAATTTTACCACCTTCAGAATTGCTCCACACCCTGACGAAGAGGTTTTCACTCCAGGAAACACTGCTGGAAGTCTCCAACTGACACTGCCTTCAGTTGGTTCGCCACGACATTTTAGATGTTCTTAACAGTTCCCAAATGGTGACTGTGAATTTGGGTTTTGATTTGAAAATAAATAACCCAGATTCCTTCACACTTATCATAGCAGGTGACGAATCATGTATTATTGAATACCAACCGGAAACCAAACTTCAAAGTGAGGAATGGCACAGAAACAACACACCATATCCAAAGAAAGCAAACATGAACAAATCCAAGATCAAATAAATGCCCCCTTGTCTTTGCTATCATCGAGGTATTGTATTTGTGACTATTTCCTGTTCCCAAAATTGAAACCAATTTCGGACCTGTTGAGAACATCCTACAAATCGTAACGAACCAACTGGAATCAGTGTCAGTTGGAGATTTTCAGCACCATTTCCGGGAGAAGGAACAACGTCTCTGTCGGTATGTAGTTTCTCCAGGAAACTATTTTGAAGGGGATAGAGTTGATTTGTAATTAGGTTCATGATAAATATTTTTACACAATCTATACTTTCTAGACAGGCCTTGCTTATAAATGGTGTGAGAAAGAGAAGAAAGAAGGACAACGGAGTGGAAAAAAGCAAGAAGAAAAAAGAATGAGAGAGAGAGTGAGAGAGAGAGAGAGAGAGAAGAAAGGACAACAAAAAGGAGAAAAGGAAGAGAGCAAGAAATAGAAAAAAAGGACAGAAAAAAGAGGTAGAGAAAAGCTGAATCGGTGAAAGAAAGGCAAGTCGGAAGAGTGAAGAGAAACAGTATGATACGTAGAGGAGGAAGAGTTGGGATGGGGGGGGGGTAGAAGAAAGAATGACGAAAAAAAGAGGGCGAAAAAGAAGAAGAAAGAAAAGGGAAACAAGAATTAAAAGAGACAAAAAAGAAATGAAATAAAATAAATGAATTGATAAAAATTATGAATTTAATTGAAAGCAGAAATTGCATCAGTCTCGCTAAGTGAATTAAATTTACTTTTTATCATCGTTCATCCAGAAAAATGGAAGATATTGTTAATTAAATTTCATCTTTAAGTTTTTCTTGATGAGCCATCATCGTCCGAAATTCCCGGCGGCCATTGCAGACCTATTCACGCTCTCTCAGACTCGTGCGACATAAATGAAGCCACTGGTTAATCCCCGCGAAACAATCATGGATGTATTTTTCTATGAACTCTTTTTTTTTTCAAAGAAAAACGAAGTACTGATTTCGTTTCACTAGAAGGGCCTTTAAAGGTATTTTCATCAGCAAAATCTGTGCCTTTAAAGGAGAGATTCATTGCTATGGGCAGCTAGCAGAGAAATAACTGTTCATTTCTAGAGCAGATATTAACATGTATTGTTTCAGACTGGGAGAATCCAACGAGAGTCAAACCTACTAACAATGGCCGGCATGATTAGTTTCCTATTTATGCTAACAACGGCCAGCAAGATTAGTTTCCTATTTATTGCTATAAAATATACATCCCGATCCGCTATTTTTCTCATGTGATTTACTGGTTAATCCCAGTGGAAGGATTAACGAATATATTTTAGTTTTCATGAAATGTTATTTCTCGGAAAACAAAATACTGAATCCGTTTCACTGGACGAGTTTGTAAAGGTATTTTTATCGGCAAAACTTTTACGTTAGATCTATTCTTACGGACAGGGAACCAAGAAAATCATTCTGTTCATTATTGTTAAACTCATAGAATTGACTTTATTATTGTGAATTATCATCGTCAAACTCATACTATTGGGTTTTTACTTTATTTTTGTTGTCACAACGATGACAATGACCTCACCAAAAAACAGTGATGTCATGACGGTACGAATAATAGTTGTGTACGCAAAAACTGATGATGAATTCAATTTTCCAACTCAGGTTGACGTGTTTTAATACAAGAACTACTAATAAAGGAGTTGAAATGGAATACGTAGTTTTGGGATAATATTGTGTGGAGAAATTTCTATTTTGTTTATCTTTCAGATTTTAATGAAGAGTTTGACTCCAGCACAGCCAAGCTTGTTCGTGAGGATGTTGCAAAAGGTGGATTTTCTCCAGTTCTAAACTTTCGACCATTTGTTTCTGTCCACCTCCCCTTCAGATCATCATCATCATCATCATCATCATCATCATCATCATCATCATCATCATCATCATATTCACAATTATTTTTCTTTTCTTCGTCCCCATGTAATTGTTTTCTTTTCTCAATAAACGATAACTATGACAAATGATAATTTCAACACTCCTACTAATACCGGCTCTTCTTCTTCTTCTTCTTCTTCTTCTTCTACTACTACTACTACTACTACTACAACGTAATTTTCCTTGGGCGCTAATGCATATTTCAATTAAGATACATCTCTTTATTTCCTCAATGCCAATCTCTTATGTCCATCATTCCAAGTAACCAGACGACAGGCGAGGAAATATGGAACTAAAAAATCGACATAAATAAATGAACAAACAGTTCTGGTTAATCACTCAATAGAATATGTCATTTGACCAACGGTCTTTGGCAGCAGGGGTTATCAGTTAAAAACTAGAAAAGAGGTGATCAATGAATGAAGTTACTTCTTTCGCCTTTGTTAGGCAGTAATCATCAAAAAGGGCCTGAATTTAAAAAAAATAAGCGTGAATGCTTCCAGGTACCGACGAAGGGAACAATTTAGCATAAACTCACTTGGCAAATTTTTCCCTCCTTTAAAAACCTATTTAGACATAACAAGGAGTGAATTTTCAGTCTTTTTGCTCCATTAGTGCAGTCTGTACGCATGATACACACATAGCCAGTCGGCAAAGGTTACCAATTAAATGTAATTTAAAAAATTAAAAAAAAAACACACCTTAATCGGCAACACTGAACTGTAAAACATGAAGGAAAACAGTTACACCTTAAAGACCAGCTTAAAAACTGAAGAAAACTACGTTGACAGTCTGGATGACAGTTTTGCTTGATGGTTTCTTATGAATAAAAGAGAGATTGAAGAAGATGTTATACAGACTATCAAACGGAGAATACTTTTTCCGAAAATACAGTTGCCAAATGCAGAATCAATGGGAAAGAATTTATCCGGGAAGAAAAACGCAATTTATGTGAAGGGAAATACAAAATGGCCTCTGTATATTGATAGTCATTCAATGAAGCAAAGTACGATTGTAAATGACTCGTTTTTCGGCTTCAGTCGGAGATGAGAAAAAAAACTTTTGTTACAATATGAATAGATTCATGAAAGATTTCGTTCGACCAGATTTTGCACAATCAACAAAACTACATCGATGAAAAATATACTTTGCTAGCAAATATTTGTATTTAATGGTATCATGGATTTTGCAAGTACACTCATGTATATCCTTATATGTATATTGATTTGATGGTCTGTTGATTAACATGTGTGCCTGGTGGCAGTCAAGTACTCTACTAATTACCCCACGGAGACATACTTGACAAAATTTGTAAGCAAATTTGCTTGTTCGTGTGAAAATATAGTGAAATCAAACAGTTTTTACAAGACAACTAAATACGTAGTTTCTTTTAGTGCAATAGCCGATTTCGTCGATTCAGAATAACATACTTATTTAAATCTAACAAGAACGAAAAAGTAATGAAAGGAATTATATATATATATATATATATATATATATATATGCAAAGGCCCAAGTAACTGCTTTCAATCCAAATTCTCATCTCGTTTATTCTCGGTCTATTCGCTCCTTTCAACATTCCCGCTGAAGCCATATTTTCTTCAATCGTTTTTTCTATACACATAGTCTAGGGTGAGTGATACATTAACCACGTAATGACGGGAGTTCATTTCAAATAAGTTTTTCTAAAATAAAACGCAACTTATCATTCATTCTGTCGGATCACGTATATCCATTTCTTAGTACATAACTGTCGCGTTGAAAGAAGTGAATAGACTAAAAATAAACGCGATGAGAATTTGGGTTGAAAGCAGATATTTGGGCTTTTGAATTTCCAGCGGCTGAATAGCAAGAGTACATATATATATAGTATATATATATATATATATGTGTGTGTGTGCATGTGTTTTCTCTCTAATCTTGTGCAATTATCAAATATCTACTGTTTTTGTAATACATTGAGCACTTCTTATTTAATAATTAATATTGAAATTCAAAATTCTAGTATTCTACTTTTATTATTGACATTTTTTGAATATATATATTTATAATATTGTATCAACCAGAGACGGCTGTAGACTTTAACCTCATCCAGTGCCGCGAGGCAGAATTGAAACCGGACCCGGAGGCCGATATCTTACCTCTGGACTACGGAACTGGATGGTTAGTAAGGCTGAATTTAAGCGATATATTATCTACGTAGAAACTCCTCATCCACCACAATGCTCTATTCCTATGGAAGAGCATTGCATAAGCTTACAATGGATGAGTTAACTCACTTAAAGAGTGCTCGACCCTGAATAGAGGAGCATTGATTATTGTGTCATCCACAGACAGCTGTTTCGATGTATTACATCACTTCAGTATGATATATATATATATATATATATATATATATATATATATATATATATATATATATATATATATATATACATATATATATAGATAGATAGATAGATATATATATATAGATAGATAGATAGATATATATATATAGATAGATAGAGAGAGAGAGAGAGATTCGTTGTCCAAAGTAATGTTAAGCCTGGAAAAACTGACGTTTGGCTCAGTTTATAAGACAGCCTTTTTGCAATCAGTTTGTCGTGAGATCGAATCACGATAGAGGATATGGATTTTACATATTGATTTAGACTTTAATTCTGATGGATCATCCCCGTTACAGTAGAAAGATAAAGTCATTTCCAGTTTTGGAGTTTGACGGTTAGTTGATTAGTCTTAGTTTTTAATTATTGAAATTTCAATAAATCAGACCAAAATCGAATTGCTGTCCCTTCTGCTTCCATTGAAACAATTGTAGAGAACTACATTTTGTAAATTTAGTCCTTGTGAACCTGTAAAGGAAATCAATCAATGCTGATAAAATTTAAAATAAATAAACGTTTGATTAGTCAATAAATAGAAACTGTCACACAGTCATGTGGCCGTATTTCGGATTGGGGTGATCAATTAAAAAATTGGAAAAAGGGTGATCAATGAATAAGTTACTTCTCTCGCCTTCTGTTGTACAGTGATCACTGAAATAGTCTGAATTTTCAAAAAAAAACACAAAAAAACAAACACAAAAAAACTAGTGTGGAAGCTACCTGGCTCGGAGTAAGTGATGGATTCAGCTTAAACTTACATTGCAAATTGAAATCGCCTCTAAAAACCCTTTTATTTATTTATTTTATTTTTTTCAGACACAGAAAAAAGGTTGCGTTTGTATGTTAACCTAGATTTATTTGTCTAGAAGTAAATTTTTGATTAGATATGATAAATATTACTTTGAGATAAACTAATAAATTTACGTCTAAGAAATCAGAGTCGTTTTTTTTATATTGGTGTACGTAACACTTTTTTCCATGTAGTTCCATTGGAGCGTCCTGTACGCCTATACATACATGGCCAACCAGCCAGACCAACTTGAAAACTGAAGAGGCTTATGATGATAGCTTGGCGTCAGGAGTGAACACTGTTACAGTGCGAGTTGTTCTGTGTTGTTTTAGATTGTGTAGCTCTGGAAATATGGATACCGATAAAAACCTCTACGTGGTCCAAAATTCAATTTCATAACGATGCAGAATTATCGACCACAATAGCCAACAAGCTACTAATAGCAGTTCGAACAAATTCTCCAGATTTTAGGACTTCAATGGCCAGAATACTAGACCATGGTGATAGGAAAGGTTAAAAATCTAAAAAAATGAGTCCCACATAAACTTAACGAAATACTCAATAACAGTTCCAGACCCCGAACCAATCAGCTGAACGTGTCTAAGCTAAGAGAATAGAGATTTGATGTCGTGTATCATCCTCCATATTCAGCTGACATTTCTCTTAATCATCATCTTTTCAAGCATTTCTGAACTTCGTATTCTTAATATAATTGTTCAATTACAGAGAAAATAAAACTCATGCTTCCACTGAATTTGAGACCACTCAAAGAATTTTTATATAGGTGTGCAAATCATCACCAGAAGATTGTTGGAAAATGGGTTATTACTTCATATTTCGATTATATATTTATCGTTTTTGTTGTTTCATTTTCATCTTTCATCTTACTATTCAACGGCATTTCACTTGTTACAACCGAATATAAAACAACTGGAATAATGTATTGCGAAAAAAATAAGTTTCATTTTTAATGAAGGAAAATAAGAAACACAGGAAGAGAAGAAACAATTCAAGGGAGAAATTACAAGAAAAGAAGAACAAAGGAATAAAGAGAGGAATAGAAGAAAAGAAGAAAAGAAGAATCTGTGCTAGATTCGTCCTTTCTACTTTGCAGACACCAACAAGCGTCAAACGATTTCTTTTTCTCTCTTCTCTCTGATCCTAGAATCGTAACGCTGAAACACAAACGCACACGCATACACATACGCATGCACACACGCATTCATATGCATGCATAAACGCACACATATGCATATATGCGCCCTTGCACATACACAGACACGCACACAAACACGCAATCATATAAGCACACGCAAACCCACATACACATATATACGTACACAGACACACACACACACACACACACACACACACATACACACACACACACACACACACACACACACACACACACACACACACACCGAGGAAAAAAAACAACGAAAAAAAAAACTCCAAGCAAACAAACCCTAAAATATTCCCAACAGAAAGAGCTCGAAATTCTGAAAGCAACAAAACCAAGCGTCCTTTTTCTCTCCATTCATTCATGAGGCGAAAACAGATGCGTTCGTTCATCTCAGTGATCATCTGACGTCCAGCTGTTCGTTACGATTCCAATTTCGGTTCGTGTTCGCCTCCGCTCCGAATATTTCTCTGGCTTTATATTCTTCCCTCTCCCCCACCTTTTCTTTTGTGTTCCCCCACCCCTTGTTCCACGTAACGTATCTGTCTTTTGTCTCGTTAGCTAACACCCCCCGTTTTTTATATGCGTGTGTATTCCCTCAACACAATAAACCAACAAATACGAATGCGGTTAACTGTTTTCGACTCTGCTTTTCTTACCCCTTACTTCCGCCTGCGCCATTACGCCTGCGCAATCAAACAAGCCGCGGAAGCTTTTTTTTAAAGAGTCATGTGACACAGCAACCAAGTCCTTTTGTCTTCATAATGATCCAATTTCTGTATGTTTGTTTGAGTATTTTCATGTTTATTCCCGAAACAAAGCAAAACGACATATCGTAACGCAATTTTTATGATGGTAATACCGTTGGTATCAAATAATTTCCAGTCCAATCAGGCCATTGGTTTTTCAAGTGATAATTAAAATGGCATATCGTAACGCAATATCTATTTGCTCTATACCGTTTACACATTAAAATATTCTTACTTGGAGAATGAAGCAAAATTCTGTCAAATCGGGCCACCAATATCCAAGTAATTTTAAAGTACAGATTGACAAAAAATGTCTCTCCAGGGGAGATAACTGCAAGACTATAAACAGCTAATCGTAGAGTCGTTTGACAGCCTTTTCCTACTAAGGAAAATAAGCAGAGAGGAACCGTTGTGTGCACTATTCTCCATCAGCCACAGTGATATACAGGGGATGATGCTATAATAATAATGATAATTAAGAATAGTGATAATTAGCATTTGCAAATAATTATAACATCAATTCTATGAATTGGGAGCGACTTGACATCAAAAGGATCCTGTCAAAGACGGCCTTTAAGCGAGTTATGATCATTTTCTTTCTATAAAATTTGATTGTTTTGTCTTATTTAGGACAAGATTTGAATAATACGTTGTTTAGAAGAATTATTTTCTCCATAACCAAGGGAAGGATTTTTCTGTATTATCACAACAATGTTGTCAGTACCATTTCTCTCTCTCTCCCCCCCCCCTCTCTCTCTCTCTATATATATATATATGTATATCTCAATCTCTATATCAATCTATTTATCAATCTATTTATCTCAGTCTGTTCATAGCTATCTTTCAAATACAATAATATTCGTTTTTGTGTCTTTTTATTCTAATTTTTTAGTTGATCAAAATCTTAACTCATACACCTATACACACGTATGTGTGGGAGACCTTTATGCTCACATATATGTATATATATTATTGAGAAATGGATTTATAATCCGACTGAATATTAATGAATGCTTTGTATTATTTAAAATTCTATTTGAAATGATCTCCCGTTGTTACTGAATAACTCGGCCTAGATAGTATAAATAGGAATAATTCGTTTCGAATCCGATTCCTACTGCAGCCCCATTTTTCTTTTATTGTTTATTCCTATCTACGCTGTCCCGGCCAAGTGACTTATTCTCCGTCCAATAACGGCAGGTTATTTCAAATAGAGTATCAAATAATATAACGTATTCATAAATATATATGTATGTGTAAATTAATGTTCAAGTGTGCGTGTTTCTACGAATATCTTAACAAAACATGCGTGTGTATATTTCTTGTATTTGCAGACTTAATGTGTGTGTATGAGTGTAAAATGCGCAAACGTCTTTAAATCGGTGTTTTTCCTTTATTATATGATAGCACACTTGAAAATATATTTGGTGCACAAACTTTTTGCTCCATTAAAATATGAATATATGTTGGTATAGCGAGGGATATGTACCGTTTGATCATACTATTTATTTACCCTCCCACCAGAGCAAAATGCGACACAAGGTCAGGGCTTTATGCGGGGAAGGAAGGGCAACCCATGAGAAAAAGCTCCAGCCGACGTGACTTTGGTTGCTAAGCAACTGTGGTTGCTAAAGCAACTGCAATCACGAAAGCGTCAGGACAATTCCGACCTGTCCCTTTAAGTGCAATGGGACAGTGCCGCCCTGCGGCAACGGATCCCCCGCAGCTTTAATAATAATGTAATGAACGCCATGTATTGTAAGTTCACGTACTATAGAAATGAAATGAATCAGAAGATATTTTCAGTTGTCAATGAATGCGGCTTCTATATCATCTGACTGATACACGTACTCATCACCACTTTCCCCTCTCATTTGTCGCTAAAAACGTTGAAATATCGCAAAATCTAGTGATAAAACAGCCAGAATGGCAACTCTGTGGTGGAAACTGGGCATATAACTGCACTGGACATGTTCAAGGCTCAAAATCCATGTTTGTGCATTTTGAAAAAAAAAGAAAAGAAAAAAAAGAAGCAGGCATCATACTTTAGAGATAGTTGCGGAGTACTATGATGCCGCAACCCACAGTTTGAGAATCACTGCTTCGTATATACACACACGTGTTTGTAACAATAACTTTGATCTAATAGCATGATTGTGAACACATGGCGAAAAAACTCAATTTTCGAATAGGAACAAAAAACTTAATTTATTTTTCCAAAGACACGGCCACCATCTCAAGGGAGATAATTCTTCTGGAGAACGTTCGAAAACACGTCACCTTGCATTTGTACAAAGGACTTTTTCACAAACCCCAAACGCCCGTGACTGGATTGTAACACTCAAATTTGACAGTAGCTGTCAATTAAAGATTTTTCTTTTGAAGTATCAATTATTATTGATAGAATTTTCGCCAGTTTTTTTAATGGTGAATAGCTTGGATTTAATGGAGACCTGGTGTTTGTTTCAAACTTGGAAACCAATTATGAATTTCCATAATTCAGTTTTGTTGTGATAAAAGCACAATTTATCCATTACTTACATCTGAACACTTTTAATCTATTAGAAACCGCCAACCCAAAATGTCACCAAAACTATCAACATAGGTATCTTCAGTTCTCAAGCTGGTCTGGCTAGCTGGTTGGCTATGTATGCATCATGCGTGCAGGCTGCACCTATGGAGCTAGAAGGTTGAAAATTTAAACATTCACCCTTTATTATGTCTAGAAGAACATTAAAAAAAATCCCCCTAAAAAAGTTTTAGAGTGTGTGTGTGCTGAGAGGGAGAGTTATACAATATAAGCTTATGCTTATTCGTCTCTTGATTTGTGTCCGGCAGCATTCACGTTGTTTTTTTTCAATTAATTTCTGTTCAGAAAGTAATGACATTTTGATAAGTATAGAAGTTAGGAGCGAAAAAACAAGGAAATGCATTTAATCAAAGTAGATTCCGTCGGACTGAGCACACTTTTATAACAATGTCATTAATGCTTTTTGTGTAATAAGCATTATTTAGGAAGTCTAGGAACCACTCCCTTCCGGGGCATTCAGGGTCTTTAAGACTCTCATCTCCTCTCCGAAACATTTGTGGGCAAACTTTAACTTTAACATAAGAGGATCCGGTCATAGGCCAAAATGCTTTACTGATGTTTCGGGTAATTGTTGTGGCTTTTTGTCTAAGTTAGTTCTCTAAAAAACACTCGAAAGTTCTTTTTGTTTATGTGTTTATAACTGTAATCTGTAAACAGTACAGAATAAGAATATTACGTTAAAACCCAATAAAATGATAGACAACGCCCTACTTGTAGTGGAGTGTAATTATATATATATATATATATATATATATATATATATATATATATATATATATATATATTACACTCCACTACAAGTGTATATATATATATATATATATATATATATATGCACATACACGCACACACACTCACATATATATAATATAAGTCACTGCGAAGTACTGATTTGTCTGTGTGTATCTAGTTACTTTTGCCTTATCCCTGATTTCAAGCACTTTTTACTGATAGATATTTAACATTCTGAAATAATAAAAATACATTGTTGAAGGTCGACCAGATCATGGTTGACCTTCAACTGATATTTTACCAATTTTGAAACGCGAATACCGATGGTAAACTTGTGTTTTATTTAAGGCTTCTTCCTAAAAAGCTTTCCGAAGCATTACAACCGTTTCAAATGCAGCCCCCACCCCCAATCACGCACCCGTTCTGTTCTTTTCATCAGCTATCGTGAAAATCAACATTTCGTGGTTATAAATAACCGAAAAGGGCACAGAGAGCAAATCCGTCAATGTGGAACCATGCTACTAGACTCTGAGTAGTATCCACCCATGACACCTTTTGGCTGGAATGTTGTGTCGAAAACAAAGATAAAGTTGAATTTCCTCTAAATCTATTGCATAATGAAAATCATCCAAATTCAAAAAAGAAACTCAGCATATTGACTGATAGGCTATTGCTCGTGTGATTAAGGTATCAACTTTAATAATTCTGATGCTGAGAGATAAATATTTGTCATGTAAAATAAGACTTACTGTCGAACCTACGTACTTGTAAAGCAGCGATTTCAACCACTTTAGTGTGCCGCGAAGTATCTGCAGGTGTGCCGTGGAAGTTATTAAGAGGGTCGATCCTTCCTCGAACAATAATCCCACTATGGACACACACAAAAAAATTGAATACGTTTTGACATTACTGGTACTTCTATGGGGCGTTTCGAACTACTTTTTTTTAATGAGTCAATAAATGAATAAATATGTTCTTCATTCAGGGCCCAGATGGTAGTTTTAAATTTCCCTCAAAATTCCAGAGTGCAGAATCACTGATCTCATATAATTTTCAATGAATGGGATATCTTGTTTCAATACGTAGTAATAACAAATATGCACAAATCTTTCAAAATCTATTGAAAATCAACAATATGCTTTTGGCAATAAATTTGATCGGTCATTAGTTAACTTACGAACACATTATTATCATTCATTTTCTTTTAATTGATCAAATCTATCCTCATCTTTTTCTGATGGTATGCCTCGACCAATTTACTGCATGGCTTACTGAGCTTTGAGATGATAAAGGTTGAAAATCACTGAAGTAAAGAGAGATTCGCAGATTTGTCGACCATGAAACGTGATCTACTGAACGCATAAAAACAAAAGCAGCATACATACACACATTCATGCATGCATACATACATACATATTCATATGTGTGGTTGTGCACGTATCTGCGTATGTGTAATCTTGAATGAAATGTACACTAATATAACGTAATTTACGATTTGATAACATGTACGTATTCTGAAAGTTGGTCTTTGTAATGGGACACCCCGTGAGGCCCAGAAGCACGACACTACCGAATGATCAATGAGACTATTCAGCTACATTGAGTGCACACTTGATTACATATAAAATGTATGAACTTATATTTGTATGATATATATATGAATAAGTATATATATACATACATACATATATATATATATATATATATATATATATTAAAATGAATAACCATATATATATACATATGAATAAGTGTATATATATATATATATATATATATATATATATATATATATATATATATGTATACTAATATGTACATGTATGCATACCAAAAACATTGCCACATACAAATATACATCTGATTGTGTATCTCGTTTGCCGCATAATTATGTGTCTAATGAACTTGGCGAACTTATGTTAAGGTCACGCAGTGCATAGATATGTAAATACACAATGATTTATTTAAGTACATCATAAGATAAACTTTGACCTACTATTAATGACTATATATACTCAAAAGTAAGTAAGCGCAAATGCTTCCGCTCATAGAGCATTGGCAGAATTATCTGTGACACTCACTGAATAACATTTCTCTACAATATTTTTGTGTATGTGTGTTGGAATTGGATCGTGAAACAAGTGATTTCGTTAAATTTGTAGGGACTTTGTGAAATTCCTGGACATTTCAGTAATTTCATAGAATCCCTTGTTTCACAAGCAATATAGTAATGGTTAATGGTTAACAAGCGTGTGATGCTTACTATTACTTGAGTTCGATGCTCAATGGGCGCCCCACTACTGGGGCCTGGTGTCGAACTAAGCTTAGTACATATCAAGTATATTCTGATTCAGTATATATTTACTAAGTTCAGCTTAATTTGACACAAGGCCACGGTATTGGGTACTGTGAGGATAGAACTCATTACAGTGGCAATGGTCAGGATCAAAAGTTTGATAACCATTACTACACTAGTTGTGGAACTAAGGGTTAACTGAAATATTCGGGGAGGAATTTCACGGAATCGTTCGATTCGCAATTTTACTGTAACCCCCTCCTCAACACATACATGAAAACATTACGATAAAGTGATATAAATCGGTTGACAACGTGCTCGGAACTTTTGCATCAGTTTCATTCCAAGGAATACACGATTTAGTTGAAAGGTGGCATAAATTCATCGAAAACTCAGGAAAATACTTTGATAAGAGAATAATGATGCTTTGATTTGATATCTTAATTTAGTTGAAAAAATAACTCGACAAATGGCTATTTTACGAAGTTGACATTAGCAGATATATTCATTATAGATCTTTCTTCGTAGTTTCTATAAATTATCTTCTTTGACTTCAGCCCTTTAAAGTCATCTGAATTTAGATATAAGTTATCTAAATTGGCACCACAGAAAAGAAATAACCGAAATACTTCGAAACCGTAGTTTCGCTCGACAGACGGAAAATTATTTTACAAAACAATTATGGCCGGCTGCTCCGCATGGAGTCCGGCCCTTTCCAAACATACACCTTTGGGACAGGTACTGTCCTTATTTCTATCATTATTCGGACTATCCTCATCTTGGTTGTTTTTCATACAACGTTTCGGCCGTTGTACTCTACGGCCTTTATCAGGTATCATCTGGTAGATGTGGGGAAGTAACGAAGAAAAACAACCAAGATGAGGATAGTCCGAATACTAATAGAAGTAATAATAATACCTCATCTCAAAAATTCAAAGATATACTAAGGTACTGTCCTAGTAAATAAAAATTTATAAACAAAAATTGTATCAACCTAACATTCTAAACATATATACACTAACATCTTTCTGTCCTTCAAAGATTGTATCGGAATGTGGACATCTCTGTAGTGCAGTGGTTAGTATACTAGTTTTGCAAGCGATTAATAGTGAGTTCTATCCCACTATCGCTTCACAAATCGACTGTGCTATTCGGCAATGTGAAACAAATATAATTAAACCAACAATATCCCAGCTGGACTGACAAGGGAGAAGAAATCAGCCTTCGGAATACTGGCCAGCAAGACAGGCGTGAAACAGATCCACTCTGTTCATCGTCCTATCGCCAGTGATCTTGATAGTGATATTATGATTCAAGGACGGACCGTGGAATGGGGGAAGCTGCGAAAGTTTCCTCCTTTCGTTGTTTTTGTTGTTTTATCCATTCTTTTTTCGTCTTTCTTTCGTTTGTTTGTTTTGTTGTTTCATTCATTCATTTGTTCATTCTTTCTTTCCTTTCATCATTTGCTTCGTTGTTAGTTTCTTTCATTCTTTCTTTCTTTCTTTCTTTGTGTCATTCTTCCACTCTTTCTTTCTCGTTGTTTGCTTCTACCGTTGTCTCTTTCTTTCATTCATTCCATTGTCTTTCTTTCCTTCCTTTCTTCCTTTCCTCCTTTTTTTCTTTTTTTTCCTCTCCTTCTGTATTTCTTCTTTCTTCCTTTCGTCGTTTCATTCATTAATTTAATCTTTCCTTTTCCCTTCTTTCTTCCTTCCTCCATTTGCTTCTCCTGTTATCTCTTTCTTCCATTTATTCCATTCTTTCTTTCCTTCCTTTCTTTCGTTCCTTCTTTCTCTCTTAGTCTTTCTTTTCTTCTGTCTTTCTTTCGTTGTTTCATTCATTCATTTATTTTTTCCCATTTTATCTTCCTTTCGTTGTTAGTTTCGCTTTTCCATTCATTTATTTACCCTCTCTTTTGTTTCTTTCTTCCCTTCATTCTTCCCTTTTCCCCTCTCCCTCTTTTCTTCATTCATTCTTTCTTTTTTCTTTTGTTGTTTGTTTCTTTCTTTTTCGTCCTCCTTTCTTTCTTCCTCTTCACCCCCAATAGATCTGTTTCGATGTCTGAACATAAATATACAGAATCCATTCAGTCGCATTTGTATGTCTGATTTTTTGGCTTATAGACATTGAATAAATGTCGGTGAATAAATTCTATTATAACCACGGGTGAGGGAAGAAGGGGAGGAGAGATAGTGAGGGAAAGGGAAAAGAGAAGAAGGAGAAGAGAAGAAGGGAGAATACGGACTGACGTAGAGAACCACATACCCAGTAAATATCTGTCTTGCCAAAATATACTTATTAATATTCACCTGTATCACTGCACCCTGGTTGATATATTGTTGTATAAAGATCTATCTAAATTATGGCGCCAACGAAGATGATAAGCTGTAGTTTATCGGGCTCTATCAGTGGTCCCGGTAGACTGCAACTTCTCAGCCTTATGGTTAAGATCTGCTTATTATCTGATACGTCCCCGATGTGGGACATCGATATTAAACTGATTGGAACTAATATAATGAACTGGTCCCAAACCCTGGAACCTAACCCTTCGTGTATTTTCTGGTTAGAAATGAATTATTGATTTAATATCTATTTGAGCACAGATTACAGTTCGTTCCGTTGAAATAGATTAAATTGCATTATGTCTGTTTTGACTTCAAATTCTTTTCTTCGTAACACAATTGTTTTGTCATTAAACATCGGAGATATATCAGATATGATAAGAACAGGTGCTGCCGTACTTACTCGCTTCACCACATGAGCAAGACTCAATATCGTTTTTAATGTGGGGTTCCAGTTCGGGGAGAACTACAAAAAAAAGCTCTAGTCCCTGTAACTAGTATTGCAAAAGTCTCAGGGGAAGCCTGAACCATCCCTCTCAGTGCGATGGGATGGTACTCGGGTCATATTCCCACAGGACGAGGATAGGCCTTTTGCGCTAAGCAATAACGAGTCATCATCGGCCATGTTATTATAGCGGTGCAAGGCCAAAGCGTGTACTGCGAACAGATACTAGGCTTTAATCTCAGTCAAAAGGGCGACTTCATTTATTTACATCCCCACGACTACAAATGTGACACAAGGTTGGAACCCATTATCGAGTTGAAGGTGGGGTCGCGAACGCATACGTGCAGGTAGGATGGGTGCAGAGTTCCCAAGTCCTCGCGACTGAAATAAATTAAATTACATTGAGTCTTCTCAGTCATTAAGGCAGGCTGGAATTGGTCACAGGACGAATCTTATGCAAGCTCTAAGGACGAGCATATTGGATAAGGATCCCTGGATCGGGATTAATCCAGGGAAGTGTTGATCTACTTCCAAGTCCAGATACTAAATTCTGATCTTAGCCATGCAGTCGACCGAGAAACCACGGTCTACTGGTCGACCATGTATAAGTAAAGAAGTTTACGTAAACACAAACACATTTATATTCCTAGGTTGTTACAAATTTAGATAAACAGAAATTATTAGAAAAACAGACTCGTGTATAAACTGCGTTGATGGATTGATAGCCAAAAATCAGTGAAAGTGATAGAAATAAAAAAAGTCTCGCTATCACAGTCAATAATTGAGAAACCGTAGCGTCAAAATCTGAAGTTGTGTAAAAAAATTCCGTCGAAGAATAAATAATGTCAAAATAAATCCTTTTTACAGGAAAACATCTAAAAACGAGTAAAAACAGCTACATTCTAGAGGATCTGGATGTAATTAATAAACCCGTAAAAATATAGCCCCAAAATGGTGAGAAAATTCTTTTTTCCGAAAAGCAAAAAAACAAACAAAAAAAACCCACGAAATATTTGATGCCTTCGGCCAAGAAAGCACTGGGAAGTTCACTGAGAAACTAATAAAACATACAACGTTTTTCATTTTGAAACATTTTTACTGAACTAGTTTAGGTGTGGGAGGGCGTCGAAATACTTCCAAGTAAAATTTGGCCCGAATTTTCGGCGCCCCACCCTTACTATCCTTTTGATTGCTAATTAAATGAAGGAATAAATTTAGCATTTATCCTGAAAGATTTCTGCACTCAATGACACCATGACACTAGTTCTTATGTTCTTTTTCTATCATCATCATCATCGTTGTTGTTGTTGTCGTTGTTATTATTATTATTATTATTATTATTATTGTTTTGGTTGATTCCGTCCATTTTCTAGGAAGCAAGTTGCACACCGAAACCTTAGGTCTCTAGAACATTTCTGATCAAATTTGCAGTTTCCAGCAATGCTACATTCTGCAAGAGCTCTATGGTATTATTCAACTCTAACCTCTTCAACCAGACTTTCAAATCATTAAATATTATACCATGGACCCGAACTACTATCAGCACTACACCAACATAGGCCAAATTCTAAATCTTTTCAATTTCTGTCCTCAGTTCACTTTGATTTTCAATCTTTTCTTGCTCGTTCTGCTCCACCCTTTTGTCCCTAGGTAAAGCAATATCAATTAATCGGTATTTACTGCCGTATTTGTACACTATCACTATATCAGGTCTTCTGTGTTGTATCACATGATCCGTTTGGATGCTGAAATCCACAAAATCTTCATCTTATAATCCTCCATCACTCTTTCGGGTTTGTAGTTGTACCATTCTATATTTCCAATCAACTCAAACTTCTGGCAAAAGGCATAGTTCGTGCTATATTATCAAGGCGTTGTTTATATTCCCTCTGAACCTGTTACTTCACATCCTGTAGTCAAATGTTCCACTGATTCATTTCTTTCTTCACGCAGTCTGCATTTCTCGGATGTCTTTCTTTATCAATGTTTTTCTTGATCCGCTTGGTTCAAAGGGCCTGAAATTACGCTGCAATAATCAAGACCCCAGTTTCCTTTTTCAAAATACCCTTCTTAATCCATCTCCAGGACTCATCAGTTCTCGTACCCTCTGTGTCCTGCAATAATTCACCATGTAACAGCTTGTTCCTCCACTAAGAGGGTTCTTATTCCTCCTTCTCTTTGTTTCTTCAAGGTTGGAAGGCTTTCATTTGGCACAGGCAAAATTGCTTCGCTCATAACTGAACAAATTAACATTTCCGTGGAGATGGATATACACCGATAAGTTTCTCTCTTCGTTCTTTACACCAAGTGCAATACTAAGGAGCCCTCTTCCACCTTCCATCCTTTCTAGGGATGTATAATCTACCTGCATCTCTCTGTGGATGATATATTCTGTTCATGGTTTGGATTTTCCTTTTTTTAAATGTCATTATTATAGATTTTATTATCATTTGCACTCACTGAATTTTCACACTTGTCGCAACTTATAGTTTACACTAGAGATTGAGTGACAGCAAGTCGACTTTTTCTTTGTTTATCATTTTAGATCACACATATACTTTTTTGTTAATTGGTATCCTCCCTTGCAATTTCTCATGCTTAAATTATGTAGTATCATGGCTACGACAAATAGCAATGTAGACAGAAAGTCCATTTCGGTGCCGACCATAATCTCGAAGTACACGAGCCCAAGTGCTGAAAAATTGAATGTTGATTTCACAAATAATCAGAATGCCAAATGGTTCGAAATCCCGAAAACTACAAATCCCTCAACACAAAGGAGGACAATTCAAAAAGCCGAAAGGCCCTCTCTCTAACACTGTATTTGATTTAAAAGAACAACAGTCGATTTTAAACTGAATATCTTCGCTTGTTCTTTTCTAAAATTAATCAGATGAGGGTTGTACATTTAGTATTTTCGATAATGAATTTACTATACAGACCCATCTCCTTGAAAGTTTGATCTTTTGATACTTACCCCTGCAAAGGGTTCGCCTTCGACGGTCTAGTCACTCAACCCTCCAGTTTTATGACGAAGACATAGAAAAGAAAATAAGACACAGAGAAGAGGAAATAAAAAAGAAAAAAGAAGTGAATTAAAAAGAGAGACAGAGAGGAGGAAAGCGGAAAGGAAATAGAGAACGGAATGGGTGAGCCTGGTTGCTGCAAGGGTCTAACTTCACTCTTACTTCTATACTAACTGAAGATAATTACTGCAATTTATGAATTGTACATATGATAAATATATTCGTAGGTATATAAGTCTTGTTAGTTGAGAAATTTTATCTAGGATAAATATTGAGCGAATAATCAGTATTTTCATGGATTTGACGACCTTTTAAGATTCTGTATTCGAAATGCCGACCGTGAAAAAACTGCCAACAGCCTTTTGGAAACTTCGGACCCTAAACTTTGTTAAAATGCATAGGTGTTGCCTCTAAGAAAACATCCAGAAGAATTTGATTTTACTATAATCAATTAGCACTATTTGGCCCAGTTGGTAAGAACGCTGCCTATCATGATTTAAATCGTGGTAAGGAAACTTTGATTATATATATATATATATATATATATATATATATATATATATATATATATATATATATATATATATATATATATATATAATGTGATGTGACAGACAAACAGTGAAATCTTTACTCCATAAATTGTAGATCGTAATTGTTCTTGTTGTTCTTAGTACGGGATGGGGGGACAACGTTATCTTCAACTTGGACAGGAGTTTGATAATAAGGACAAGAGAGAGCTAACGAGGAAATGAAGAAGAAAAACGGAACGAGTGAAGAAAGGAAAGAGTGAAGGAAAGGAATAACAGAAAGAGAGAGATAGAGAGGAAGAAAGTTAAACCAACAGGGAAAAGATAGAGATAAGGGGAGCAGAGAGAGAAAAACAAAGGAAAGGAGAGAGAAGGAAAGACAAAAAGAGATGAACAAAGAAAACTGGGAGATTGAAAAGAGGAGAGAGAGAGAGAAAGAAAGAAGGAAGTAAGAGAGAGAGAGAGAAAGAGTAGGAAAGAGAGGAAGAAATTAACAAAGAAAGAGTTAGAAAGAAATAGAGAAGGAAAAAGAGGAGTAATGAATGTGAAAAGAGAAATAGAGTGGAGGAAAGAGAGAAGGAATGGCTAAGGAAAAGAGATAGATGGAGATGAGGAAAGAGAGAGAGAGAGAGAGAGAGAGAGAGAGAGAAATGAAGAGATATAGAAGAGGAAAGAACAAGAGAGAAAAAAAAGCTAGCAAGCACTCAAAGAATGCATACATCTACAAATGCTATTATTGTAAAAAACTGAAAGAAAATCAGTTCGCAAATTCTTATGATGCACGGGAGAAAATATCCAGGCTCAACCCTAAAATGCAATCACTTCTTTAGACCACGGCCTATCCTTCCATAGAATTTCACTGAAATTTATTGAGAACATTTGGAGATATTGAGTGGACAAACAGACGGACTAACATACAGACATGATTGAATACATATACCTCTTCTATCTTCGTTGGCAAAAAGAAGTGGGAAAGACCTATCGAAAAAAAGATGAAGCTGAAGTAGGTGAATGCCGCTCTCCAATGTCGGAAGTCAATAAATTAATCTCTATTTCCTCATTTATCATATAAAGTATTCAGGAAACCTCCGAGTCGTTCCTTTACCCCCACAATCCATAAAACCTTTAACACTAGTGCCAACCTTTCTTCATCCCCAAGTCAAAGCCCCACCCCTAATCTTCTGTTTATTTATTTTTTTGCCGTTATAGATTGGTTGCTTTCAACCTTTCCTGACCTTTGGACGTATCTGGACATTCAAATATTATCCTGAGAGTCAGATAAAAAGATGAAATTGACGTATATTTCTGGCCTCTCTGCTCATAAAATTTTAGAAAAATAACGCTTTTTATGGCGACCCATCGACAATAAGATGGCGATAATCATTTTATTTTTTGTGTGCAGATAAATTTTCTAATTTCGTAAATACTCATATTCAGTATAACAGTAGTGATTTGGGCTGTAAAACGTTTTATACAAATTTAAAAAAAAATCAACAAAAAACGAATAAATAACTAAAAAAAGGAAACAAAAAATGAAACTCCCAAAAACAAATTAGTATCAGACATTGAAGATTTTCTTCAAATCGTTTATCTGAATTACTGAGACGAGTTGGGGTTATTATTCAATAATTCTTCAAAGTTAAGGAAGATATGGATAATAATCATTCATATATATATATATATATATATATATATATATATATATATATATATATAACGCAATTTATAATTAAATATATGTGTATAATTATAAATAGCGATATATCATATTTAGATTTTTATTTGAAATGACCTCCCATTATAACACAGTGAAGCTATCATTTGACCTAAACAACGTAAATAGAATAAACAATCAAAGAAAATAGAGCTGGTGCAGGAATCGAACCTACAACCACATTATTGGTGACTGTTTAGATCAATGGTATGGGCAAAGCTATGTTGAAGCGAAACCCCGTTGGTGGCTGGTTTGATTCCTGCAATAGCCCCATTTTCTTCGATTGTTTATTCGATTTACGTTGTCTAGGCTAAATGATAAATTCACTGTGTAATGTGTGGGGTTATTTCAAATGAGAGTTTCAGTTAAATGTAAAGCAATTTATAAGCATATGTCCATTTTTTGATAACATAAATGTGCATATACAGTGTCACTCATAAATGAGGACACCCCTAACACGTTTTAATAGAAATTTGATTTTCTAAATCAAGCACAGCAAGATTCTATTATTGTTAATGGAAACATTGATCCTGAAGGGAGTGCAGGGATACAATGATTCTGGGCTAACAATCCAGTCATTCCTAAGAGAAACTAAGTGAGTATCTATATATTAATATAAATTTATGCACATTACACGGAATTTAAAGAACCTTTTGTCGAAAAAGGAAAAACTTTGAATTAAAGTCTTGTTAAGGCTGCCTACTTCTATTTCAATACAGACTGTAAGTTTTCTCTGGAAATAGTCAATTTTTTTCTGAAGGGGCACATTTTCCCTTTTTCCATTTAATAAAAAAAGCTAACCCCTGACACAAGGCCAGTTTAAGGGAGTTTCCAGTCGGAGTTGATGACTATCAGGCATTTATCTGTCCTATTTGAGGTGGTGATATACGTGACGGTGACCGCACGTGGCCAGACAGTGTTTACCCTAAAAACAAATCACTTTTAAGCAATGACCAGCGGAAAGATAAGGTCAGGCACAGACTCTGGACAATGGTTTAATTGTGGGAAACAGTCATGCGTAACGGTGGCGGTATTGACGTAAGAAAACAAGCTAGAATACAAGAATGTCGTCTTTTATGAACTGTTGGCCCGGGGTATGAACCAGATTGAAAAAAACATCAGCAGCATCAAAGTTTTTTAGTGGGTCTGGCTGACAGGCTCACTGGCTATCTGTGCCCGTATCGTGCGTTCAGGCCACACCAATAGAGTTAGAGTGCTGGAAATTTAAATATTTACTCCTTATTAGGTCTAAAAAATAACTTAACTTCCACCCAATAGGTATTTAGTGGGGAGGGGTTCAATTTACAATGTAAGTTTATGATGAATTGGTCCCTTTGTGTGCAGCAGTGTTAATACTTTTTCTTTTTTTTAAATTCAGACTTTTTTGTGATCACCGCCAAACAGAAGTTACTTGATCACCCCAACACGACATGGTACCAAAAGACGTTGGCCATGTAACAGTTTGTATTGTTTATTAAATGTACTATTGTGAGCCATTATTATTATTATTATTATTATTATTATTATTATTATTATTTGGAATCTCACACTAGTTGCCTGGTGGTAACCGCTGGAGTTTGAGTGACAGCAAGTCTCCTCAAGTCTCCAGCCCTCCTCTCCTAGTACTCATAGGTCGCAGTAATTCTACGATTTACAGTTTCACACCGGTTGCCCAGTGGTTATCGCTGAAGGCTGAGTGACAATAAGTCTCCTCAGGTCTTCAGCTAACGTCTCCTCTCTCTTTCGCATCTCATGACAGAGCTACAATTCGTTGCAGTACTTATATCTCTAGTACCTTCCTCAGTATCCGTGCAGTTCCCAGTAGTGCTGTGGTCTGTACGGTCTCTATCCTTCCCCTAATCCCGATCTCCTCCAGTCTCTCCCTCAGCGTTTTGGGGACAGTTCCTATTGCTCCCACTATGACCGGTACTACCCTGGTTTTCATGTTCCACATTTTCCTTAACTCCCTTGCTAAGTCCTGGTATTTTTCCCTTTTTTCACCCTCCTTCTTTTTTACTCTATGGTCTGCAGGCACAGCAACGTCTACTATTTGGTTGGCCTTCCTTTTTTTGTCTACTATTACTAGGTCTGGTCTTCTTGCCTGGATGAGGTGGTCAGTTTGGATGTCAAAGTCCCAGAGTAGTTTGTGGTTGTCATTCTCCAAAACTGCCTCTGGCTTGTGCTGATACCACTTTTCCACATGGTTGAATCCCATTTGTTTGCTTAGTTCCCAGTGTATCATCGTTGCTACTCTATCGTGTCTATGCTTATACTCCTTCTGGGCGAGTTGGCTACATTCACTAGTTATGTGGTTTACTGTCTCATCTCTTTCACCGCACATGCGGCATTTGCTGTTTGTCTGTGTTCTGTCGATTTTTGTTTTTATGTAGTTTGTCCTTATGCTTTTGTTTTGGGCTGCCATGGTGAGCGATTCTGTTTCTCTCTTAAGGTTCCCCTTTCGTAACCACGTCCATGATTTCTCGTCTGCTATATCTTGTATCTGTCTTTTAAACTCGCCGTACAATTTTTTCCCTTCCCATCTTTCTTTTCTTGTTTGCTGTACTGTTCCATTGTTTTCTACTTTATTGCTTGTTGCACTATCTCTCGCACTCTTCATGATTTCTTCACTATTTGTTTGCACATATCTTTTTAGGACTACTTTAGCTCTCTGGACACAATCTTCTATGCTGATGAGCCCCCTGCCACCTTCTTTTCTCTTAACGTATAGTCTATCTGTATCATCTCTAGGGTGTAATGCTTTATGCATCGTCTATTATTATTATTATTATCATCATTATTATCTTTCACCTTAGGTTTTAGTTGCTTTTTATCACAACTTACTTAGGCTGTCAATCTACAGCAGTGAATAAACAGCGTGGATCAGAAATAAGGGAAATACTCTCGATCAAACACAAACATGGCTTAGCCTGGTTCACCTTATTAACAGCTCTTACCTTCTGAGCTACGAGAACCCAACAGTTAGCAGAAGATCAAATCTAACTTTTCAACTTACCCTCCATTCTTCTTCAGTCGACGAGAGCAGCTGGTATGGTCAGCCAGACCTTTCCGAGGCAAAAAGACGTGAGTTCGAATCAAATTAAGAGCATATCCTAAATTTCCTATCCGCAGTGACATTCACTGTCGTAGATTGACGGTCGCAGTAAGTTGCGTTAAAAAAAAACAGCTAAAAATTAAAATGAAATTAAATTACTAATAACAAGCAAAATCTTGTGAACCAATTCATGGACATATTTGATGATTTCTTGAAGCAAAAAACACAACAGAATTCGTCTAAAATTTGTCTTAAATGGTTGGTTGGATATAATTTTAGTAGTAAAATTGTTACTTTTAAGTGTAAATGCATGGCATCATAATTTAGTTACCCTAGCATTTCCTTTGTATCCCTGTTACCTTATGTCAAATTTCAGGCAAATTGTGTATTACATCATAAAAGAAAAAAATCCAGTTTTGATTCAATGAATTTGATTAATTTCTCGGTATCTTGAATTCGTTTGAACAGCTAAGCAGGTAAGTGATGTTGTATGGAGGGAAACTTATAGATAGACCGAAGACTGAAGGTTACGTGTTTGAAGAATACACTTCATATAGAACTATCCCAGCTTCGTTACAACACGAAAAGGGGCGTTGTCGTACAATAAAATCACCGATCGATTTCCTTTGACAGAAAAAGGTCTTTTCTCTTCCAATATGTCATTGAAACGAGCCAATTAGTCACTGTTGAGTTGACAGTGACACTTACTCAATTTTTTGAAGTTCATAGAAAGAATTCCTTTTGAATCCCGCCAAACCCCAGATGATAATTTCCTCTCAAAAGGTTCTGTATAGGTTGAGATGACGAAGGCTGTCATTGAATCTAAGCAAGATTTTTTCTTTGTTTAGCATTCTGGCAAGGAATCCATTTTTCATTGCCAGTGGCTATCTTGCTGAAATATGCCTTTTTTTCTATGTCAAACTAGAAGAGAAAGACAAATGTTTAAACGCTGACTGATGTTTCCGTGAGTTCATGTGGAACTCATTTTTCTAACTTCTGAATTTTCCCCAGGGTTTCTGAACGATGTACTGCAGTTGACTGATTGCACAAACAATAAAAGAAACTTTAAAGGCATTTCTAAGATTTCACATTCTACAGAAGATAAGGGCGTAGCTGGAGATTTCGGGGCCCGGTGGACTTAACTACTAGGAGACACCCTTTAAATACTTAGTGAAATTTCCTATTGTATAATGTTAGTAAAAATGCTGTAAGTGAACTACTATTCATAAAGCTTTCAAAGCTCACTCCCAATGTGTCCTGGGAACGATTCAAAATCGCTCCCCATCCCCCCATCCAGCTACACTCCTGCGCTGGGAACTTTTGCATCTTTCGCCAAACTCTCCTTTAAAGTCCATGTATTGTTACGTTGGCAGGGTTTCACTACCAGTATTTTAAAAATGTGATAAATCCTCTGCTAGACAAAGGCTTTTCCAAGTTCCTTCTATGTCGACTGTGACTGATCTAACCTCTAACATGTCTTACCTGCAGACCTTTCTATCAAATCTCCTCATCTTATGTCTGGTCTTCTCCTCCTACGTTCGCTATCTTTAAAGTACCAGTCTATCAACCGTTTGCGGGTTTTGCACCAGTCTATTAACCTTATATCCTTATTTCTTCTCATGTGTTCATTCCACCTCCATTTTTGTCACTTGATTATCTCTATTGTATCTTTTACTCTGTATGTAAGTGAAAGGGGGCTGTGGCCCCCTTTCGGAACGTATCGATATCTGAGAATGCACGCAAACTACTTTTGACCTTTGTTAGAAAATGTCAACCAAAACTGTTAACTAAAACTGTCAACATGGGTTTCTTCACTTTTGGTCTGACAGGCTCGTTAGCTTTCTGGCTACGTATGTTTCATACATACATGTCGCACAAATGGAGCTAAAGGGTTGAAAATATCAACATTTACTTTTTATTATGATTAGAAAAAATGTTTTGGGTTTTTTGAAAATTCCCTCTACATAAGTTTTTAGTAAAGGGTTTAATTTATAAGACTCACCCATCAATTTTGATAGAATTAGTACTAACGTACTGACTTGAGTCCTGAATCAAAACATACTAGCAATTTATAGTCTAAAGAAGTATGGTGACATCAGGGCCAAGAGTGTTGACTCTAATTATCAGATATTTGAGGGGACTACCTAATTACAACTCATCTGTGCCCTTTAACTGTCTATTTCAAACTTCGGTAGACTTTCTTGTCATAATACAAATTCATTGGATACAGTGTAATATTGGCATAGACTTTTACAAATATTTAAATGCACATCTTAAATACAGTTAAGTATGTTTCGTATCCAAATCGCTTAAATCAAAGGCAGTCTACCTGTAAAAATAATTTCCGATTGTAAAATTTCAACACGTTTTTGGGTGAACAAGCAACTTATACCTACTTCCTTGGCGCAAGACAATCTTCCGATCCCCATTAATCCATTGGTTTTGTGCCGGACTTAGCTAAGCTTTGTAAATTAAGATATCAACCCACTTTTTGAATGTTCGCTGAACGCCACTTTTTCAATTTTATGAAAAAAGGTTAAAAGCAGAAATGACATTCAATGTTTGTTTTGTGGCTGGCCATTAGAAAGGCAGTGCAGTTCATTTTTGCTTTCTACACTTATCCTTTTCTTCTTTCTTTCTTCTTTCCTTTTTTTTTCATTTTTCTCCTTCCACATTTTCTTTGTTTTTCTCACTCCTTCTTTTCCTTCTTTCTTTTTTTCTAACTCCTTCCATTTCTTCTCCCCCTCTCTCTCTCTCTTACATCCCATTCTACTATATCTCCCATCAACCGAACCTTCGACGACGTCCTCTAACAAACCATCATTCCCATTTTGGGGCTGGAAACACTCAAATTTTTTTCCATATAAATTGATGGTAATTGCTTCTTTGCTCTACCCATTTCGGCTCACATTTTTTTTCATAAGAACGCACTACTTTCGGGTAGCGAGTGTCATGTGTGAAACAGATTAGAGCAGTGGCTTCGAAACTTTGAAAACTCAAGAACCCTTTCTATAGAGGAAATATTCTGGTGGACCCTCCACTTTTAGCATTTCATTTCTAGACTAACTATAATAAAAGGAAATCAACAATTTTTGACCTTCAGAAATCGTACTTATTTATAATGGATTACATTTATTCAAATTCAAATATACGACACAGCTCCGTGTACAACATTAATGCATTTTTTATAGCTGTGCAAGGGATGATGTTATTTCTCTGTCACAAGAATCGCAATGTCATCATTATTTGATGGGCATCGTGGAACAATTGGATTAGAGGCAATCGATCTCTGATATTCCTTCCCAAACCTGATCAGTTACATTGATCGAAGATAATTTCAAAGTTTTATTTGAATTCAAAAGAACGTTTATCAGAATGAAGTCCTCAGTTTGAAGTATTGTTTTGCTTAAAAAAAAACAAAACATGTTAACCTGAGTAAATAGAAACCGGTTTTAGAAAAGGGTGGAAAGGGTATTTTTTGTTTAGTTACAGAAATGAAGGACACACGTGCTTTCATTTAAATGAAGTAAAGACTCTGAAAATGAATCTAAATTGAAGAGAAGGAAAAAGAAACCAAATACTGAATAAAAAACAAGAGAACAAGAAAGAAAAGGAGGAAGAGGAAAAGAAAAGAAAAAACAAAAAAAGAAGACAAGAAGGAAGAAAGAGAGTAAAAAATTCGAAAAAGTAAGAAAAGTTGTGAAAAGGAAAGAAAGAAAGAAATAAAAGGAAAAAATCGAAAGAAAGTAAATAAAACGACAAAGAAAAGGAGAAAGAGGGGAACAGTAGAAATATAGACAGAAATGAAAGGAGTAAGAAAAAAGCAAGAAGGAAAAGAAAAAAAGAGTGAAGAAAGTATACGTGGAAGGAGAAAAATTAAACAATGGAAATAATAAAGAAAGAGAAGGAGGAATGAGCAAACAGAAAGAATTGAGATAATGAAGAAAAGGTAGGAAGGGAAGAAGAAGAAGAAGAAGAAGAAGAAGAAGAAGAAGAAGAAAAGAAGAAGAAGAAGAAGAAGAAGAAGAAGAAGAAGAAGAAGAAGAAGAAGAAATGTTCGATCGATCTATTCATCGATTCTTTTGAAAAAGCAAAAGAAAGAAGGAAAGGAAAAAGGAAAGTAGATGTTGAAAGGAGAAAAAGAGAAAAAATCTGTTAAAGTAATTGAGTGTGAAAAAGAAAAAGGAAATTTCCAGAAGGAATTCCTATTCACGTCAGTCATTTAAATGATTTAAAAACAGGTCTGGTTAGTCACTTAATAGAAACCGTCACGTGACCAAAGTCTTTTGACAGCACACCGTGTTGAGAGATTAAAAGAAATGGAAAACTGCGGTAACCAATCAATGAATTACTTCTCTTGGCTTTTGATAGGCAGTGATCACTAAAAAAGTCTAAGTTTTCAAAAATCAAGTGCATATGCTGCCGGACACAAAATAAGGGATCAATTTAAGAAAAATTAGATTGCAAAATAAACCACCACAAAAACAATCTATGGGATAGGGGATGGGGATAAAAACGAAACTTTTTTCGACACAATAAGGAGTAAATGTTTGAATTGAATGCCCTTTATCTCTATTGATGAGGCCTGTGCGCATGATCAATGCATAAGAAGCCAGCAAGACCAACTAAAAAACTGAAGAGAACTTGACAATTTTACTGACTGTTTCGGTTGACTGTTTCTGATAAATAGATAAATGAATGAACGGAAAAGAAATTAAAAAAGCAGAACGTTCTAGAAATATGTAAATTGGTAGCACATTGATTCGGTGGCCAATGTTGGTTTGAATTTTAGGGTGCTGTGTGCTCATAAAACGTAAAAATATTTTAGTGTACAGTTGAAGCCTTTTTGGTAAAATATATGGAAGATGCCCTGATTGAAGACAGTAGAGAAATAATGGAAAAACATAATTTGGATTAGATACAAATATTAGCGGATATTAGTGTCCAGCCTGAATTTTGTTTTTCTTTCATTAATTCTTTTGTTAGTCGCTTGTAACATTAAGTGAGCGAGTGTGTGAAACTTTACAATTTGAAGACAAAACCATCTTCACTACATTGTACAAAAAAGTCTCCTGATTTCCGTTGCTTTTCATAAATTCTAAAATGTCAGCGTTTTTGTGCATTCAAGATACAAAGCTCCATACGGCATTGCATAAACCAATCAATCACGATCAAAAGTTCCCATAAACCGAAAAATACAAACCAACGACTACTGATGATGATGATGATGTCGCTGTCCCAGCAGACGACAGAATAAAATCAAAAGAAAAAAATGTATTGTTGAAAAAGATCTCGACCTTGCAATGGAACTAAAAAAAAAACTGTGAAGTATGAATGTGACAGGCGTACCCATCATTGTTGGAGAAATTGAGTCCCAAAAAGCACAATAGAAAGAATCCAAAAGTGAAGATTTGAGAGAAAAACATTCAGACGACAATACTGCTGAAAACGGCTAGGAATACCGAGGAGGGTGCTTGATTGAGGAGACAGGCACACCCTTTATTTGTAGTGAAAGCCATCAGACGAAAAGACTCAAAAAATAATAATGATATTAATAATAATGATAATAATATGCAGACAAAAAGTGAGATAAACAGTTCTGGTTAGTCACTTAATAAAAAATGTGACGAATATCTTTTGGCAGCAAGCTACGTTGGGGATGTTCAATTAAAAAAGACTGGAAAATGTGTAATCAATGAATTAGTTACTTATAATTTTGTTGCGTGGCAATCACAAAAAAGTCTGAATTTAAAAAAAAAACAAAAAATCAAAACAAAACAAAACAAAAAAACGAGCGTGAAAACTGCTGGACCCAAAGTAAGGGATCAATTCAGCAAAGATTTACCCTGCAAAGTGAAACCCCTTCAAGAAAAAATATTTTTTATTGGAATTAAAAAAAAAAAAAACAACAAAAAAGCCTTTTGTAGACATAATGAAGAGTATATGTTTAAATTTTCAGCCCTCCATTAATGCAGCCTGGACCACGAAGCCAATCGTCCATCTTGAAAAAACTGAAGAAACCCATGTTTTTGTTGACAGTTTTAACTTACGGTTTCTAATATTTGAGTAAATAAACGAGTGAATCTTCAAGTTAGGAAAAAGGAGAAATTAATCAAGATTTCTCGATGGAGAACTAAAATTCAAGATGGAGTCACCAGGGGGAAGCTGTGAAGTATCTTCAAAAGTAGACAAGGCTATCACTAACAGCTGGAGTTCAATGAACTTTTACAAGAGAGTTTTTTCTCTCTCTTTCTCACCTCTTTTATCTCTTTTGCCCGGACCTCTAAACGACAGCCATCTTTTCTGTTCGATTTAACCGTCACTTAAGTCACCACTTCATGCCAGGCGGATGTCAAAATGCTTTGTCTTCGTTCATGTCACATGAGCCCGATGTCTTTGAAAAAAACTTTTGACTCAGAGGACTTTTTGAAGAAGAGACGACGGATTTCATTCAGTTGTTTCTTTGATTCTTCAGTTAGGAAACCAAAAAATTAAGATGAAAGAAATATGTCGAAAATTGAAAATAACGATGCTTCATCTGATAAAAAAAAAATAAAGATGACCCGTCATCACAGTCAATAATTCGACAACCGTAGCATCAAAATTTGAAAACACGCAAAGAAATTCCATCGAAGAATGAATATGGTCTGAATAAATTCCTTTTATGACAGCAGTGGGCGTTTTCCACTGAAAAACATCTGAAATAGAGTAAAAAAGAATGATATCTAGAAACATCTAGATTCTAGAAAATCTAGATATCATTGATTAACCCGTTAGAAGATAAAAAAAACTTTTTTCCAAAAAACAAAAAAAATAATAACGTTTTAGAAGGGGCCTAATGGAGTATTGATATCAATTTTCAAATCTGTAGATAAAACAGTATGACCTGACGCACTGAAATGACAAACAGACAAACACACACATATGAAAAAGAATAAGACCTTTCAACATCTTTGATAGCAATAGTTGTTCACTATCACTGAAACTAATACGTGGAAGACAGAAGGAGAAACTAGAGTAAAACATTTTGGAGCAATTATCTGCGTCTTTGCAATTCAACGGTTGCATCCGGTCCAGGCCTGAAGATGAGATCTGATTCTTGTGATCAAGGAGAAAAACGAGTCAGATAGTGGATTTTGCTGTTCCAGTAGACCACAAGATGGAGCAGAAGGAAAGTGAGAAATCGATAAATATCTGGACCTCACCAGAAGAATCAGTGACTGCTTCAGAACTCCACTTTGATTGAAGCTTAAATGACTCAACTTATAAGTTTTGAAAATATTTCAACTTTTGTAAAAACGGTTTCCCTGTAGATTTAGTTATTTTCTAGATAAGTAGCATGAAAATACAGATGATTCTAGATATAATTTGAGACAATGCTTGACATAAACTGAATAAAAAGGGGAAGAGGGGAGTGGTTAGGTGACCCCCCCATAAATCTGCTAGTAGGGAGGAAATGAAGTTGCATGCCAAATTTCAGCATCCTCACTAGCCTTGAAGGGTTCTGATCCGGGGAGGACCATCGTTATTGTTAGCATGGGAAAAAAAAGACAGTTTAGGACTGTAGTGCCAGTCGCTGTTGGAGCACTGGAAACGACCTCAAAAGGCTTAAACGGGAATCATTTCGTTCTGTTCGATTTAACTGCCACTCTTAGCACCATTCCATATCAAGGATACCTAAAAGATTTAAAAGAAATCCCTGGATCAGTATATTCGAATCCCGAATTCAGAAAATATACCACTGGGATCAGAGCAAATAGCAAATTATGAATCTTAATTTACGGTGCACAAATTCTGTTGCAGATATTTACTAAGCTGAATTGAGTGTGACACAGGGCCAACAACAGTGGGGCACCTGATTAATCTCACGCTCCCATTACATTCATCATCATCATCATCATCATCATCAGCAGTAGCAGCAGCAACAGCCTTTTAGTGTCCGTCGTTGGACATGGATCTTCCACAACATTCGCCGAACCTATCTATCATTGACGTTGCGGATCCAATACTTTCTGAACTTCTCCAGTTTGTCACGTCATCTTATATTTTTTATAGTGACGGTTTCGCATGTGATCTCCTGGTGAGTCATGATGTCCAACGGTTGTCTGCCATTCTTGCAACATGATCAGCCCATTGCCATATAAACTTTCTTCTGAGGGCTATGATGTATCGGACTCTTGTTTTCCCCCTGATATATGGTGCTGCCTTGTGATTTCTCCATGTTATGTTGAACATGATTCTCTCCTGTGAACGTTGCATAGTTTTCAGTTTGAGGGTTAATCTTTTGGTTGGGTTCCAACTCCACAGATAACTATCAGGAAGATGTATTGGTTGTAAACCCTTCTTTTCAGGACTAGTGAGATCTTCTTGTTCTTGAAGGTTGAGTTGGATCTACAGAAAGCTTACCACCCTAGAGTGATTATTCGCTTGATTTTAATTTCTTTCGAGGATTTCTTGGAGATTCGTTATTCTAGATAGCTGTAGTAGTCTACTTTCTCCAGTTCTGCGTTTTCGATTTTAATACTTGCGTCTACTTTATCCATCCTTACTTTGATCTCACATAAGACCACAATTGTACTATTAGAGACCGTCAACCTAAACTGGCATCAAATACGTCAAATTAGGTTTCTTCAGTTTGTTAGCTGGTCTGGCAATCTTTCTGTCTGTCTGTCTGTCTGTCTGTATGTTTGTATGTATGTATGTATTCACTGAAGAAAGAGTTTCTTCGGGACAAATTACTCCAATTTGTTACACCTAAATATATCAGATTGTCTCAGAAAGTATATTCATGATTATATAAGATAAATATTACTTTGATACAAACTAATAAATTTACGCGTAACAAATCGTAATTTTGTTGAGTCGGTCTACGTAACGCTTTTTCCCAGTGTGTATGTACATAAGTATCTATCGCTCATACATGCTGCACTGATTGAGCTAGAGGGCTGAAAAATTAAAGATATACTGTTTATCATGCCTAGAAAAAACGCCTTATAGGACCCTCGACTTTTTTTTGGTGGGGGTGGGGGGTCAATGTTCAATGTAATTTCATGCTAATTGGACCCGTGGTTCGTGTCCTTGAAGATAACTTTAATCCTATAAAGAAGGGTATACACCCAATGCATCCTGTTGATAGTCACTTATGTAGCTGAAACATGGAACCTGACCAAAAAGCGACCCACAAACTGAGAACCATGCAATGTGCACACAGAAGAATTATGCTTACATGGAGAGACTACAAGACAGCAAAGTATATCTGAGAGAGGACATGGGTCTAAGACATCATAGAATCCATTAAAAAAAATCCAAATGGCAATGTGCCGGTCATGTTGCAAGAATAGCAGAAAAATGACTCATGACATGAATCCCCAGAGATGAAATGCGCAACTAAGGCCGGCAGAGTACTAGATAGAGAGACGAGCCAGACCAATTCAGAAAGTGCAGGTTCTGCGACGCCCACATTAGAGAAGTGTGCCAAATCATGGGGAAAGTCTTTATCCAAAGACGGACGTTACTCAACAAAATATATTCTTGCTATCATTATTTTATCTATCTCCTACTCTGGAGTTGATTTTATCTTTCCCTGATAACAACAATGAAATTAACAATGACTTCAATAATGACCCTCACCAAAATTAGAACCTGTCAAAGCGAATGAAGAGACTGACATTTGGCATGAAACCTTATTCCAACATCACTAGAAGATTTATAAAAAAATTGGTGTCACTTGATCCTCTTCCCCAACAGGCTTAGTTATTTTTCTTTCAGCCTTTATCAAGAATTGCTTCAAATGATTTCTAGAGTTATCTAGATTTTCATGCCATTTATATAGAAAACTATCGAGATACCATTTCATAAAGTCCCCTTCCATGGTCAAAATTGAATTTTTTTTTAAAGAAATTTAAACGGAAACTGTTTTTCTTTTAAATGTTTTTATTTTCTCAAACTGAAGCCTAGTGGCTGAAATAGTTGGATTTTTCTATTTATTATATGTTGCTTGGACACCCCTGACCGTTCATAACAGAAACTTGATATTTTGCACACACGCACACTCCCCTCAATTCGTAGGAAAATCAGTGTTTTCTTAAAAATTCGACCTACAATAGTTGCATGTTTCTGTATATGTACGTGTCACGTGTATAGTCTCAACTGTTCATTGTAGAAACTTGAAATGTTGCTCATACTCTCCTCTCAATGAGTAAAAGAAATAACTTGAGCTTCACTTAGAGTGAAGTTTGACTCTGAAGCAGTCAGTCTTTTCTCGTCTTTCTTTCTTTATCTCTATTTCTGTTTTCTACACTTCTTATCTCTCACCACTTTCTTTCTTTCTTTCTTTCTTTCGTTCGTTCAAAAATCCCCCCTTTTCTTTCGTTATTTCTTTTTTCCTCTCCATCTAGAATTTTTCACAAAAAAAAAAAAAATGGATTCCATTTGATCACATCACGTGCACCACAACTCGGCCAACTAAAAAACAAAGGGTGATAACCGCAGCTGATTCACTACCCTGGATGACAAAACATAGTATCATTTTACCAACAATTCGTGACTATGGCTCATGTTGACATACAATTTAGTTAACTCTTGATCCTTTCTAGTCATAATTCCCATTAATACATCCCAAAGTTGAAGGATTTGTGTTTTCAGGGTCGAGAGGGTTAGAATTCAAACATGTAAGAATGGAATCAATAGATGGACAGATAATTGGAACGAAGTGAGATCAACTGATATAAGGGATGTGGAAAATAAATGAAAGATTGTGATAGATATGAACAGAGAGGAACGAGGAACACTTTGAGATAGAGGCTTTTATGTAGATATGAATGGAATAAGATATGAAAAAGCACTCAGAACAAAGAAACATGCCTTGTTATGTTGATTGCAATAATGTTTGTTGCTACTTGAGGACTGTTCCAGTTTTCAATTCTCAAAACCAAGCGAATAGAAGCAAAATCTATATTCATATGAAATACCCAGTGTGAAGTTTTAAAAAAAACTCCTTGTAGTATGACATAAGCTATGTAATGAAATCATAGCTGAAGAGGAGGTGGTGTTTGATCAATACTGTTAGGGAGCTGTATAAATATAACTGTTTTGTTTTTAAATCCCCGAAACGGTTACTTGGTAAACAACTGATGACCCAAACAAGAAAAAATCACACATAGTACCATGATATCGAATTTTATGTGAGACAAAAAATATTGAAGAAAATTGCATAAATTACATCAGTAGATGTTGGGAATTAATTGACTGAAGTAACGTGAATTTTTGGACAAAGTTTTATTGTTGATGTATATACTTGGTTGTAAGGCTTTCAAGATTATATATGTGTATAGATATATGGAACGTGGGGTTAGTATACATGCATACATATATGGAAGGTGGGGTTTGTAGGAACGTGGAATATCTCGTAATACCTCAATTTCTGCAGAAAGAGAGAACCTCATGAGGACTTGACAATCTTTCAAGCTAATTGATATCAAGTCAATACAGAAGGTTTTCAATCAAAGAGGTTTGAGTATTTTTCCAATGGTCACATGTTAGAAATATCTAGTTTCTTTAGTATTTACTGCAGTCTGGAACGAACGCTTTTGTTTGTTGATTGTTTGGTAGAAAGTATTCGGAATGGGATAGCAAATAATTTGCTTTTTCTAATTTGTGTTTTTTACACTACATATAAAGAGGTCTTTACTGCATGGAGCAAGTTGGAACTATTTACCACAGGTTCACCGGAATATGTAGTAGAATCTACCTTCAAAACTGACTAGATAAACCTGATTCTTCTTCATCGATGATTTCTTCCCTTCTGATGTGACAGATCGTTCTTTAAGCATTGATAGAGATTCCGCTGTAACAGATTGTGCAACAACCAGTTCAATAGGTTTTGCCTCAATGTCTACAAAAGCTGCAACATCAAGTCAATCAGGACTACCTGGCCCCGGTCTCTTAACCTGCAGAGGATATTTATCGTTGTACTGAAGAAATAGCAAGAGGAAATATGGGAAAATGGGCCCTGATACTTCCAGGCAATTTGAAATCACACAACAGACCAAGAAGAAAAAGAATGAATCATTTGGTGGTCAAAAGAAACCAGAGTGATTGAAGACCCCCCACATGAGACTGACAGTAGTGAAGCAGTTGATGTTTCCTATGACATCATTTCTAATAAGTAGTAATCCGTCGGTAAACAAGCCGTAAAGAAACAGGAATGTATTGGACCTTCAAATGCTGTTGTGGGGAACGTTTGCATTTTGCAGGAAAGAAAAAAGTGCACTAAATGCTGCACTGCTTGATGGAATGAACCTAGATGATGATTTACCCACCAAAACCTTGAAATGTGTTCAGAGCAGAGATTATAGGCTTATAAGCCAGAGTAAAAACAAGGACATGTTGTGGACCAATAGACCTTATTTATAGGCAACAAATCAAAGTGACAATCAGTTCTTCCTCTGTTGAACATATTCGCAAAATCTGTCGCCCACATGTACATTTATAAAAAAAGATGATGTAATAGATTTATCAATACAACCATGTGTTGAAAATGAGCGTTTTTATGAAACCTGTTCCCCCATATATATATATATATGTATATATATATATATATATATACATATATATATATATATATATATATATATATATATATATATATATATATATATATATATATATATATATATAGTTTCTTTTCTAAAAAAAAAAATCATCTAATAAAGATTCTCATGTATCCGTGAATTTCCTTTCTTGGGGATTTACTTGTAATTCTATAATGTTAATTTAAAGTCGTCTATATTTACTACAAAACAGTTTTAGCAGGATTGTTCTCACTTCTTTCGCTTGAGGGTGGCTTTTCTGTAATAATTCTTTTACGCATGGTGGGATTCAAACTGGACTTTAACACCCGTCTGGATCATACTTTCTCACCTAGGTCGAGGGAGTTTAACAATTGGGACTTTATATAGAAATAGAGGATAATGGTGCTGTAAAATGGTTTTACGTAACCCCAGCTTAACGTATCCATATGAAGCCCCATCCCCCCCAAAAAAACATTGTATTATTCTTCGCTTGTAATATGGTTGCCGCTAAGACATATTCCAAATATATTCTTTTGCCCCTCTCCCCTGGAAAATATACGAGTGTTCCCCAAATTTCTTGTGCCATGACCTTGAGCACATACATTTTCTTGTTCTGGTGACCCCCAGGGCAGAAAAAATTTCATTGTTTTTTCATTCAATTCTATCTAAAAGGATTACTGAATTTTTACTTTAATCTAATTATCAAGTATAATTATTTCACTTTAATAATCTGGTATTTTACGTAAACCGACTGGAATTTTCTTTTTTTCCCGAGTCTCAATGAAGCTTTATATTGTGGTGTAAATATATTAGCAATGTTTATGACTCTTAACATCCTTTTCGATTTTATTATTTTCCTGTTATTATCATTTCTACTATGATTTTTCATTGATCCATCTTCCAACCCATAGGAGCATCGTAGCAATCTTGAGACTCTCATCTGAGTAATAGGCTTACCAAGGGTTGAGGGACCACTGATTTTGAAGGTTGAAAGATAAATATAACTTGTTTTTTTAACGAAGAGAAGTTATAAACATTGACCAGAAAGCCAATTTTGCTTTCTCCATAAATCGGCTCAATATTTTGGCCTGTCCCCCAACTTAACAGTACCCACGGTCAACCAATTTTTTTTACCCTCTTTTGAATCACGACATCGCGACGCCTGGAAGACAAGAAGGCGCCCCGAATTCGGGCATATAAATTAATTTTAATTTGCTTCTTCCGCCATTTCAGCTTATGGAAAGATTTTACAGTGACGCTGTACTTTCGGATAGCGGGAATATATATATATATATATGTATATATATATATATATATATATATATATATATATATATATATATATATATATATATCGTTGTATTGGCCTAGACAACGTAAGTAGAGTAATCAATTAGTAAAAATGGGGCGGCTGCAATTATTCTATTTACGTTGTCGAGGCCAAGTGATAAATTGACCGTGTAATGACGGGAGATCATTTGAAATAAGTTTCTATATGATATAACGCAATTTATAATCAATCCATGGAATCATATATCCATTTTTAATACATTTGGCCAAAACAGCGTAATCAGAATAGACAATTAAAGAAAAAATAGAGAGAATCGAACCTGTGACCGATAGTTTGCAGCTTCAACCATTGAGCTAAACAGTCCACCGGGTGAAGCGAATGTCCAAATAACTGCCATATATCCTTATTCTTATGTTGTTCATTCACTATCCACATCAACTCATTTCGATCCTCAACACAGACAATTATATCATTAAGAAATATATGTATAATCCAACAGAAATAATTATAAATGCGTTGTATTCATTTGTTAGGTTTCTATTTTTTTCGAGTATAGGCAGAAACAAAACTGTCGATCGCACGCAAGAATTCTATCAAGAACTCTACTCTTCAAGACACGGACTACAAAACATCGAGCAGGATACATAAGACACAATTTCCAATAAGTTACACCATGGGAGGTTAAACAAGTCATCAAACGAACAAAAAAAAAAAAAGAAAAGCCCCTGGACGAGATAACATCACCATCGATCTACTAAAAAAAGCTGGTACGATCGTCGCTAAAAAAAACTAGCTAGTCAACTTACGTCTGAAACAAAGTAAAGTCCCGGAAGACTGGAACACGGCAATCATTATGCTATTACATATAAGAAGGAAATCCCAAAGACCTTAAAAACTACAGACCTATGAGCTTACTCAACTGCATTTACAAACTTTTCACAAAAATCATCACCAACCGGATCACTAGAACGCTAGATGAAAACCAACCTAAGTCCGACTCATCATAAAATCCACTAGAAAATTCAAATGGCAATGGGCTGGTCATGTTGCAAGAATGGCAGACAACCGATGGACATCACAACTCACAACATGGATCCCCAAAAATCACATGCACGACCGAAGCCGGTAGAGTACAAGATGGAGAGACAAACTAGCCAAATTCGCCCACGATAGAAAGGTGTAGCGAATACTGGGGAAGGTCTATGTCCAACGACGGACAATAAAAGACTGATGATAAAGATAATGATATGATTTTGAAACTCTATTTGAAATGACCTACCGTTGATGGTTAAGAGCGATGCTACGTTAAAGCTGCCAACTATCAGGTTTGATTTAATTGTTTATTCTATTTACGATGTCTAGGCCAAATAATACATTCACTGTGTATTGACAGGAGGTCATTTCAAATTCTCATTTTTTTGCTTATTCACGGTCCATATCTGCTCTATTTGTTCCTTTAACAATTGTGTTAAGAAATGAGAATTTGAAACAGTTATTTGGGCCATTGCCTTACCGGTGGCTGTTTATCTTAATGGCAAGAGCAATGCTACGTTGAAGCGGCTCTTATCTCTCTCTCTCTCTCTCTCTCTCTCTCTCTCTCTCTCTATATATATATATATATATATATATATATATATATTTGACGAAATGGATGTATGCGATCCGATCGAATGATTATAAATTACGTTATATTATACAGGAACTTGAAATGATGAAATGACCTCCTGTCGTTACACCGTTAATATACCACTAATCGTAGACTACGTAAATAGAATAAGCAATTACAGAAAATGGAGCTGCTGCGGGAATCGAATATACCACCGATAGGATAGCTGAGCTAAACAGCCGCCGGTGATGCAACTGCTACATAACTGTTGCATTGAAAGAAGCGAATAGACCGAGAATAAACAAGATGAGAATTTGGCGTGAAAACAGGTAATGCGGTGTTTGCCTAGTATTTTCACTGTGTCATATCGGGAGCTCATTTCAAATAAGAGTTTCAATATAATATAACGTGTTTTAGGGTGAGTGATACATTAAGCGTGTGAAGTGATCTCCTATCGTATATCATATATATATATATATATATATATATATATATATTGTGTTTTTTTGATGAACATTAGATTGATATTGTCCGAGACACTGATTTTACTCTCTTCATAACTTGTGATATTTTGGTCTCTCCATCCAAGTTATCATTTACTCTTTGCCACAACCGTCTCTTTTTCCCGCTTTTAACTCTCGTGTCACGGAATCTCTGAGGCCCGGTCGACGCTACGTGTAACAGACAAGGAGGCGCCCTGAGGATAAGAGAAAACGCTCTTGGAAATCGGAAAAGGCGTGAGAGGATTCGAAGAATCTTAAGGAAGATGAAGTACATAGTACAGATGGGGATGACGGAATATTGTGCAAAGGGGTGAGGGATGGTCGTTGTCTTTGTAGTGTTGGTGTTTTTTTTAAGCTGATGAGTGACTTGACAACTTCACGCTGTCGGTTTTAGAATGGGTTATTAGATCTGATTAAAGGACGAACAGTGTCAGAGAAACATAACATACAGTCTCTTATAGACTTTATAATCTATTTTGAATAACGGTTCCTTCACCAACGCCATAATCATTTTTTTTCAAGTGAAGAGCCATTTTCTGTCAGTTCCATTTTGTGGTCTGCAGAAAAAAGAAATCCAAGTGACCAGCCATGAAGTCACAGACTCGAAAGTCAAGGAACTACAGTCACTATGTAGGCGGCATAGCATGTCTAACGAGAGCCTTTTGTTCTTTAATAAATTAAGTAATGTTCTGAATTAATTTATATTAATCAAGTAATATTGTATTTTTTGTAAATTTGAAAGAATAAAGGTTTCAACATCCTTTATTCTTTATTCTATACAACTTTGTAAAATGTAGCTCCCTATTCGATTTCATTGATCAAGTATCTTGTTTTCCTTTCAGAACAAAACAAAAAGAAACAAATAAATCACAAAAAATCATTTTCTCATTTAAATTGATAAAAATGCGACGTTAATTATTTGAAAAATTGAATTAAAATATTTCTTGTTTTATTAATGGCCGGGATTTAAAATCCATTGACAAATTTTTTTTCATCTCGTTCACTAGATCTGGTCTGCTAAACTCCTCAAGGTGATCCGTTGAGTCTCAAAGTTCAAAAACATTTTATGCACCTCATTCTCTAAGACATGTTCAGGTTTGAAAATAGTGCCACCATTTGCTTGCAATTAAAAAAAAAAATCCTTGGCATATTTCTTTCAATATGCTTGTTGTATTTAAAAAAATTGCTCGCTGTATTTTCTATTTTGTCGTATTTTTTGACTTGCCTCTTGTATTTTTCTCCGGAAATGATTAAAGAATGTTGATTGGTGAACAATTCTAGTCAGTTTTGTAAGTTCGATCAATACTCCCATTAGCTTGACCTTGTCCAAGAATATGCTAAGCTTAGTCAATATATACGGCATAGACACCGGCTACTCGAAAAGTGCCCGTTAGGAAATCTGCCCATCACGAATCCATCAAGGGGGGAAAACTACCCATCAAAACATATTTTGCCCATCCGAGAAAATTGATAAGGTTTTATTACATATTTTTGGCCCAACGTACTGCTGTTTTTCTTCCATGAATTCTCTTATTGCTTTGTTGATATTTTGGTGACAGTTTTAATCTTGACATTATTGAGAATTCACTCTTCAATGCCAAATTGGTCCCTCATTTGTGCTCAGAAACCAAATAAAAACAAGAGAGGTATCTTATTCATTGATCTCCCCTTTCCAATGTTTCAACTGATGACACCCAAAACGGGCCCCTAACAAAAGACGTTGGTGACATAACAGTTTCTATTGAGCGGCTAACCAGACCTGAAAATCTTTCAATTAGACTGAAATAAAGTTTCATGCCCATTTTCATCCTCGTCGGTAGCCATGAAGGCTTCTAATTTTGGTGAGGGCCATTGCTTTTGCCATTGTCATTGTTTCTACCTAGGGAAAATAAAGTCAACTCTAGAGTTAGAGCCTCTTGGGACGGGCTATAGACCTTCGGAGACAAAAAGTCTGCAAGAATTAATCCATTGAGAGGTTTTGGTGTAGATACCCGGAGGCATGTCACTCTTTATTCGGTAAATTCTTTTAACAATTACTTTGAGGCTGTCTGATATTTCGTGACGAATCATTCTGTGTCCGCCTAAAACAGTGGTCTCCAAAGTTGGATGAAAACATTAAGAGATCGATTCAATGGCGTTGCTAAATGTTTGGGCAGGGGAATGTTTATTCATAACCCAGAGCAAATTCTTCAAGAGTGGTGCCTTTCCAATATTTTTTTCAAAACCCTTTTATTCTCTTGAGTGATAAAAATTGAACCTTATTATTTTTCTATTGGTAGTTTTTACTTACTTATCACCCAAACATGAAAAAAAAACCCTGTTTTTCCAACACCCCATTGCTTTTTAGAGGGGATTCTATTTGCAATGAAAGTTAAATGCTAAATTGATACCTTTTTGAGTCTGGTAGCGCTCGCGCTTATTTTTTTTGTCGAAAATTTGCAATTTTAGCGCTCACTGTCAAACAAAAGGTGAAATGAATAACTTATTCGTTGATCACCCCTTTCTCCAATTCTATAATTGGTAACCCGCAACACGGGATGCTTCCAAAAGACACTGGTCGCGTCTTTTTGATTTAAAAGACCTGTTTTCATTTTATGTTTACGTTTAAGATAATTAAATTGCACATATATTTCATTATGCATTGATGAATCCGTATCTTCCTTGTGTTTTGATTTCAAATACAAACAAAAAATGTTGAATGAATTTAAAGTTATTTGGCGCTTAACTTGGTGTCTTTTTGCAGTAAGCTTTCGGGATCGAAAGCAAGAATCATACAATCTCGGAAATATTCGAATGATTGCAACTATACATCTGAAAGTGTTCGCCTGAGACAAGCCGAGAAGTTTTGATTATTAGTTTCGTTCAAGCTTATATCTTTATGAACCGAAAGATCTAAAAAGCAGAGGTTATCTATTCATCTATCTATCTCAATCTGTTCACATCTATCTATCTATCTATCTATCTATCTATCTATCTCAGTCTGTTCATATCTATCTCAGTCTGTTCATATCTATCTATCAATCAATCTATCTATCTATCTATCTATCTATCTATCTATCTATCTATCTCAGTCTGTTCCTATCTATCTCAGTCTGTTCATATCTATCTATCTATCTATCTCAGTCTGTTCCTATCTATCTCAGTCTGTTCCTATCTATCTCAGTCTGTTCATATCTATCTCAGTCTGTTCATATCTATCTATCTATCTATCTATCTATCTATCTATCTATCCCAGTCTATTCATATCTATGTCAGTCTGTTCATATCTATATCAGTCTGTACATATCTATCTATCTATCTATCTATCTATCTATCTATCTATCTATCTCAATCTGTTCACATCTATCTATCTATCTATCTATCTATCTATCAAATTGTTCATACCTATCCCTCTATTTCTTTTTCTATTTGTATGAGTATGAAGACCTACAGTGTCGCTAGTAAATGAGTACAACCTAACCACTTCTCTAAGTGCCAAAGTTCCATCTACCCAAATTGATATCTGTTCCATTTGACCACAGCATGCTGCCCCCAAAAGTTCAAGTTTATCTTTATTAGCCAGTGCAGTGGTCTGTCTGTGTATTTCAGTTGAGGCATCCTTCGTGGTTGTCTGATGTAGCCGGTCTTGTTTTGGGTACATTTAATTGTGGTAGTAGAAACATTCACAGCACATACTTTCTTGAACTCATTAGCAACACCCACAGCCGGTTTTCTCGGTTCTTCATCAACCATTCTCCTGATAATGCAAATTAATGTTAATTTGCATGGCTGACCTGGTCGCCTCCTAACATCTCCGACATAAGTACTTCTCTTGTGATTTTGCCTAATTCTGACAACAATGTTTTTGCTCAACTTCAGTCCATGTAGCTTTTTTGTGGCCTTTGTTTTGTTTGTGGAAATAGATAACAGGTTTCTTCAAATCAGACGAGAGTCTTTTCTCATGTGGAGCCAATACTGTACTGAAAACTATGACTTTATGAGAACTATCTTCAAGATTGCATACTCTATTTATCATTAAATCTATTTGAATCCCATTTGATGAATGATCAATTATGGTTTTAAAATATACTTACTACATAGAATGAAATAAACTTTGATCGTTCTCGAACAGTCGTAGATTCATATTTTATGATAATACCTGATAATGTCCGTTTTTATTGTGCAATGTTCCACTAGAAATATCGAAATCCTGCTATGTATGATTTAGAAGGAAATGAACTTTCTATAAAGACAGTGGTAGAAAGTACTCTTTTATGTCCATAAGTGAGTACATTCTACCACTATATGTCTATAAATATTCAAGCTTTCATTTTCTTCCTTTCCGTTCCCTCATATCAAAATGTTATCAACTAATTACCTACTAACCTATCATGAACCTATTCCTTTAGGCTTCCACAGGCAACTTATACAAGTTCCCAAGACTTCCCAAAGCGACGAACTGATCCGTGTATGACTTGACTCTCCTTCTCCATCTTTTGTTATTTTTTCTTTCGCATTTGTTTTATACCAATTAATCTAAGCCAGGGGTAGGTAACCTATGACTTGCAGACCAAATCCGTCTCGTGAAGAGATTTTGATCAGCCCAGGGACAAATATTAGGATTTACTTTATATGTTTTGAAGATTCCCCGTGTCTTCTAAAGAGATTTAAAAGATGCCTAGATTGAAATAGGTTTCGACTGAAATGACTTCTTTGATTATTGATTGGCATAATTTGTTAAGCACTTGTTTTATGATTTACTAACCAGAGTTATTCAGACAAAATATTGGTCAATGTATTGAAATTGATAATTTCCATATTTCTAGCTTTTTAAGGCATTTGTCTGACCCAATATCCACTCTTCAATCCATGACCCGGCTCGCGGAGACAAAAAGGTTACTAACCCCTGATCTAAGCATCCACACATGAGAACCGAGAATGAGTTCACAAATTTTTCGGACAAGTATCTTCATCTTGGATGCTTTTATTTTCTATTGTATCTATTATTAGCCTTTATCAGACGGGGATGTGCAGGTGACCTAATGGTTATCAGCACAGAGAATAGAATCGGCAGAACGAGTTCAAACTCCTGCTGAGACTTTTTGTGTTCATTTGCACTGATGCCATCAAGAAAGACATGGATCCATCTCTTCCCCCACCAGCTATTGATAAATAGCAGAGCAGACCGGGCTGTCTTGACTGGGGAAGGCAATCAGTTTAAGGGATAGAAAAAATTGATTCTAAAGCAGGAATCGGAGCCTTCCTAAGGCGACTGGATGCCAATCTGAACTTCCTTCCGACAACTGTTGCGACCCAGTTGACGTCAAACGCATTATGTCTTTGGACCACATCAGTGAAGCAAGAGAGATTTTCATATCGACTGGGAACTCCAGGATCTCCATACGTTTTGCCCAGGCTTGCTCTCTGGGAGGTCAGTGACGTTCAATTGTCTACTGAGACAGAAGAAAGCCCCCTTTTTTCATCAAATGTATGTTGCATCTGGTGGTCCAGGGGTATCACATTTCCTGTTGCATAGATCAACCATTATACATGTTAGGCTACGAACTTATTGGATCCACCGTCGCATATATCTATAGATAGATAGATAACTCTAGCAACATCTTTCAAAACCAGACCCAGACATTATATAATACTTTGACTTTTGGTTATCTTACGAATCAACAGCGTGCAAAATGCTATCGAATTTCTGTTTTTCCTCTTACGTAAATGTGTCTGTTAATTATAGACCGGTTTCTTTTTTCTGGCCATTAAAGGCTCCAAAGTATTTTCTATTCCTTTTTGCCTCTCGTAGGAAAAAAAGAATCTTCCTTTTCTTTTTTCATCCTCTCTGCGACAATCTGTCTTTGTCTTGTAAAAGTTGCTGTCAGAGTTCTTCATGGCCGGCTGCGCGTTCGTCTCAAGACGTTATAAATAGGCTGCCAGAGATTGGCAGTCGAAAGAAATTTATGAAACGTACCAATGTCACGACCTAAAACGTACCAAATCTTTGAAAAATCTATCAAATCCATCACATATAATTATATATCAACCAATGATGATTAGTGTATCACTTTTATCGAAAAATTAACTAAATGTTATACCGGTCATCAAGTGAATCGTCGTTGAATTTCGGTAGCGCTGAAACAATACAGCCCTAAAAGACCATCCAATTTTTTTTTTTGCGGAACAAAGCATTTTCTCAAATATCCCCCAAAGTATAATTTAAAAAAAAATTTTTTAAATATTTCTGTGACCCAATAATTTTCATCGGGTCCCCAGAGGTGTCTTAGCCCCGACTTTGAGAAACCTTAGTTTGCAATACTTCTTCATCGAATTTAAAATGAGGAATAAAAAAATCTGTTATCTTTTTGACTTAATTTTGCCAACTGGAAATAGGAAAAGGATGTGCGTACGTGCATGCGCGAATGTTTCTGCTACTATATTACTTAAAAAGTGATACACGTTCCCCCAAAATTGCCTTTTTTTCACAAAAAAAGGTATTTTTACCCAAACTCACAAAAGACATTTTGAAGGTGTCCACAAAGTGCACCTATGCAAATTTGCGAGGTTTTAGGCTAAATTATGTGATTGGAAGCGCTGAAACAAGATAAAATAGTCCTCACCCAAAAGAAAAAAAGTCAAAAACTCCCCCCCAAAACCTTTCCAGAAGATATCAATCGAAGTACACATGAGAATTAGCAAGGTGTTGGTCTAAATAGTGTATTCGGTATACCTGACACAAGATTGAGACTCCATCCCTACGATTCGATTAAAACTTTTTTTAAATCTCAGAACAGCCTATAGACGATATTTAGTCGAGTTTTCATGCGAATTTGTAAGGTTCTTGGCCAAATGGTATTTCCAGTAATGCTGAAACAACAAAAACTACTGAAAAGATAGGGAAGAATATCTCGCAAATCTACTTGTTATGTCGGATGGGTGACTCTGACAACAGTGATTCAACATACAAAATGAATACCCTTTTGAATAAGCAATCCGTTTTGAGACACTCCATGGGTATCGAAGATTTTGTTTGAAGACTAATAAAAGTTATAAATCGGCATTTGTGTTCTTGGTCTGTCGAGAAGGAAACTGGCATGAAAACGCAGAAAATGAGGCATAAGAAACGAAGCTTGCGAAATCTATTGATATATCTATTATCTTTTTTGGTCTATTCACACACACACACACACACACACACACACACACACACAAACATTTCTATATCTATCTCTCTCTCTCTCTCTCTCTCTCTCTCTATATATATATATATATATATATATATATGTATGTATCTATTTTAGCCTTTTCATTGTCTATCTATCAATCGAACTATTACATAAACCTCCAACGAAAACATCAGCATAGGTCTCTTCAGTTCTTAAGTAGGGTTGGCTGACGTACAGGCCGCACCAATATAGTTAAAGGGCTGAACATTCAAACATTTCTTCTTTATTGTGTCTAGAAAAACATTTTAATTGTTGTTTCAAATCCCCTCCCGAAATGGGTTTTTAGTGTCGGTTCAATTCAAGTTTATGCCGAATTGGTCACTTTGTTTGAATCTGGCAGTGTTCACACTCGTTTGTTTTTTCTTAAATTCTGGCTTTTAAGTGATCACCATCCAACAAAAGAAGGTTACTTATTCATTGATCACCCATTCTTCCAATTTTTTAAGTGATTATCCCCAACATGTCATGTTGGCAAAAGACATTGATTATGAGAGAGTTTCTATTAAATGATCACCCAAACTTCTATCTATTTGTTCTCCCACGGCCTTCTCACGGAGGGCGAAGGGGTTTGAAAATTAGAAGCTTTTTGTCAATGAAGGATAATGGTCCAGTGCAATTATTTCATGGATCCATAAGCCTCGCTTACCGATAATTTAGGGATTTATCAATTTGAATAGTTAATTGGAGCAAGGCTTTCTGTCTTGGCAATGAAGTGCAACCGGTGATTTTAATGCGTGGCACCTGTCCCCATATTGCAAATGCGACGCAGTAAAAGATCGTGGAGTTGTGATGTAAACGTCCTCGGCATATTCTCTATACAGATTATATTGCTTAGCTCTACGTAACACTTCGTGGACCGCTTGGATAGTGTAATGGTTAACAGGTCTGCTTCGCACGCAGCAAGTCCCGGGTTCGATCTCTGGTTTCGAATGAGGCGCAGAAAACTCGTCATTGTCAAATTTGACCATGCACTCAGCAGCTAATTGAGTACACTGTACTGTGTCATACTCCGATCGGAGTTGTCTCTTAGGAGACAGGTGGTTTATCTTTTTTGAAACACTCCTTGTCTGATAAGTGGTTCGAAAATGTTCAAGATATTGAAACATCCCTCGAATTGAAACCAGAATCGTTCTTTAATGATGGAATACCCACTTTGCTGAAAGGAAGCGTAATGTCATACAAAACTAGGGAAAATACAAAAGATTTTGAAAAAACTATTGGAAACCTTTGTAACTACGTTAGGAAGATGCCGTAATCGTTTTTTTTATGACGGAATAAACAATCTGCTGAAAGGAAACATGATATCATTGAAAGTCAGGGAAATACTTGACGTTCGAATGATGATACTGTAAATTTTTGTAAAAAGATTTTTGTCGAAGCTCCTGGATATTTCTGCAACTAAAGGTAATGAAGATGCCTTCACACACATTACCTGTGGAGAATCAATATTCAATTGAAAAACATCCGATGATAATGTCAATAAACATCGCAATATTGAGTCTGATGTCAATAGCAGTATTTCTATTAAAATAAAACGCTTTTACCAGTTGAGCTATGTGATTCTCTTCTAAGAGGGAGAAGAGAGTGGTCAGTTACTCTCACATATACGGTCAGCACTCACTTTAAGTTAATTTGCCCAGCCAATCAGATGAGGACAGAGAGACGGATGGGGGAAAGTGATGAAAGGGTGCGATGGTCAGGGGGTGGGGGTGCTGCTGGACGATGAAACAATGGACAAGGGAGTCGGCACCCACACATCCGGCCGGCGACTTTCTGTCCATTATAAAAAGAATGTAGCGTTAAATGAAAGAACAGGTCCCGCCAGGACACTCAAAGATGATAAACAAGGGAGAGCATAAAGGCTGGCTGTCTTGAATTAGGACTTGTCATTTATATATATTTTTATATATAAATATATCATATACACACACACATATATATCATACACACATATATTTACACACACACTCACACACACACACACACACACACACATACATATATATATATCATACACACATGTGTACATATATATATGTATACATACATATACATGTGTGCAAGCATATATATATATATATATATATATATATATATATATATATATATATATATATATATATATATATATGCTTGCACACACACAGACGCATATATATGTATGTATGTATGTATGTATTTATATTTGTATATAACACATTAATAACCTGATTTTCCTTTTGCCTCTTTCCACATAATCTAAACAAAATGTACTTTTAAAACCGTCAAATGAAAGAAGTTTTGCATTAGTCTCTTTGAGAAAAAACCTCTTTGAAATTTTATAACTTTTATTCATAAAAAAATTTTTACTTATTTTTTTAAATTTTTGCTATTTTAGAATTCATAGATTCAAATATCATATCCACATATATAATTAAACATAGAAATAAGTACACAAAACATGTATGAATATATATGTACACATACGTATATACGTACACTTATAATAATAATAATAATAGTAATAATAATAATGATAATAAAAATAATAATAATAATGATAATAATAATAATAATTTAATGTGTTTATAATAGAAGTTTTCCATATTTCAAAAAGTGCAGCTGGTATAATAATATACTACCGAATACTCACCACATATTTGTTTCACGCTTTTCTGATAAATTTTAATTTAAAAAAAATCAATACGAGATCTTATATATATATATATATATATATATATATATATATATATATATATATATATATATATATATATATATATATATATATATATATATATACCTTTTTTTGTACGGTAATTTTGTTCTGTATTCTAATGCATTACATGGACAATTTGTATCCGAATGTTATCGTTATTTTGATATTAGAGTAGGACCTATATTTTGTTCGGTATCAGTGTTAATCGATAGCAAATGAAATGGCATCAGATCGCATAAATAAATTAAGAAATCAGCGTCGAACCCACATATTCTAGGATGCAGCCGATACGCAGCGATGCTCTTACCAACTGAGGAATTCGAGAAAGCACACTTATATCACTATTTCTTTATCGTAAGCATATAAATATACATGTGTCAGTGTGTACCTTATACCTACTTAATGTGTATTAGTAGATGGACAATTTATATCCTAATGTGATTATTATGAACACATTATAATAGGAACTATATATTATTCGGCACCGGTGAAGTGTTACCCTGTAGCAAGTATATATATATATATAATTAAGAAATGGATGTATGATCCAACAAAATGATTATAAATTGTGTTCTCTTTTATTGAAACTATATTCAAAATGAACTCCCGTTATTACGCGTTGAATATATTATTTGACGAATAAATGAAATAAACAATTAAAGATAATGGGTATGCTTTGGGAATCAAACCTGCGACCGAAAGGGTAACCGCTTCAACCTAGCGTTGCCAATAATCTAAACAGTTGTCAGTAACTGTTTCATCTCCAAATTCTTATTTTCGTTTATTCACAGTCTATATTTTGCTCCATTTGTTCCAACACGGACTATTATGTTATTCGGCTAATTGGATCATTCCAAGCTACGGATTTCGTGATCTACCACTATATATATATATATATATATATATATATATATATATATATATATATTATTTATCAAATGAATTGAATCAATAAATGAAAAAAAGTCGAAGACATCCGCAGATTTTTCGTTTTGAAGATTATTTACGATTGACAGGGTTTGTCTAGGTTTTTTGAATCGTAAAATGTTTCGTGTGCAAACCATGGGGAGTGATACGCGATGCCCTGCCACACTGGCCACTGACGTGTTGGAAGGGGGTCTGGTGGATTGTCCACAGCAGGTCAGTGGCCTAAGAGCTCCACCGGCTCTTGATACCCATCCAAACAGTTCTTGTAAGTTAAGAATGGATGTTCGGATGGGCCTCACATGGAGAGACCACAAGACAGCACAGTACATCCGAGAAAAGACATCATAGAATCCATTAAAAATCTCAAATGGCAGTGGGCTGGCCATGTTGCAAGAATGGCAGACAACCGATAGACATCAGGATTCACGACATGGATCCCCCGAGATCACAACCGAGGCCGGCAGAATATTAGATGGAGAGACGAGCTAGACAAGTTCAGGAAGTACTGGCTCTGCGGCGCCCATGATAGAGAAGTGTGGCAAATCCTGGGGAAGGTCTATGTCCAACGACGGAAGTTAAAAGACTGACGATGATGATGATGATGATGATGATGAAGATTTCTCGACCTTGATAAAGAAAATTTTACAAAAATATTATTCCTTGTCCGAACAGGGGCGGTCTGGACCGCCTATATTCCTGTTTGTCTGTTCGTTGCGCAACGGTTGACGCCCAGCTTTCTGCTTACAGCAGCGAGGGACGCAAACGACCCATCTAATGACCACAAATGACACTCATCAAACACGCAGTCAGTTGTTGCCGAGAAGTAACGAGGAATTAATTTAGAACACTTCTGCTTAGTCACTCAGTAAAAAAAATGCCACGTAACTAACATTTTTTGGCAGCATACCATATTGGTGGTGATCACTTAAAAATTGGAAAAAGGAGTGATCAATAAATAAGTAACTCAACTTTTTTTAGAGCAGCGATCACTAAAAGAGTTCAAGTTTTCAAAAAAAAAAGGGATCAGTTTAGCATAAACTAACATTGTATTGAACTGAACGAAAGCCTATTCAAAGGAGAAATTAAAAAGCAAAACAATTTTTTTCTAGAAATATCGAGGAGTAAATGTTTGAATATTCAGCCCTCTAACTCCATTGGTGCTGCCTGAATGTACGATATATACATACATGCATAGCCAGTAAGCCTGGCCAACTTGAAAACTTAAATCTATGTTGACACTTTTGGTGACAGTTTTTGTTGACGGTATCTACTTTCTGTAGCTCTTTGGGCGGCTATCGTCAAAGACCGCCGTGAATTCTCAGTACTACCAAAAATGATAAAAAAGAAGAAAAACAGCAAAAACAAAATTAAATAAAGAGAATCGTGGGAAAATCCACCCAAACCAAAGACAAAACCAGGCTATAATTTTGGTAAGGCACCGTAGCCATCAACCACACTGCTGTCGTATGTTCACTCAGTTTTGTAATTAAGGGCTTTTTTTAAAAGATATCTTATCACTTGATGGGCGTCAATCCTAATATCTTAATAAACTGGGTCGCTATGCCTCCCGCTAGCATTATATATATATATATACTAGTCATTGCCCGTGAAAAAAAATCACATTTACGTTTGAATTTTTATGAGATGATTTTTTTAAAGAAAGAAATACCAATCTATACTCAAAGTAAGTAATCCTGACGTGTCCGAGGAGTACTCTGCTGATATATATATATATATATATATATATATATATATATATATATATATACATATATATATATACATATATATATATATATATATATATATATATATATATATATATATATATATATATATATACATATATATATACATATATATATATATATATATATATATATATATATATATATATATATATATATATATATATATATATAAAGGAGGTTTATGGGTGGATCTGTAATACGGTCGAGTTAATAGGAATGTAAGTGAGTAGGATTGGGGATGTGGAAATGTTGATATGATGAAATCGTGTGTATCCACCGATGAATCTATCCACAATTCAAATATTAATGAAAGCAACCATTTCCTTTTTTCCCCTTCATTTGCTCTAAGAAAGTTCAGAAAGATCGAAACGTTGGAATAAAATAGTTCATTTATTTGAACATATTGCTGCATTCTACATAATCCACACCAATATTTAATCACACACACACACACACACACACACATATATATATATATATGTATATATATGGAACAAGGTCAAAATTGTGGGAAACCCATCTGTCATGATTACATTTACTCACGATTACTTAATATGTCACGGGACTGTTATAGTTGAATTGATTTTTTCCTATTATTATTGATTTTTGCTCGTATTTTTAAATTCTATTTTTTTGTTATATTTTATCTCCATGTAACTCTATTCAGACTATCAATCTATGTTCGAGAGTAAACATTGCAAGTAGTAAATAAAAGTGATACTGGAACTCACATTTGATCACTTCAGGGAAGCCTGGTCAACAGTAACAGCTGCTCTTATCCACTGAGCCATGAGAACTGTACAGTTGGTAGAAAATCAAATCTAACCTTTAAACATAACATCTGTTTTTCCCAGATTTCTTGCAGCACCATATTTGATATTGTTCTTACACTAGTAATATCAATACCAGTATTGAACAACCATATCCACCAGATGTCTCGAAATGTTCTATCTTTTTTTTGTTAAATAAGTGTTTGTTTGTGTGTTTGTTGGTTTATGTGTCTGCGTGTTTATATATTCCAGCGCTTCTGGCCATACTATTTTGTCAAGAGCCTTGAAAATTTGCAACAGTACTCAACTATCCCATTTCTAAAATACTTTTTAAAAAATTCTTTTGAAGAAAATCTTCTCTGACCTTTTGAGACCTTATTCTGATAGGTTTACTCGTAACAGTTAGATTCCCATGGAAAACACAAGAACTGCCATAAATAGAATTTATTCTGACCATATTTATCCTTCGATGGGCTTTCTTCCATATGACTTCGAATTTTGACGCTAAGATTGTCGACTGTGATGTCAAGTTTTCTTCCATTTCCATCTATTTTTGAAATAGAACAGGTGTCACATTGGTTTGGATGTGATGGGGAAGGTAAAGTGTCACCCTTGACTATCAGTGCCAAAAACTAACCCGCCAGTAGGTTCACAGATACAAACTCAAATACCGAAATGTATATTTAAATACTGTACAATGTATCGAAACTTCCCCAAGACTGTCAATCTGACATTATCAATTATGGTTGTCAATGATTTTTCTCATAAATGAAGATTATATTGCTCATTACTTGGGGGTTGTTAGATTAGCTTGCTGGGAAATGCTCGACAACAGGTGCCTTAGTTGTCAGTTGTTGGACTTGTTCAACTTAAGCATCAGACAATATTTGTGGAGCCTCCAGGGGTGAACAAACTCATTCTCTATAGACTATGGAAGGTTCTCCGTGTCGAAGCCTACGGAAATCCTAAGATACTTAGTGGTCAGAGTCCCCCAGTCGACATTGCTGAGGAAAGCAGAGAACGATACGTCTGAGATCATCTCTGCCACAGGGGCTGCCGGTACGACGTTGTCCTTCTTCCAGACTGATTGCATTCTCAAGGCTAGAGAGCCAAATCTGTCCCTGCGATATAGAATTGCTAATTAACACAAAGATTTGTTGAACTTATTTAGCTTTGAGACCCAGAGAAGAACAAACGGAGTTCCGCGTGTCGCACGTAACACATTGAACCATGTTATGCGTCTTGGGAGACGAAGAGCATTGGTGAGACTATCACTTGATTAGGATTGAAATTAAATTCATTTAACTCTTCCTTTTCGTCTATCCAGTTTCGTTTCATGTCATGATTCAGTCAAATTCAATCATTCGTGATATCGATCAATTCGATTGCATCTATTGAGACCATGCACTCACTTTGGCACAAGATCAATGAACTTGAAGAGCATTTTGGACACGAAGACCCAATACAAGCATATTATCACCTGTTCTACGAATGTCGGTCGCGAATGTATTATGTAGGAAAGAAACAAGAAAAAGAACATTCTGTTCGAAACCTATTACCTTGCTTAGACAATTTTTGACAGCATTTGGCAAAATTTGTCAACATTTGTTTCTGTATGAAACTATTTGTTTCCAATTGATTAGAAAAAAAGAAGAAAAATGTAAAGTTCTAAAGAGATTAAAAAATATCTGAAAATTGGCATCGACTTGTTTTCTGAAGCCTTGCTGCATTTTGTTTGTATTAAAGTGTGTATTTATTTGTATTCCTCATTACTCTACAATTACAATATGAGATGTTTTACCTTCTTAAATTACAAACATTTTTTTCTTATGTCAATTCCTTTATTTCAAGTACTGATTAAACAAAGAAAAACATGGTGTAGTGTGACATGCAAAAAAAAAAAAGAAGAAATACCCTTCTTTCCTTTCAACTCTCTCTTTCCTCTCGTCTGAGCACCTCCAACCTTTTTCATTTTAGATAGAAAGGAAGTGATTTAAGCTTCCATAGACCTATCGACATTTGTCACACGTAAAATAGAAAGAAATCAACGCATCAATGTATTTGAAAGAGAAAGAAATGGTCCTTGAAAATAATCTTTTCAAGCTTGGTGATGTCCATTTAATTGTCCCAGGGTAGTTCTCTATATCTTATAATTTTCTCGCTTTGATTTTCCTGCTTGCTTGGGATAAGGTATAGAATTTCAATCATGTTCAGGATAATTCTAAAATATTTAACATGTTTGCTGGCGTATAACACGCGCATGGGACCCTACTGAAATACAACAAAAATTATTTCGTTGGTCTTTTCCATGTGGGCTTTTTTCCGTGAGGGCATTTCTCCATGTAGGTTTTTCTAAGGGTAGGCTTTTTTCACTGAGTGCTTCTTGCCTTGTGACCTATTCTATGTGGGCTTTTTTGTTGTGGAGAATTCTCGTGTGAGCTTCTTTCATGTGAGCATCTTTCTGGTCACTCGAGACATTGGTAGCAAGTTGACACTTGCTACGTTTCTTGATGTCATGAAATCAACCCCTTAAGCTACACTGTTTACTAGTGCCTGGGTGAGAACGGAATAGACTCTTTAATGTATACCCGAATCAGGCATAAAGCGAAGGAGAACTTACCATTTATACATGGGAAAACGTTTTGAGTGTTCCCAGACATTAAAATGATGACGATGGTCTGTTAGAATGAGTCATTAGCGGTTCGGATTAAGGAAGTTATGGAAGACTAGGATGTAGGAGAGAGATTAAGAGGGTATGCACCGACTCTATAGCTGTTAGCAAAACAACGCCGAATACTGTTTTCATTTTTCGCTTAGTAAAAATGAATGAGCATCACCAACCCCTGTGAATTACTGGTAACTGCCTTTTTTTTGTTGTACGCGATTTCAGCTTGCGAAAGGTTCTCATTGAGCTGCTCTACTTTTTGTACTCTCACACAACATCAATACGAATGTACATGCGTGCCATAACAGATGTAGGGTTTCCTTTCGGTGAGTTGAAACCTCATTTGTCAAGGCAATTGCTTTTCGAAAAGCTGATAAAGGCAGAGACAGCAGTCAGTAAATCGATCGAGAGGCTCCGAATCTTCCCGATTTTTGGCTCAGTGCAAGTTCCGTAGAAGCGGTGAAATAGGAAATTTGGACACAGACGTTAGTGCCGAAGGATGGAAGGGCGGGTAAGTACGGAAGCCTAATGAGACATAATCGAATCAGTGGACCACAAATCGAATGCTTTGAACAGGCGCCATATATGTAATGGGGAAGGTGAAGTGTTACCATTGATCAGCAGTGCCAAAAACTAATCAGCCAGTATGCTCACAGTTACAAAATAAAATACCCATATATATATATATATATATATATATATACTGTATACATATGTATGTATGTACAAATGCATATTTATATATATATATATATATAGACATATCTACAAGTAAATCATCGTCATATGTAGACGTGAATTTTTGTCCATGTGATTCGATGTATATAAACACCTGATATATATCAGATGTTTATATACACTTTTACGCCTGTTGCTCCCGCTTCCATACACTTTTACTCCTGAGTCTGTCTCACTTCCTATTGTTCACATTATTTATTTCATATATATATATATATATATATATATATATATGTATATATATATATATATATATATATATATATAATCAGCAAAGTCTCCTGCTGAAGAACGAATTCCTTACCAATCTCCTTCCATGATGGCCAAGATTGTGCAAACATCTGTCATCATGGCTTGAAGAAATACTCAATACGGCATTTCAGTGCCTCTCAACAGAGTTTTGATAAAAATCAATAGTATTGAAATACCGAATTGAGAACTTCATCCAAAGTTTTCTTGTTTTTTGATAAAATTGATAAAAAACACAAAGATATATATAGTTACAATTTGTGTTATATTATATCGAAACTATATTCGAAATGATCTCCCATTATTACCCACACATACGTATATCAAGAAATGGATATATGATCCGACATATTGATTAAGAATTGCATTATATCATATCGAAATATTTTTGAAATGATCTCCTATCATTACTCGTTGAATGTATCATCTAACTAACACAACGTCAAAGAAACAATTAGAGTTGATATAGACCGTGAACAAGCAAACATGAGAATTTGGAGTTAAAACAATTATCTGGGCCTTTGCATTATTGGTGGCTATTCAGCTCAATGGTAAGAGCAACGCTACATTGAAGCAGCTACCCTCTCAGTGGCAGTTTCGATTCCTGCAGCAGCCTAGTTCTCTTTAATTGTTTATTCTATTCACGTTGTCTTGTCCAGATGATACATTCACTGTGTAATAACGAGATATCATTTCGAATACAGTTCCAATATAATACAACGCAATTTATAATCATTCTGTCGGATCATATATCCATTTCCTTATAACGTATATATTGAGAATTATCACGAGACACGGGAAATGCTAAGTAACTTGACCGATGAGTATACTGTTCAATCTATGCGAATCATCCTAACTCTAGGGTTGCACCCATCTTATAAGATGACATCAATAAGATAAAGTACATAGAAAATTAATTTGTTGGTGAAAATGAAACAATGTTTCCATTAACATATTTCGCCTTCTGATAAAGCCTTATCTGGGGAACATGTTTATGAAATAAACTATTTCATCACTACCAATTTAATTTTCTAGTGTGTATGGAATCTTATCATAATCGTGTGATATCCTGACAGTCCAACTTCATCGTCAGCGGTTAAAAGTCTACGTTGTTAGAAGTGCACACATAGATATGTTTGATATCCGAACGATCATGTAAGGTGTTGTAGATAGTTGATGTATTATCATTCATGTGTTTTTGTGATTGATTATCAACTGACCAGTGTTTTGTAAGAATCTGGAGTCTAAGCTGTTGGTAACCATTGACACCAATCGCTGTCCAGTAGGGAAAGTAGACCACTGCATATACCTAGGATAACAAATCTCTATGAAACCCACAAAGGAGGAAGAGATCAAGCGAAGAATCACCCAAGGATGGCAAGCCTTTGGCAGAACAAGCTCAACCTTCAAAAACAAGTCGATACAAAAAATCCTAAAAGAAGAGTTTACAACTAATGCATTCCCCGAGAGTCATCTATGGAGCAGAAACAAGGGAACTAACCATGAGACAGGCCCTCAAACTGAGAAGCATGCAACGAACACATGAGAGAATCATAGAGAGGTCACAAGACAGCATAGTATGTAAGAAAGAAAACTGGAGTCTGAGACATCATAGAATCTATTAGAAAACTTAAATAGCAATGGGCTGGTCATGTTGCAAGAATGGCAGACAACTGATGGACATCACGACTCACAACACGGATCCCCAGAGATCACATGCGAAACCGAGGCTGACAAAATACAAGATGGAGAGATGAAGTATACAAATTTAGAAAATACTCGCTCTGCGACGCCCACGATAGAGAAGTGTGGCGAATCCTGGGGAAGGTTTATGTCCAACGACGGACGTTAAAAGATTGATGATGATGATGATGCTGGGAATCTACGTCGTTCTAGAGTGTATTGTAGGAGCGGTGGGTCTGGAACGAAGGGATCGTATCTAAGAGAGGTGAAAAAATCAAGGAAAATGTAAAATCAACCATCTTAAAGGTGTTAATAAACTGATGGTAAGAATGCTCTAAAATTCCTAAGACCCTTACAAGCTTTTCTGGGAACTGAAGGGTCATGGTATACATATATTAGGAGTTTTAATAATTCGGATGTGTACTTTCTTTGGTAAAAACTAAGATAAGTGAGTTGAGTTGACATAATGTGATTTTTCATTTTTCGATGATTTATATCAGTATTGGAATGTGCTTGTGGATGGGTGGGGCGTTTAAATGTTATCGCTAGGGTAGAGTTCAAGAACATCTGTGTAAGATTTCTATGTTATTGGGGTTGTTTACATTGATGTTTATCTTTATTTAATTTGATTTTAAGTTTTAAGGCATCTCATCCACATATTTTCATCTTGACAATAATCATAGATTCAGTGCTAAAATTGTGGTCAGATAGCCAGAAGTTGTTCTATCAGGAGTAAATTACTGTTGTTTATTTCGTGTCTATTTCAATAGTTGTTAAGTCTAATGTTAAACGTCCAGTCCGATTTGTCACTGTACTGTATTTCACGTTGTTTGCACCCAATGAGATGATATTATTACTTTTGTAGTTATAACTATGGAAGATATTTTTTTTTTGTTTCATACAAAAGTTCCTTGTGATACCTATCGTATAGTGTTAAGGAAATCTTAGAAGCGCCTTTGAACCTCACTCAGTTACCTATTGCTTGTAGTCAACTGTAGTATGTCGTTAAAAGACTTTCACTGGCAATGGAAAATCCAAGCCAAGAAAATAGGGATCGGTTTAGAGACAGCCTTCAACATCTCGACCTGATAGGAATCTACCAGGAAAAAGTTTCCGTGTTCAGTGGGATTCATCAATTCGAATTGCTCGAACTTTTACAAAAAAAAAATGTCATTACGTAGCGTTACAACGAGCAATTGGCTCGTTTAAATGACTTTGATGACTGTATAATGATGCTATAAATGTTTATGAATAAAAGATTCTATCAGAGAATGCTGGGAACATTTGTATCAACTTGATATTCACACACGCAGATACCTGCATATTTATATAGTCTAGTAAACTTTGAAGCTTTAAACACTAAACATTAGAAAAATTTTTCAATAGACTTTTCTTGCTTCACTTGCTTCACGTTATCCACATCCCAACATCCGTCAAAGCAATTTATGTAATCTTCCAAAGTGATTTTTCCCGGTTTTCTCTATACTTTGTCATTGTTGTACAATGTATAAATTGTCTTTCGTTGGGATCATCAGTTGTTCACCATGGTACTGATATGAGGATTTAAAAAATAAAACAGTTATATTAACATGGCACCCCGGCATTGTTAATGAAGCACCACCTCCCTTTATTAGATAGTTTATTGCTATACGTATATTTTGTCATTTTATATAAGGTTTTATCTGTATTGTACATTAATATTATTTCATATTTCATATCTATTTTTTGAAACAAGGTTTACTTACGTAGGTTACCCTAAAACGGTTTTAATAATGAGGGATTAACAAGTATATGTGTATATATGCATATGATTCGGCTAAGATTGAACTTTTTTTTAACAAAAAAATTAATATTAATAAATTTATAGTTTTAATTCAATCAAAAATTCATTGATATAAAAGAGAAAAGAAAAAAGATCCCATTAATCCAAAAAAGAAGGGCGTATAACCAATGCATCCTCCCAATAGTCACTTATAGAGCTGAAACATGGAACCTAACCAAGAGACAGATCCGCAAATTGAGAACCATGCGACATGCACAGGGAAGAATCATGCTGGGCCTCACATGGAGAGACCACAAGACAGCACAGAACATCCGAGAAAAGACAAGAGTTAGGGACATCATAGAATCCATTAAAAATCTCAAATGGCGGTGGACTGGCCATGTTGCATCACGACTCACGATATGGATCTCCTGAGATCACATGCACAACCGAGGCAGAATATTAGATGGAAAAATGAGCGAGACAAACTCAGAAAGTACTGGCTCCGCGACGTCCATGATAGAGATGTGTGGCAAATCTTTGGGGAAGTCTATCATCAACGACGGATGTTAAAAGACTGATGATGATGAACTTACAATGAACAGTTTATATAATCAAACTGAAACAGGACTAAGTTTTAATGTAATCAAAAGTTTATCTAATTAAAACAGAGATAAAACAACTACCTTTCTACAATCGAAAGGTTATAAAACAAGAGGATTTTGCCAAAATGTCGGCAATTTCATCGATTCAGTATAACATATATATCTTTGAAAGGTGTTTTGTGCATAATCAGGAACGTATACATGCTTATATATTATCTCTGTCAATGAAAAAATGAGTATATGTATCCACCATTTATGTGTGCTTGTCCGACTGCCCATGTGACATCTACGAAATTTCTTGATGAAATTTTGTGGAGTGGTCGAACATGGGCCTCATATGAGATGCTTTATTATCAACTTCCACCCATTTATTGTCTTATTTCCATCTAGATTTTAGGTTATGTATAGATTCTCTGAGTGCTTTCTAGTTCATATATGTGTATGTGTGTGTATATATATACATCTAATAAACATATGAACGTATGCATATATATATATATATATATATATATATATATATATATATATATATATATATTCGTACAAACATAACTCAGGTCTACTGACTTATGTGAGAACTTATTCACATAATTCATAATTACACGCACGTATATGTACATCTACAGGATGCCACACACTGGACATCTGAGGTTGAAATAACCTCAACTGGTGAAGGAAAATCGATAATCAGAAACCATGTTTGAAATCCTATCCAAATGTCCAGCAGCAACCGGAAGTACATAGAAGAGCGGAAATATGGAAATAAAACTGGACTTTGTTTCATTCTTTTTATTTTTCTATTCCATTTCTTGGCGTATTTTACTGAGATCTACTTGTTTCAAGTTTCCAAGATGGACATCAAATGAGGCAACTGAGTAGAGATATGTACGAGTTTCAATCAATATTTTAGGAATCAAGAAGCGGTTGCAAATGTAAATCGAATAACTCAGTGTTACAAGTATTCAAACCTAACCACCCCAACATTCATAGATATACGAATACATACGTAAATTCATACACACACACACTTTTATATATGTATATCTATAGCACTTAGTATACTTATATTACAGTTCAGTTTATTCAATCTGTTCACCAATTTCACAGCGTTTTCCGCGTCTCGACAGATATTTCACACATTTTCCGAAATAGATGAATCCATTGGGAAATTCACACACGCACACACACACACACACACACACACTATATATATATATAGTGTGTGTGTGAATATATATACACACACATATATATATATATATATATATATATATATATATGTATGATAATTGATAATTGAATCATTCGCAAACAGCTGTTTCATTGTATTACAACTCTTCAGTGTGGCCACAGACTATCCATCATCCCATCCAGTATCACAAGTAAGGATCGAAACCTTTGCTGCAGACCCTGAGGCTGGCATTTTACTTCTGGACAAAATTTCCGACAGACCACGAGGCAAGTCCCTCCAGCTGCCCCACTCTCTGAATGCGTCCCTGGCGACTATCTTGGTTCCTAAAACTGAAATCGACTGAAATGGAAAAGTCGTCAGTTCCAGTGGATATGAAAAAGAAAATATTGTACCAAGAGAACTATGGACTATTCCGCACAACGACTTATCTGCTGGAAACTGCGTATCGACAGTAGGGAGGAGTAATGGAATAATAAATTTATTTTTCTTAAAATTCAGTAATTTTTTGGACATACCTTATATATATATATATTTTTATAAATATATATATATTTATATATATATATATATCGCTGATCGGTAAATTCCTCCGCAATAAATTCTTCCGCAGTAAATTCAGCCATACGAATGTTCCCCATACTGGTGTACGTGTATATAAGGGACAGGTATGTTCAAGTACTTGTGTACGTGACATGTGTGCTTATTTGTAGATAATATATGTGTGCATATATGGCATTTAAGTGTATGGTGTACCTGTGTATGTATGTCGCGAGTGTGTACAATACACTTGCCACGATTACATACGCGTAACCATATGTAGACATGTCACATGCCAACACTCATACTACTTACAAACATACACTAATGTCACGCATACACATATGCACACTTGAATACATTTGCAACGTATACACATACGTATGCAATATATACAGGCTATATACGCATATATATACATATGACGCATACATATAACATGCAGACAAATGTTACCTACGCCTACACATGCATATACACATGCATCTGAATGCAGTATGTGTGTATATGTATGTCTGTGGTATGTCTGTTGATATTACATATGAATATGTGTGCTTATGTGGCATTTGTTCTCGAGTAGAGTGTATATAATTGTACGAATGTGGTAAGTGTGTATGTATGTATGGATTTATGGCATGTATGTGTATATTGTATGTGTTTCGGCAAGTACGAAATACCACTTGTTTGCTGCAAACGTGTATGTGAAGTCTTCTCGTTACAAGTTCTGTAACACCTGTCTTCCACAATGAGTTACACACAACGACTCCGACTTGACTCAGCACATCGAACATTACCGATGTCACTCAATTGCCGACTTTTTATACGTAGTGTCTGTACGAATCCAACTATTTAATATAAACGAGAAACATATGATCGGGACAGTAATCTACGAACTTCAACCTCTCTTTCAATAATTACAATTTCTACTGAACCCTTTCAAAAACAACTCTCCCCCATAAATACATGTGTACATGTATGTAACTAACATACGAATGTGCATAATCTCAAATAAAAAATACAGAAAAATACATGCATGAATGAATAATGAAGAATCATCAAGTATATTGTAAAAATGTCACCTCACGAAACCCCTGGAAAGGTAGTGCGAAACCCCAGGATTCTGCGGTGCGCAGTTTGAATCCCATTGAAACTGATGGCGTCTTGGTACTTCCTTCAAGACATCATTCACTAATCTCCGCGTCCACGGTCTGAAATCTCCTTTTCAATGGTGATTTTAGATTTGCGAAAGCTAGTAATTGCAGGGAGTCAACTCTAAACAGTAGGGGGCTGAAAGTCTTGGTGATGCGCTCTTTTTAAAAAAAACATCAACAAAAAACATCATCAGACGTGGAAAACGGTCATTATGAATACGATGGATGCAATGTTCACAAGCTCACTAAATGGTGTCTCACTGTGAACTACATAATGCCATCTATTCCAAAATGTGCAGTGAGGTCTTTTCTAATTGTTTGCAAAGTTATAACAATGCTGCTCAACTTGTTCTTGAGATATTGAAAATGGTTGCATATTTTTCTAGACAGTGTACATAACAATCAGGAAGAGAAAGGCATTTTACAGAAAAATACATATTCGGTAAAATATAAACATAATACAATTTTACTCCAGCCAAGAAAAATGAATTGATTAGAATTCATTATAGCCACGATTTATCCTACTTGGTCTGTTCAAATTCTTTTTGGCTATGGATGATTTTGGTGGGAAGAGAGTAGTGGTTGCTTTATGGAATGTAATATCCGGTCGAAGTAGTATCTATTTGCATACGGCAACCGAATGCGTTGGCTGCTGGCCCAACATAACCTGGTAATATAAAAGGGCGGTGAAACAGAGGAAGAAGAACTGAAGTTGATGACACGGAATCAAAGGGGAAATAATTGGGAAGATAAAGGCTGAAATATCTTTTTTTTTTAAAAAGAATTTTCTTATCAATGTTGAATTGGATCGCTTAAGGTCAATGTTCACTTTATCTACAAAATGGTAATAGTAATGATGATAGCAACGAAATTACTTTTCCCGGTTGTTAGATACCGTCAACCAACATAGTCACCAAAACTGTCTACATTTCTTCAGTTTTTACGTAGGTCTTGCTGGCTATGTGTGTATGCATCGCGCTCACAGGTCGTATCAATGGAGCTAGAGGGCCAAAAGTATCAAATTTTACTTCTTGCCATATCTAAAAAAAAGTTTTTGTTTCTTTTTTTTCATGTGGGGTGGTTCAATTTGCAATGCAGGTTTATGCTAAATTGATCCTTTGTCACTGTCACCTTTCAAACGTTTTTACTAATTACTGCCCTTCAAAAGGCAGGTGAAATAACTTTGATTCACAACCTTTTTTTCCAATATTTTAATTTGGCACCCTGAACCTGCCAAAACACGTTGGTTACGTGACGGTTTCTATTAAGTGACTAACCAAACCGGTTTACACATTTTTTTAATTCGTTTTATCTAATAAAACTCACATTTCATATTTTGTCTCAATTTAAAAAAAAATCATTACATCAGTCTTGTAGAAAGGTTATCATGCTTGCCTTCCTTTTGCGTCTGGCTTGCTGAGAAAATAAATATAAAAGGCGAGAAAGTAATTCAGTATCGGTAAAAACTTTTACTTGACGTAAAGCATTTCGTCTCAAATCTTCTCTCTTGTCGAAAACTGATTCGTTAGCGATGCGATCAAGCGATTAGGGGTACGGAAAAATGGAATGGACCAAACAAGTTCAAACTCCAACTGAGACAATCTACATTCACGACGTATTAATTCCCTCGAAAAAAGGCACGAATCAGTCTCTCCCTCATCCCTAGCTATGGGTAAATAGCAGTTGTGTGCTTCGGGCCCTAATCGCCTCTGACTCATTTTTCCCATACCGCTAAACCCGAATGACTCGAACCGGGACGGAGGAGAAGTAGGGACAGATTCGCTGTAAGCAGCGTAAGGGCAATATTTCATTTGAAAGAAAAATTATTACCGATAAGTAGATGCAGCCATTGGTAAACGGATCGATATTCAAATATGCATGAAGGGCAAGAATGATTGATAAATGGAATTAATTTATTTCATATCTATCTATCTGATGGGAGAATCTGGGCGAGTCTAAAGGATATATGGACATTACATCATATCGGTATAGCACAACCACTCTCTACAGCCTCCATAGTACAATTAGCTCCTTCACGAGTAGATATGGTCAATAAAAGACTGCATTGACAGCACACTCCTTTTGGAGCTGTTTCAGTAACAAATTCACGGGATAGAGTTGATAGTTCCACATCCAACCTTCACCATTTACCCGGGCTTGGGACCCAGTATAACGACATTTAAGCAGTTTTTTTTTCTATCAGAGTAAGCGGTATCAAGACAACTGCTCTTGAAACATTGCCCTCATAGGACGACTGTCCCTAATTTAACTGCCCGGTCCCGATAAATGACTCTTGACAATTGCCCCCAGGACAATTTACATAACCAATTACTTGATTTCCACAAATTTTTACTTTGGCCTTAAAGTCGTGCTAGTGTCGAGGGGGGCAATTATCATAGGGGCATTTATCCTAGAACCAAAGTAACCTTCTCTAAAATTTATTGCATTACAGTGACTCTTGTGTGAATGAAAAGTTATTCTATTATTTTGAAACTTATATTCAGTGACATTCTTTGTAAACATCAACTCCTTCTGTCCACTGTCTTCAACCACTTCCGCTCTCATTACCAATTCCAGATTTGAATTTGAAGAAA
>OY735223.1:11374110-11514110 GCA_963457665.1 Thysanoteuthis rhombus
ATAACGCTATTTACGCACAGTGCAATAGAATAGAATTATAGAATCTGTATTTTGAACTGGAAGAAAGGGTTCAGCTTTGCATTACAGAACTGACACCCTTAATTCTTTTTTAATGACTAAAATTTTTCTTTGGGTCCACTAATTATTCGTACCAAATTTAGTTGAGCTGCACGAATGTTTAACTAATGTTCCAGTGGAGGACAGACAGACAGACAAATATTACCAGTAGTTTTATATAAATAGATGAGTTGATATGTTAAGGACTCTCTTCAAAGTAATAGAAAATAGTTTGATTATGGTGTAATGGGAAGTGAATAAAAATCATTATGATCATTTTTATTCACCTTAGCAGTTTAGGCATTATATAAAGCTAAAAAGTGCTTTTTAAAAGTCATTTTCACAGGTCTTCATTGTAATCATTACCATTGGTTCTATTGATCACCTAACGCGAATTTGCATTGCATGAGTCGAAATTGGAATGAAATGATCGCGTTAAGCGGGATTTTCCTGTTAATACCTTTACTGGTTGTCTTGTAGTGGAACAATGGTCAGCCATCAGACTATAACTACAGTAGTGAGTTCGATTCACACCAAGTGTCCCAAACTGTCGCCTTTTGCCAGACTAGTTATAAATTATCTCGTGTTTGAAATAATTAATTATTTCCCACAGTATTCAAGCCCAAGTGAAAAACGTCATTTGAATACTGATTTTCAAGCCAGGTTAGCTTTGGTCACTTTATCAGATCATTTATCGACTCACTCTCCCTTCCCAATCTCCCCAACATTTTTGTGTGCTTAGAAAAGCTGGATAAATGAAGAAAATTCGGGTCTTTTTCGTTCGTCTCACTACGGAAACTAATACTAACCTTAACCCCAATCATTGTTTGTTCATTCCAATAGACTCCTTGTGGGGCATAGGGCTGCAATACCCCTGTCATAGTTTTGGTAGTAAGTAGGTTTATACGGGACGGAGTTGCGAGTTCACTCGAAACCCACGTCATTCACTCAGGTTTGGGCCCAGCTATGGTGACTCTGAAGCCGTATTTTTTTTTGTCAGAATAACTTTCTTTTAGATTAACAGTTGTACAGTGATAAAAGGCTCCAACTGCTCTGCTATCCATCTATGGTTGCAGGGGAGAAGTGGGTTCATGCCTTTGCATCAGAGCGGAGTGAACGTAAACGTTAGGGTCGAAACTCGAGCTCAGTCTGTCGATTATGTTGTCCGTACCGGTTACTGTCACATTATTCCGTACCTCTTGACCGTAACCATAAATCCTAAGCCTCAGTTATTATCTCTATGAGATCAGATAAACTTATCAGATCGATTCTAATTTGTTATGAAAATTTCGGTGAGGTTTAACAAAAATGCCAAATGCCAAAAAGTTTTTCGTCAAAACCAAATTTGAATCGGCCAAAAGCGTTTGTATGAAAGGAAGGATAGAATTAGTGCGTTAAGAAAGGAATATCTTACGACATATCACGTCGTTAGATTCTTTTTAAAGAATTTCTCGAAATATAACATGAAAAAAATCGTTTATAATTTCAGAAACTAAAAGATTCTTAACATCTCATATTGTAAGCGTAAAGTTCTGACCTATAATCTCAATGTTCAAATCTCAATTAAAATCTCGACTCATCTATTTCACTTGAATACAAATAAATACTGACAGACACACAATCCTTTGATACAAACGAAAATGTGCTAGGCTCGAGAAAAGCAATCGGTGTCTATTTTCACAGCCTTTTTTCCGGCTTTACATCATTCGTTTTTAAAAATCAATTAAAAACAGTTTTATTACAGAAACACATGTTGTCTTATGCAATCATAAATTGTATAAACAACGTTGCAGGTTTTGAAAAGAGTCTGTTATTTCTCTTGTTTCAGAGTGACGAAAGACTCGAGGATTTATCTCCGATTGTCTACCAGGGATCAATTCACCAGTGTAGCTGATTCGATCATTACTGGTTGACTTACTATTGTGACTTATTGACTCACAATTAGCTTAGTGCCAGACTAAGCTAAGATTAGTCAATAACTAAAGACAGCTGCCGTGGCTAGGATTGCCAATTTAGATTTTTTTTTCGAGTCTGGAAATATCTCCCGAAATGAAAAAAAAAAAGCAACAACGTCAAATCGGCAACACTGGACTCCCACATGCTTGGCTGTGCTTGGGTCAATCTCCCTAGCTTCATTAAAAAAAATTGAAGATAAACAAAACAGAATCCATTTCTCCTTACAATGTGAATCCAAAACTACATGCCTCATTTCACTTCCTTCATTAGTAGTTCCAGTTAATGGGATTTGCAAACTTCAGCAAAGCAAGTTGATCTTAGTTGGGTTTTAAAAATGAGAGTGAATTTGTTATCAGTTTTTGCGTACGTCTCTGTGCCACTGTTATTCGTGCATAGCGTTACTGGTTTTTAGTCTGGTCAATGTCATCTGTCTTTGTGGCTACATACGGAGATAAAGTCAAAACTCAATAGTTAGAGTTTGATAAAAAAAAAATCAAAGTAGGCAAACCCAGCAGGTTGAGTCATGGCAGCTGAAAAATATTGGAAGCAACGCTAACCGAGCAGAAATAAAATCAAAAAGCTGTGATGTTGTGTCATCGACAAATCACCAAATGTTGCTTCCTTATTTTATTCAAATCTTCTAATTTCGTTTCTGTCAACTCAGCGCACGTGTTTTCTGTCTGGATCTTTGGCAGCTGTACAACAAATCCTTTAGGAAGAAGAACCCAAACATTTCGAACAAAACAACAAAGACCTTAAAATCTATGAAGAAAAAAAAGACTCGTGTTAGATCTCACGCATGCTACACACACACACGAAAAAAAAAAACACGGAAGAAAATTACATAAATTGCATTGACAGATATTGAGAAATAGGTGACTGAAGTGACACACGCGAACACACATATATATATGTGTATGATATGCGTATGTATCCATCTATCTATCTACTTAACTCCTTCCTATCTTTATCAATTTCAGACTGTCAAAATCTCAATCTATCTCTATTTGATACAAGTTAAAGCGGATCAGAGAGAAGAAAACAGATTTGAATATCTTTGTTTATGCTACAATGCAGATAAGAAGAAAGAATTGACGAGCAAATCAGAAGACATCATTTCAAGTTCTAAATAAACAAGAGGTTCTTAGTAATTATCTAAAAAAAGCTTTCTTCGACTCTTGCCCCCATATTTGAACCCCATCCCCTTAGGCCAGGTACGATGTTCTCACTGTATCCCTTCTCATATTCCCAATATAAGACAGTATCGAATTTCACAAGTTTCTCTTCAAAATCTACACCACCTGTGGTTTAAGAATGGGTGGGGAGGACCATCTATCCATTCGAACAAAAGTTCTTTCCCTCAAGAATTTGTGAGAGAACTCCTAAGAGATACACCCGTTTTTGTGATCTTTGGCCTCCATCTTTTTAGTTTTAGGGGGGATTCGATCAGTAAGTTTTCCAATCCCCTACGGGTGATTACGTTGGGGACAGTATTGAATTACACGTTTCTTGAAAATGAAGCTTAGCCTAGAATCGGAACTGGACGGTCACGCCTTTGTGATATCTGCTGAAGAAAGACGAATCTTGAATTATCCAGAAATCAATAAAAAATCAACGTTAATCACCCGAGGCTGGAGATTGACTTCACCTTTGAAACTTTACAGGATTAGATTAAGGTTATTATTGGTAGGCATGAACCGTAAACAATTTTGAAAGTAGAGAACAAACAAAGTTCAGTTATTTCTCTTAGACAGATGGGCTGGTATTATAGGAACGGAAAGAAACACCCACAGAACAAAGGGTACAACGTTGTGGAGCAGGGATTGCCCAGCAGCCCATTACTACTGTAGTGAGTTTGATCCTGACTTTTGAACCGTACGAGGATGAGCTAGGTAAAACGTACTGGTAAGACGATGAATCACCTCAGGTTGGCAAACTTTCGGCAGAGTAAGCTTAATCTTCAAGAATAAGACAATCTCATTACTTTCAGAAAAGAGTCGATAACTAATGTGCTCTCTCGATATTCATCTATGGAGTTGAAACATGGAATCTAACCAAATGATAGGCTTTCAAATCAAGACCCATGCAACGTGCATAGGAGTGAATCATACTTGAGATCAAACGAAGAGCTTACAAGACAGCACATCATATAAGAGAACAAACATAAAAAAGCATCAGAAAACTCAAATGGCGATAGGCTAGTCATATTGCAAGAGTGTCAACCACTGGACATCACGACTCACAACATGGTTCCCCAGAGATTAAATGCGAAATTGTGGTCGGCAAATGATAAAAATGTAGTCTATTATTACATTATCATTTTTTTACGGTCAGATCTCGTTGGATACATCAGTTTTAGTACGATCATCGAAGTTAAGCAACGTCAAGCGTGGTCGTTACCAAGATGGATGATCATCTGAAAATACCAATTGCCGTATGCAGCGACAATATTGTTCTGCCGTCGTCTCAGTTTATACTTTGTCGCCGAGCATCATGCCAAGCTAGGACCAGCTGCTCCATGGAGGACACATGCCTGTGAGAACTCCTCAGAGCCACCATACTTCTATTGTTTTTCATTAAACAAACATGGGACAGACATCGTATTGCTGTGATCATGGTGTCTGATCAGTTATTTTTTTAGTACTCCAATGACTACTGGTACTGTTTTCGTCTTTGTAGAATAGAAAACGTCAATTATTCACGCTAACCTTTTTGAAACCTATTTATTTTCAATTGGACAGAGGCTGGATTTACGCGTTTTTAATCATATAAAGTAAGACTAACAATCAGATATAAATATCATTATTCTGGTCACAAAAGCAAAGTTTAAAGTGAATAATAGCCATTTTTTGTACTTTTTACACATAAGTAATCAGAAAATAACATTCGCTACCCAAGAACAAAAATCGTGTTACACTGTGTCATCTTTTTTAGGAGAATTCTTATCTTCCGGGAAGGAGCATCAATACGATGGCAAACTTCTATCTTCTTATCATAGACTGTGATGTCTTGGTGGTTGACAGCAATACTTTTTCTGTTGATAGTCACCTTCCACAAAATCTCTGTCTCGCCAATGGAAATGATCGCATGTGGCACGTATTCAAACCAGTGCTTACGTAATATCACCACGATCTATTAGAAACTGTCAGTAAAACAGACAACGTAGGTTTCTCTCAGTTTTCAAGTTTGTCTGGCTGGCTTGCTATGTATGTATCACGCGTACAGGCCGCACCAATGGGGCTATTTCAAAATTCAACATTTAGTTCTTATTGTGTCAACAACAGAAAAAAAAACAACAACAAAAAAAACAACTTAAAAAACGAAAATCCTCTTTTTAATATGTTTTCAGTGGGGATGCAGTTTGAAATTAAAGCTTATGCTAAATTGGCCCCTGCCTTGTGCTCATTTTTTTTCTTTTTTTTTTTCGAAAATTCAGACTCTCTAGTAATTACTGACCAACAAAAGGCAGGAGAAGTAAATCATCCACTGATCACATCTCTCTCCAATTTTTCAGTTGATCACCCCCAACACAGCATGCTACCAAAAGACGTTGGTCACGTGTCAGTTTCTATCGAGTAACTAACCAGACCTATTTTTTTTCTCTATTAGATGAAGCATTGTCAAACATTGGCAGTCGCACCTTTATTTTTGAGTGCAGATGAGAATTCTAGTGTTTCGTACGATGAAAATCGCGGGAAGGCATATTGTGTTAATTACAACATCGTGTGTCTTGCTGTACTAGGCCAGTACTAATTGGACATGATTGATTCATCGCGTTGTACCAGTTCTTCACTCTTGGAGAACATCTTTCTAAGAATTGGAGGTGACCTTTGTAAACAAGATCAATTCAAACACAGAGGGAAAAGAAAGGAAAATAAGAATAATAAACGAAATAAGAAAAGAGCATCCGTGTTTACATGAAACAGTCCAAGACAACACGACGTCCACAATCAGGAGAAAAAAAAACAGAAATTATAAAGAAACAGGTCTGCTTAGTCACGCAATAGAAATCGTCACGCGACCAACGTCTTTTGGTTGCATGCTGTGTACAGGATTACCGATTAAAACATTGGAAAAAGGGGTGATCAATGAATAAGTTACGTCTCTCGACTCTTTGGGGTAATGGCAATGGGCTGGACACGTGTCAAGAATGTCAGACAATCGTTGGAAATCATATCTCATGGATCCCTAGAGATCAGGTGTGAGGCTGTGGCCGACAGAAAGCAAGATGGCATGACGAGCTAAATAAATTCAGAGAGTACTGGCTCCGCGATGCCCATGATAGAGGGGTCTTGGTGAAAGTCTATGTCCAACGACGGAAGATAACAGACTGATGATGATGATGATCACTTGAAGAAAAGTCCTCATTTTCAAAATACAAGTCTGGATAAGGGATCAATTTTGCATTAACTGAAACCTTCACCAAAACCTACTTTGGGGGAAATGTAAAACGACAAAAAAAAAACAAACGCTTTTTTGAATGATATAACAATGAATGTCTAAATTCTCAGCCCTTCTAGCTCCATCGGTACGGCTTTAGAGAAACCAGAGAAACCTATGTTGACAGTTTTGATGACAGTCTTGGTTGACGGTCTCTAACTAGCTTATACCTGAAAAAAAAATGACTGGATTATTTTCGTTTTTGTATCGATATATATACGGCCAAATCGCGTTGGATATACACAGTTCTTGTAAGATTATTGAAGTTAAGCAACGACGAGCTCGGTCATCATCCAATTGGATGACCGTCAGGGAGTACTTACCGAGTGCTGAATACACCAACAAGATTTTTTTGAGGTCGTCTCAGTCCATGCTTAACGCCCACTAACAGAGCATCTTGCTAAGCCTAGACCGGACTGTGCACCCGGTTCTTTCTCACGTACATGCTGCTCCATGGAGGACACATGAGAGTGTGTGTTCTCTCCAAGGAGTCACCATACTCGAGTAGTAACGATGTGTTTATCGACTCCTTCAACCCTAAACCCTTAAAAAAACAACTTAACTTTAAACGGGATATTCTTCCAAGTAAAGATGTCTTGCCTACTTTGAAAACCAGCATTTGGAATCCTGGACTAGATCATCGACCTCGGGCAATGACTAGAAGTGTGTAATTACTAGCGCAGTACTCGTAAAAATACGTATGGATAAATTGTACAAATACATATTTTAGTGTAAATGTATCTATTACAAAAGGGAAAATACCTAAAAAAAGCGTTTGGAATGATCAATTAAAAAAAATTTGGAAAAGATGTGATCAATGAATAAGTTACTTGTTTTCTTACACTTTTGTGTATGATCAATAAAAAAATCTAAATTAAAAAAAAAAAAACGAGCTTGAGTGTACTTGACAAAAACAAATGGACGTACTTCGAAAAAACGTAGATTGTAAGTTGAACCCTTCGCTAAAACCCATCTCGGGGGTAAATTTGAACATTTTCTTGGAATAATAAGGAGTAAATGTATAACTCTTCAGTCCCCCTCTCTTATTGATATTATCTGTATGCGTGATGCATACACAAATAGCCAGCCAGCCAGCCGGCCAGCCAGACCAACTTTAAAACTGAAGAAACCTATGTTGACATTTTTGGTAACAGTTTTGGCCGATTGTGTCCAATAATTAAGTCAAAACCAAGAGAAACAGAACTTATATTTAAATAGTACACTTCTACTCAATATTTTTAAAGGGCCTTATGTATATCAGGCAACGAACCACGACACAATTCACCTCACTACCTACCCAACTGATGACGTCATGAAGCGATTAACAAACAATCTCTATTTTATCCGAATCAGAAAGTGTGTAAGGAACAGCAGGGGTACCCCCCCCCAAAAAAAAAACAAAAAAACTCCCTTCATTTCATGGTTTCTCAAAAGATAGTGAAATGTTTTAGCTCTTTTGGGCATACCTACATGCTGATGTGAAGACACCGTGTCTTGACTAATGTGCAGTCATCGTGATATGTATAAATAGAGATTCTTTCCGATGAGCCCCATGGTTGTGAATTCATTTGAATTTTTTTCAAATGAGAGGGTCGTTACACAGGGACAATCCCTCTCTCTCTCAACCTCCAAAAGTCGTTTTTTACGGTTGTACCGAAGACACGTTACAACTGGCGACCTTTTGGGCCTCAGGAGTTGCCAGAAAGGGGGTAAAGCTTACCACCACTTTGCCTTTAGGGGTCTTGGTTTGCATTCAGGGTTGTTCGTGTCGTAGACTGGTTACCAACCAAGATTATCTTATCATCCAAAATGAGTCTCTAATCACCAAAAACTTTTGAATTAATTTGCAAATTCAACTATTAAGATTTTAAATTGATCACTCCTTTACTCTCCCACAGGGTTTCTCAAACCTTCCCCACATCGCCCTCAATCACTCCCTTCTGCCTATTTCGTAAATCTATTGTCTCCTCAACTTTAGCCCCCGTTTGGGGCGTTATTGCTCGCCGTTGGGAATGACTGCTTTACATTATCTGATGCCTTTAGTAAAATAATACTCACATCAAGATGCTTGACTGTAAATCTTCCCAAAGGAACTATGCCTCCCATTATGTAATGCCAGAAACTAGTAAATGTTATGCCAAATTGTTTAAAGCGGATATTTGCTGCATCAGAACAACCAGCATGTGATTGCATAATGAAATAACGTCGTGATGGAAATGAAAAGTAATAATTTTACTCAATAAGTTGAAAAGAGTTTCATGTTTTGTTCATTTGCTTATTTGTTCGTTTTCCTGTCCACGTAATATCTCCGAAAATACTGATTGAACTTCAATGAAATTGTATGGAAGGGTGATCAATGGGGTAAATAAAAAGGTGGTGAAATTTTGGGGTAGATTTGGTTTATTTTTATTGATTGACAGATATTTTTTCCGTTTTTTTTTTCAATTATGTTTTCTTATACGCTCATGACTGTCCATATCTCCTAAATTTCTCAATGGATTTGGTGAATTGGCGGTCAATAGGCTACAAGAAAACTGATTAGATTTTGGAGCAGATCCATGCACAATTATTTCCCCTGCGTCGTATTTATAAGTTTAAAACAGATAATATCGCCAAATTTCATGTTCGTCCACGCGCTATGTCCAGAAGTTCTGAATGAATTCCCGTAATATTCTGTGGAAGCATGGACCATAGGCTACGAAAGATATAAAATTTTGTATCTGATACATGCACAATTACATCCCCTGATAATTTCATTGACAGGGGTATGCACTCTTTGTGTGTTTTTAGGTAAAAATAATTTGAACAAAAATACGTATTTTTTTGTAATTCAACAAATGAGAGTAGCTTCCCCTTTATTTCCTTACTACACGAACAAAAAATTGCATTTAAAAAAAAAGAAAATTCCGTTTTTCATCTGATAATCTATAACCCCCCCTGTGGCACAACCCCCCCAACCCTGGAGGCTATATTGCCCCCGTTGAGAAAGACTACTCGTGGTCTATCGCAGATTCCTTTATGGGGGGCAGGGCGTATGGAGATCATTCTCTCGAGAAGTTTAGTCGGCTATTCTCCTTTCCGAATACCTTATCAGGAACGTGCATCAGCCAACTTAGCATAAACTTAATTTGTGACAATATATGGATTTTAAAAGTCCCACCAAACCCATAATGTTATACATTAGAACATCAAGTGTAAACACTTTTGGATTGGTAGTACTGATTCCAGTTATGTTGATCCTCCATTAAAAAAAAGTGGCAAATATTACAACTCTTTAAATATATATATATATATATATATATATATATATATATATATATATATATATATATATATATACAACACAAATCAGGAGTACACGTAATGTAAAAAGATGTAAGAGTGTAGACCAGATAGACCCTTCAAATCGGCATATATAAGCCCATAATATATCCATATAGAATCGTATAGGAAAGAAAACATTGCTTTTACGTACGCAAAGCTAATTTTAATTTTAGAGTCTCAGTACAATAAGTAGAGGACTGACCAATAAAGGAATCAGTTTTCTATTGTTTAAGAAAAATGACCACGGACATTCTTGAAAATTTTAAGTTTTAAAGATTTCAAATTTTTCTTTTTAGATTTAATAGCAGAAAATAATGGAGGTTGGTGCAAAAGTCACGAAGGGGGTTGAAACAGTCATACATTTTTCGATTTCACTTTTCTTTGTTTTTCCTCTTCTCGGATATATTGAGGAAATTGCAGAAATTCATCTTGGGAAAAGTACATAACTGATCACTGAACTAAAATCATATCTTTTTTTTTACTTCACCATCAATCAATAACGCCAACCAGATTCCCGTTATTTCAATGTGCAGACACAGCCCTATCCGAGTGGAAGACCCGTCGGATTTAACAGCTGCAGACTTTTTTCCTTGGGGGGAGAGGTTTCGAAGCATGAGTTCTATGATAAGTCAAGGGCTGTCCAGGAGCTAAAGAATAATATTCGAGAAGAAATAATTGGCGTAGGGCCAAATATCATTCAAAATATTATTCAGAATATTATTGCGAGTGCAAGAATTTGTGAAGTTAATAATGGCAGGCATTTGAAAGAAATAGATTTCTGTGTATGGGATAAATTTTTTTTTTCCATTTTTATTATCGGAGCGAAGTGGAGATCTACTAACCTAAGCCATTTGGCAGGGGGGGGGGGTCTGCACAACCCACACTTTCTTCCAATGAAGTTACCCCTATGATGGTCGGATTCAGCTGAAATGCACAGCTACTGTATACAACGAACAATATAAAACTCCCTTACACCGGCAACGGCTTCTGCCGTTCCTGCTTAAAAAACTGAAACTCGTATAAATTGTGGCATTGTGCTGAAATTTAGCACTGGGGACTTTTAGGCCAAAGCCCAAGTTTCGTATGCATCGAACTATAAAAAGCGCCCTTACGTTGGATACGACTTCGGCTGTTCATGTTCGGAAATATGATCCCCCATCACATGCAGAGTCTTTAAAACAGTCTAAACCCTAGAACACTAAGAATCCGAATGTATAGAGATATATAAAAACATTCCCTTTAAAATTTATTGGGGATAGAAATTAAATTTATGCTAATCAGTTTACTCCACATCGTGGAAATAAATGGAACTGTTTCTATATTACCAAGTTAGTATCGCAAATTGTGTTGTGAACATGACCATTTAAGACCAGAAAGACGCAGATGTAGTGTTGTCCTATGAGGCCTATGGTTTAATCAAGTTCAAAGGACCCAGGAATCATCCTAAGACCTGAAGACCAACTTTCTTATGTCGCTGTGGCAATAGTTGAGAGGAATGAAGAGAATTTTTTAGAAGGTCCTGCCCATACGTTCACGTGTGTGGTATCCCCACATTAAATCGACCTTGTGTCACATCCTGTTTTTGTGGGTACTTCAGTAAATAGGAATATTTAAAACCAGACGTATGCAAATGTGGTGCTCTGACCGATTGGGGCTTTACCTCAAAAAGCGTTATTCCGTTCTTTGTAGTCAAGTCCAAAGGACTGAGGATTCGCCCTGAGACCTAATGACCAGTGCTCTTGTGTTCTTGCTATATTAGTTGCATGGACTAAAGACAATCTATGCTGATAGCGTACGCACGCGTTCACGTGTGTTCTATCACGCACATTAAACCAACGTCGTGTCACACTCTGTTCTCGTGGGGTATCGGACAAATAGGCTGATTGTGTTGTGAATAAAACTTGATTTTCATTGAAGGTTATAGATTGCTTGCTGATTGCGTGTGCTGCTATACTACTGCATCAAGGTGGAATCCAAGTTGTGAGTTCCTAATATGTTTCAGTTATGAAAGAAAAAAACGATTTTAAAAAAGAAAAAATATAAAAGTAAGCTTTTGTGTCTGTCATGTATATTTTGGACGGTTTTATAATCTTTTCATTGCAAGAGGGAAATCTTTTTTTTTTCACCGTTATTAAATAAAACCAGGTCCATCAACCCTCCACCATTAATACTTCTATTTATTTATATAAAAGCCCATGTGCGTTAATTTGTAAATCACGTGTGTATGCTAGATATACCTTTCGTATTTTGTATACATAACCCCTTTATGTGTACCAATAAAATGGTGTAATTCATTTGATTGGGATTCGATCAAATCAGTCTATCAATAATCACTAAGTGGATTAAAAAAAACCCTACTTTTTGCTTTTACATTTGCGTACAGCAGATACCTGTTATCAATAAAATCAATTCAAAGGTCACGTGACTGTTGAGTAACTTTTACGCATAAGTGATAAAATTTATGACTTTTTATTGGACGGCTAAATATGGAGATATGGATGATCAAAATCCACACTGCATTATATTACCCGAAATGTGTATGTATATCCACTATTGAAATACCATCATATGACAGGTATATTTCAAGTATATATATATATATATATATATATATATATATATATATATATATATATATATATATATATATATATATATGTAATATATATATATATTGTAGCAAGTAAATTTGCTAAACAAACACGTTTATGTTTTTGCCCTCTTTGGGCCTCTTCAGGCGAAAAGAGGCAGAAACATAAACGTGTGTAGTGGGTTTACTTTCTTCTAAATTTCCTACTGTACAACTTGACTCTTGGAGTTTAAATTTGAATGTAGCGTGAACTCTACGAAATAAATCCATCACGTATCAGACATTGCTATATATTATATCATATTATGTTATATTATATTATGCTATATTGCAAACTTGATTTGTACCATATATATATATATATATATATATATATATATATATATATATATATATATATATATATATATATATATATATATATATATATATGTACTGGGGGGTCCAAAAGTTTGATTGCTTTTGATTTTACCTTTTTGAAAAAAATAAATTGAAATATTAGATTTAGAGTACAACTTTCTATTTCAAAGAGAATTTTTTAATTTTCATAAATGGAAAATGTATTCCATTAAATTCCAGATTTATTTGGAACCAATTTTTTTTTGATCAACCAAAGCAACTTTTTAACGACCTTGTACATTATATATATATATATATATATATATATATATATATATATATATATATATATATATATACGAGGGTTGCACGTGTCCTCGTCGTGTTTTTGTTGAATTTTGTAAAGAGTCCATGACTGATTTTTCTACATAATTTTTTGTTTTAAGCCTTGATAATGGCATAAGAAGACGAAATATATCCGTTCTCTTTTAAATATATGCTAAGGAGAGTCATTACTATTTATTTACCAAATTCAATTGAATGCTGCAAACTTCCAAGTTCTTGACTTCATTTCATTTTATTTAATTATATATATATATATATATATATATATACAAATACCCGTTTTTCAAAACTTCATTTTCCATTCAAGGCACATATTGGTTGACCCCAGCGCCATGATAATGCCACATCTGTGTCTGTGATTCCCCCCTTCCCTAACTTCATATTCCCCTACCCTCTTCGTTTTACCCTCTTTCCCTCTCTTCCTCACCCCCCTTTCTTGCCTTTTCCCTCAGGACCTGTGTACTTTTATACATTTCTAAACCGTTCTTCTCAAAACAACATGCATCCCGCTGAGAGATTTTGTCGGAATAAATTTAATTTCTTTTTCACCTCTGCCAACCAAGTTGGAAGAGGTATATGTATTCAAGCACGTTTGTCTGTTTGTCCTCACACTGTCTCTAGAGATCCTCAATGAATTCTAATGACATTTTGTGGAAGGGTGGACCATAAGCTTAAGAAAAATTGATTAAATTTTGGGGTGAATCCAAGAATCTTTTTGGTTGGGAGATATTTTTTCGTATATCTAATACACTTATACAATTACGTCCCTCATCGTAGCTATATATGGACTTTTTTCCATTCATTTCTCAGTTAGTGTACGATGCTGGCAGAGGTTTGTGCTTTCCTTGTTCTTTGTAGCTCATAGGTATAATGTAGTCTGGCACAAGATCAGCTAATGGGTAAGAAGGGTTGCGAGATTTCAATAGCTGCTGGGTTATATATGTCACATACGATCTCTTTTAGAAATTTACTGGGACGTATGCAGCACGAAAAATTAAGTTAATTAGATTTTCCCAATCCTCAAAATCGCAGACAATGACGCCATCATAGTAAAATGCTCGCATAGAAATGAATTCATATTACATAACTGAACAGGAACGATAAGTAGGCGGAGTCGTCTGCTAGTTATTTGTTTCTCCTCTCTTCAGGGATGAATGTCTTACGGGTCAAATGTATCCCATCATGATTTTAGTCCTACAAAAGATGCAACATTTTTGATTCAATAAAACGATATAATATCCTTGAATCAGTAAATAGAAAATCATGCGCTTTTGGTAAAAAGTGTCCCACTGAAAGTTAAGGCATTAAGCATCTTAATAGGTTAGTCTTTAAAGGGTTGAGTGGGGAGAGAATACCTACCTTGAAAAACAGCATTCCAAACCCCGGCTTTTTACCTGGGCTCAAATTACATTACATTACAACTCTTTCAGTAGCGGAGTAATCCTTTGAATCTTCCGTAAACTTAGTTTCGTTTGACACGGATAAAGTATTGAATTATTGATATATCCGGTAACGTTCAAATTCACTTCAATGATAATTGTCAAGCCCTGTGGTTCTTAGTGTGTAGAAGCACAATCATCATCATCATCATCATCATCCGTAGCAGCAGTCTTTTGACGTCCGTCGTTGGACAAAGATCTTCCCAAAGATTTGCGAGACCTATTAATCGTAGGCATCGCCAATATCTCCTGAACCAGTCATTTTCTGTCAACAAGTTCCGCGCATGATCTCTTGGGATCTACGTTGTGAGTTGTTGTCTGACATTCTAGCAACATGACCTACCCATTGTTATTTGAATTTCCTTATCACGACTCACGGCATGGATCCCTCGAGATCACATGCGCAACCGAGGCCGGCAGAATATTAGATGGAGAGACGAGCTAGACAAATTCAGAAAGTACTGGGTCTGCGACGCCCATGATAAAGAAGTGCAGCAAATCCTGGGGAAGGTCTATGTCCAACGACGGACGTTAAAAAACTGATGATGATGATGATGATGATGGATTCTATGGTATCACTGAATCCTGTTTTTACCTCTGATATACTGTAGAGTCTTGCGATCCTCCCATGTGAGGCCCCAAAACGTTTGATAGTTCTTAGTTTGAGAATCAATTTTTCGGTAAGGTTCCATGTTTCAGCTCCATAGATGACTACCAGAAGGACGCACTGATTATAGGCTCTTCTTTCCTGGACTTATGGGATTTTTGTTCTTGGATATTCAGATTGCTCTACCAAAAGCTTGCCAGCCTATTGTGATCATTCATTTCGTTTCTTCTTTTTTTGAGGTTTTCATGGAGATTAGTTGTTCCTGTTGGATGTAGTGGTCCGTAACTATCTCCCAAGTGTGCTGTGTAATTTTTCTTTAAATACGGTATTTCGAGCCTTGAACGTGCCCAATACGGTTATTATGTATGTCCTGCTTCAACCACTGAGTTATCAATCTCCTGGTATTATCTTTAAATTTTGTGAAACCTAAACTTCATTATTGGCAAATGAAAAGAAAAAGGGACAAAATCAATTTCGTTTGTTGATTACTGAAATGTTTTCGTCCGATTCATTTTCTCTTTTTATTGTACAGGCCGCCATCACTACATTAAAGTTTGATTCTATGTGGAAACCGGACGCTGATCAAACAGAGAAACTTGTGTTCATATTTAAATAGAGAAAATATTTGGTGTACCTCAAAATCAAATCTATTCCTTTGTGTATCGCCATAAGATAAAGTTCGAAAACTACTGATCTCGCTTGTTATCTATAATTCGATTACACTTATGTATATTAGAAACCGCCAACCAAAACTGAGACGAAAACTGTCAACATTCCTTCAGTTTTCAAGTGGTTCTGGCTTGCAAGCTGGTCATGTATGTGTTGCACGTACAGGCCGCAATAAGAGGGTTGAAATTTTAAATATTTACTCTTCTCAGCAAGAACGTTTTCTTTTTTGAACCCCTGGTATGGATTTTTAAAAGGGGTTCAATTTACAATGTAAGTTTTTACCAGAGTGGTCCTTTAGTCTGTGCTCGCTAGCGTTTGTGCTTATTTTTTCAATGATTAAAACCAAACAAAAGCGAAAGAAGTAATTTATTCATTTTCACACCTTTTTCTATTTTTTGAAATTGATCACCCCCATTACGACATGCTGTCAAAAGGGATCAGTTACTTGACAGTTTCTATTGTGTGATTGAACGGACCTGATTATGTTATGTTTGCCTTATTTTACAGATTCTGAATCTTGACTTGATATGGGTCCAAAGGGAGAAGATTCCCGATATCATAACGAATGTCAACAATTTCAAGAACGAAGAATTTATTTTTCATTAATTGTTTTCGTTTTTTAGCAGAATTGTTTATTTATTGTTAATTATTTTGTGTCTTCCCTCTTTTCATTCTTCAATGCTCATTTTTTCCTTTCTTTCTTTCTTTTTTTCATTTCAAAGGCTTTTCTCTCTTTGCACCTCTTTCCTTTCTTTCTTTTTTTCTCTTTTCAAAGGCTTTCTTTTCTTTGCACTCTTTTCCTTTCTTTCTTTTTACCCATCTTTTTTTATTTCCTGTTTCGTTATCAGTTAATCTGTTCCACCCCTTCCCTTTCTTCCTTTCTTTCTGCCGTTTTCCCCATCCCCCTATCATTCTTTCCTTCTTTCTTTGTTCTTTTTTCTTTCTCTCTTTCTTCACTCACTTTCTTTTGTTTTCCCCACTGGTATTCTTTCCTCTCCCTTCCCCCTTTCAGTGCATTCCATTCTCTTAAAAAACGACCGTTTCTCTCCTCCTCTCTGAAATTTGGGTTTTCTTGCCCAAGTCTCTCCAATTTTCTCTGACCTCTTGACACGCCCCCTTCCCCGCTTCCATCTCCTTTCTCCCCACTTCCCCATCCAATATCCCATGTTTAGTCATTCAAGACACTCCAATAATTTTCCCCGGCTCAATTCGGACTTTTCCTCTCAAATAATCAATTATTTCAAGTTTTTCTCTTAATTATTCCACCATTTTGTCGCCCTCAAAATCGACCTTCCGACCTGAGGATCTCGATTCTTTCCCCAAGGCCGAATTTAATATTGATGCGACCGACTACATCACATTCTTTGGGGCCATTTAATCTTTGAATTTAGCTGTTATTTTCAAACAAATCAAAACAAATGTTTTGAAATCTACTTAAATGATGAACAGAATGATTCTTTCTATGTCTCTGACCGTAACGCTGGATTCTTCCGCGTAAAGATAAGAATTTTCCCGATAAAAATATTTCATTCCACCATTTGAAACAATGGACTCTTCCGCAGAAAACGAGTTCATTATTCTATTCCTTAAAAGAAAAGAATCTTTTGGAAATTCAAATTTATCCGGAGATAATGATCAGGTCTCTATCAATATGAAGGGATATTTGTAAGCTACCGTAACTTAGCAAAAACGGCACATCGTAACGAGTTATATGAGTTGAATCAGATCTATACCGTTAGAATGCTCTAACATGAAGAATTAAACAACTGGTCTGGTTAGTCATTCAACAGAAACCGTCATGTGACTAACATCACTTAACGGTATGCCGTGTTGGGAGTGATCAATTAAAATTTGGATAAAGAGGTGAACAATGAATAAGACACTTCTTGTCGATTGTTGGGCAGTGATCACATTGAACATCACAAAATTAAGGGGGGGGGGTAAAAAAAGAAATCTTTTTTCTATAGATTTGATAAAGAATAAATGCTGAAATTCCATTGCTGCAGCCTCTACGTATGATATAAGCATACACAGTCAAACCAATCTGGAAACTAAAAAAACAACAACAAAAACAAAATCAAAACTGTATTGAGAATTTGGGTTGACGGTTTCTAACCCCCTGTCCACTTTGCAACTTTATCATAATACAGTGGGGTCTGGTTTTTCTCGTTCAAATAATCAATACGCCCATTTCTCTTTATTTCCTGTAGTTCTCTTAATTAATCACATATTTCGCCGTCCTCAAAATCGATCTTTCAACCTCAGGATCTCAATTCCCTTCTCCCTAAAGTCGATTCAAGAACAATCCACTTAAAACACATTCCTTAACTTTTATTATGTTTTCATTATTGGATTGATAGAAAAAATGCTTTGATAATACTTCTAATACAAAAACAAACAAACAAACAAGATAAAACTACAAACATTTGGTCGATATTTGGTGTGAAGGGTAGGTTAGAAAAGTAATGTTTGATTTCTGCTGACCATAAAGTTATTGTGGCAGAGTGGTTGAAGCATCTAGGCGTGAACCAGGCTTCCCTGGTAAGAGGGGCGTGGATTTGAATCTCACGGGGAACTTACTCTTTCTTATCTGTACTGTTAGCTCGCTGCCGTACAGTTGAGTTTTGATAAAAACAACTACAAACTACAAAGAGAGCATCCAGGGAGCGCAGTCCTCTGCCAACGCCATAGTCAGGAGGAGTAATTGTGCATGGATCCAACATTCAATCACTTCCTTTGTGGCTAACCCCTCTACAAAATTTCATTGAAACTCGTCGATGACTTTTGGATGTATCATGTGGACAGACATGAACCCCTGGAGATGTTATGTGGTGTGGGCATATAAATACGATGTAGAGGATATAATCGTGCATGCCCCCCCTCCCCCAATGTATCACTTCCACCGAAACTTATTGTCCACCTCTAAACACAATTCATGCTAACTTATTTGAAACTTTGGGAGATATAATGTGAACACAAATGTATAGAAAAAAACGAAATCAAAATTTCAATCAAAAATTATTCCTGGAACCATCTCTGCCTCAGCCAATTGCCCACCCCGTCAACAGAATCTCATGAAATCCACTGCGTTCTTCCGGAGATAACTTGTGGACAGACAGATGGGTGGACGGACGCCACCGAATACATATACCAGAAATAATAATGATGGAGACGAAAATGAAGATGAATAGTTATCAAAATGATTACAAAGTCTCCTTCAGTTTCTTCCTTTACTTGATCATTCGTCCATTTTTGAACCCAGTTGGTTTTTCTCTTCTTTATTTGGGATTAACTCTCTCAGACGGATGCCATTTTGAAAAAGTAAAAGACAAATCTGGATAGTCACTAAATAGAAACTGTCACATAGACAATGTCTTTTGACAGTATTCCAAGTTGGGCGTGATCAATTAAAAATTTGAAAAAAATATGTTGGTCTTTCAATAAGTTACTCTTACTTTTTATTTGGTAGTGTCACCTGGACCCCCCTCCCCCCCCAAACGAAACAAGTGCGAACACTGCCAGACACACACTAGGGGACCAATTTAGCATAAGCCCACATTGTATATTGAATTACCCACCAATAACTTATTCTAGGGTGAATTTTTGGTAAACTAAAAATCCGTATTTTGTAGAGGATATGCTTAAATGTTTATCTCTGTAAGTCCATTTGTGTGGATTGTACACGTGACGCCATAGCCCACCAAATACATTTTAAAACTGAAGAAATTTATGCTAACTTGACAGTTTTGGTTGACGGTTTCCAAAAGATGAAGAAGCACAGTTTTTGAAGGTGTGCAGATATTCCTTGTTTTCCGAAACTTTGCTCTACGTCAATTTCCCCCCTTTACGAAAAATGCGAAAATCGAAAATAACGGTGAGTGTTTTGCAGTGGACCGTTATTGAGGTTGTTCGCATGTATCTACCACCATCCCAATCTACGACGATTCATCCCAACATAGCTTTATCACAATATGATTTTTCCCTTATAAAATCAACGGTAATTTCTTTTTCGCTTTACACCATTTCAGCTCAGTTTTTTTTAAATAAATGAACGCCATTTTTGAATCATGTAATAAATAAGAATAGTTTTGAGTTAATCTCAATTAGGGTGCCGGATATAGGAGAGAGGTCTTCATATTCTCTCTAAATAAGTTTTTCTTTCTCGGTTTTTATCCACTTATTTTTCCTTTCTTTCTTTCCCTTTTCTTTCTTGTTTTAGTTCTTTCTCTTCCGTTTTCTTTCTTTCTTTCACTTATTCTCCCCTTCTTTTATTCTCTTTCTTTCCTTTTTCTTTTTCTTCCTTTCTTTCATTCTTTCTTTCGTTAAAGTCTCCCTTCTTTTTATCCCTTTTTTATTCATTCATTAATTCATTTCTATCTTTCTTCCGTGTCAGTCTCCCTCCTTTTCTTTCGTTATTTCCTTCCTTTGTTCTTACTTTCTTTCTTTCTTTCCTTCAAGTGTCCCCCCTTCTGTCTGATTGTTTGTTTCTTTGAATTCCTCCTTAAACACAAATCCCTAATAATCTCATAAAGAATCACGTGACTTATCAAACGCTTATTATTGGTCAATTTTCGTTTATCATACACTATCTTCTTTCTGCTATTTTCTGTTTTCATTTCTCTAACAAAATATCCGGCTTCGTAATTTGCTTCGTTAGACATTATTTATTTTTCTTTATCATCAATCTATGTTCCTGTCATTTTTGTTTATAAAACCAATGCATTTATTTTCCTGGATATTATTCCTGAGAGAGAGAGAGAGAGAGAGAGAGAGAGAGAGAGAGAGAGAGAGAGAGAGAGAGAGAGAGAGAGAGAGAGAGAGAGAGAGAGAGAGAGAGAGAGAGAGAGAGAGAGAGAGAGAGAAGGAAGATGTGGTATTCTGCAGCAGATATTTTGATTATACAATGTTCTTATTGAAGTAGTTTTTGATTTTAATCCAACTTTTCAGCCACTCTGTCATTTTGCCCCCTAATGTGATCATTGCATTCGTTAACCCATCAACTGCAGATGACTGAATTTTCATTGCTGTTCTATGGCTCAACTGCAAATGGCAGAAGTTTCAATCAGCCACACAATGAGCCCTTCCACTTGAGGGTAAGGATGACTTTTTCAGCTTGTTTCTCTGTCCATAACTTCAGGTGGGAAGATTCATTGCTTACAGAGAAAACAAGTGGCTTATTTCGCACCATCCTGTACAATCAAAGTTACCCTCCCAATTAAAACACAGCCAATGAGATGCTCCTGTCGCAGTCAATAAGTTCAAGGAATTTGAGACAGATCCCCTTATTTTAGTCAGCTGAGGGGGGATTAGGGTACATGTTATGTCTACCCCTTCCTTTCTGTCACGTCCAGCGTCCTCTCTAAGAATCCAAAGAAACCTACTAACAATTTCCACCCTAACATGTGAGCATGTGCGTGCGCGCGCGCACATATGTTATGGGAAATAATGCGCCCCCCCCCAATTCAGATTCTGCTGATAGCATCATCATCAGCAGCAGCAGTAGCAGTAGCAGCAGCAGCAGCAGCAGTAGCTTTTTAGCCTCCAGCATTGGACATAGACCACCCCAAGATTCGCCATATCTTTCTATTGCGGATGTCGGGGAGACAATACTCTCTGGACCTGTCTAGTTCATCACGCCATCACATTATTCACCAGTCACAGTTTCGCATATGATCTCTAGAGATCCACATTGTGAGTCCAGCAGTTATCTGACATTCTTGTTACATGACCTGCCCATTGCCATTTGAGTATTCTAATGGTTTCTATTGTGTCTCGAAAGAATAATCTTTATGCATAGTGCTAACGGTGAGAATTATTATTTTTCAAAAACAATTAAGTCAGAATGATGATAAAAAATTGGTTTTTTAGATTGATTTGGAAACTACAAGAACAAAACATATTGTCGGTTGCTGAACAGTACCTAAGCTCGAAAAGTTGACATATAACGGGTAAATGTCGTTGTATATTTTATTATCTCTCTCTCTCTCTCTCTCTCTCTCTCTCTCTCTCTCTATATATATATATATATATATATATATATATATATATATCGAGAGAGGGAGAGAAAGAGAGAGATTGTATCAGTAAGTCTGCAGTCAAACACGCAGCTATAAGCTCTCTCTCTATATATACACACACACACACACACACACACACACACACACACACACACATATATATATATATATATATATATATATATATCGAGAGAGAGAGAGAGAAAAAAAGAGAGAGAGAGCTTATAGGTACATATCTTTGTATCTTTGAGTATTTGTATACATGCCTGGATTTGCGGATATTCATGTATATGCATACACAAATGAATATATATATATACATATATATATATATATACATATATATATATATATATATATATATATATATATATATATATATATATATGCGTGTGTGTGTGTATGTGTATGTATTTGTGTGTGTGTGTTGCAGTATGTATGCTTATCATCTATAAGTATGTTTTTGAGGATGTAAGCGCAAAAAATGAAATGGATAACCACCTACCCTTAATTTTATTACACACCTAGCCCCCGCCCCCAAGTTCCCTGATTCTCCAGACCCCCCTGTACCCGGCAAACAAATCAAACAATAAAATCATAATATTTCGGTTTTACTTATTTGTATTTGATGCACCCTATTCAATATACCTCGGGTGTGTAAATTCGAAACAGACACCCCCACCCCCTCGATCATCAATCACGGACAGCCAATTCGGATGAGATTCGATTTTTATTAGTTTTAAGATCAAAGAGAGGAAACGAAGGGAGAAAAAACAAAAAAATGAATTCAAATCAAACAAAAAACATTTGAAACTGAACAAATGTAAACCAGATGATACAGATAAATACGCATGCGCATACAAAACGTCAAAGAACAAACAAACAAAAAGAATAAAATACGATCGAGGATAATATATAAATACTAGCTGAATACCCGTCACACGGGCAGGTTATTTGGCACACACACACACACACACGCGCACACACACACACATATATATATATATGTGTGTGTGTGTGCATGTGTGTGTGTGAGTGTGTGAGAGGAGAAAGGATACAGATCCAATAGAATATTGAAAGGAAGGTTGACAGTATGGAAAAACAAAAGACTTGAGAGAATTTAGTACCTCAATTTTAAAAAATTAAAGAATGATGATCAAAGAGGGATAATTTCAAGTATGATTTTTAAACCATTGTTTCTTTTATACACACATTCTTATAAACCCCTTTAACAAATATTTTTCACCAAAAAATCACTAACCCTTTCCTATACCAAACACGTCATCAGGGCACCAAACCAACTTTATTAAGTAAAAGAGAGACCCAACTAAGATATATCAGAAAGTCCTTTATATATAGGAAAAAGTCTCATTCATTTTTGAATCTTTAAAGAATGGGTTTCCGTTCACTTTATACACCTAAAGAATGAAACATGAGATGAATATGAAATAAGAAGATATACACATAGGCGAAAAGATGGTCCCACTTTGGCATAATAGTTACATTATAAATAGAACCCTCCCTTTAAAACTCTTTAGAAGTATTTTTTCTCAAAACTGTTTGTTTTATAAAATCTTTCCAGGTCCACTGTACGGGCATGCTGAATCTGGTTGGGCTACACTAACATTTAGATACTTTTCATAGCGTGACAGACAAACAAACAAACTCACTGACATCCCTCACTTATGTATTCAAGACATATGCTAACATAGAATCAGTAAGAAAATTACCAGAATATTTACACATAGATAAATTAAACAAATGCTTGGATAAACTAGATGGCACTCAGAGAACGCATACCTCTGCCACCGCCATTGTCAGGGGAAGTTATTGCACATGGATCCATCCCCAATCACCTTACTCCATTGTCCACATTTTCATAAAATTTCATTGAAATCCATCAAGTATTTCCTGACGAAGCTTATGGACAGACTGACCGAAAGATAGACAGAAAGACGGATGTGACTCCCCCAAGATTTGCTAGACCTCACGAGCATTGCGAAGACAATACTTTCTGAATGTGTCTAGTTAGTCTCTTCATCTTATATTCTGCTGGACTTGGTTGCACGTGTGATCGCTGGGGATTCATGTTGTGAGTCAGTTGTCCGCCATTCTTGCAACATGACCAGCCCATCACCATTTGAGTTTTTAGTGGATTCTATGGTGTCTTGGGCTCCAGTTTTCTCCCTGATATACTGTGCCGTCTTGTGATCTCTCAATGTGAGGTTGAGCATGATTCTTTCATATTCACGTTGCGTGCTTCTCAGTCTGCGGGTCAGTCTCTTGGTTAAGCTTCATGTCTCAGCTCCATAGGTGATTATCGGGGGATGCATAGGTTGTATACCCTTCTTTTTTAGGATTAATGGAATCTTCTTGTTTCTGAAGGTCAAGCTTGCTCTGTCGAAAACTTGTCATCTTGGAGTGATTCTTCGCTTGATTTCTTCCTCTTTTGAGGGTTTCATGGAGATTCGTCGTCCTAGGTAGATGTAGCGGTCTACTTTCCCCAGTTTTGCGTTTTCGATTTTGATCGTTGTGTTCTTATTTCCGACGTGATTGTTGCACTCGACCTTTACTTTGCTGAAGTTCCTGTGTAGGCCGATTTTCTTTTATTCTTCATTTATTTCATCTAACATTAATTAGAGGTCGTGCCATTGCAGACAAAAATACGTACCTCTAAAGGAATGTGATTTTTGTCGATTTTCAACTACTCATCATTTTTCTGTTTCCCAATAATGATAGGAGGAAAACATCGGAGATGCCTACATTTGAATTATTGTCCAGGTAACAATGTAAAATAAAAATGACTCGCACTCTAACTTCAATTGGAACGTATTGCCGTTTTGAGACATAGCGCTTCGTTTCCTTTCTATGCTTAGTTCAAATAAAGAATTATCTATTTTCACTTGTCTTTTTTGTCGCAACATTTTGGAAGCTAACTCTTTTGTGGCTAGTTTTTATCAGTGCATGAAGCTTAGGTAGTTAATTCCATCACCTTCATCTTTCACAGGTTCCCATATCGAGTGCTCCAGTGATATTCGAGGAATGACCAATTGTGTCAGAATCTACCCCCTTTTGAATCGGACCAATTTGCAAAGCTTGACTAATCCACACCCACCATACTCGTTGAACCGGTCATTTAAACACCAATCCCAATTATTGAAATATTAAAAAGAAAAAGGTGTGAATTAGAGACATTTATGGTTGTTTACTTTCCGTTTGCTGGTTACTTGAACTTTTATTTTTTTGGGGAAAATCTTTATGGGGAAGTGAGTGTCGCAGCGGTTAACAATGTGGATAATGGAATCAGCGAGCCGAGTTGAAACTCTGATGGGGGTTATTTATATTCACTTTGAACTTTTGCCCTTGGCAAAGGCGTGAATCCATCCCTTCTACTCAAGCTAAAGCAAAACAGACTGGACTCTCCATCCTTCGGATTGGGACCAGTCTAGACGAGTGAATCCCATTCCAAAACAAGGAATGGAGACCCCTCAAAGCGGTAAGATGCCCACTTTATTTCTTCACGGTAGCACTTACAGCCATATTGATGCCAAAAGTGTCGCCCCACTTTTCTGTGGAGTGCATCAACAAAACCGCGAGAGACATTCTGTCGACTGGCCTTCTAAGATATCCATACACTCCGCCAAAACCAAGGAAAAAAAAAACTTTACCAACCACTCCTGACACATTCTTACATTTATTGCATCATTACAATAATCTTCAGTGATTCACTTCATTGATTCTGCTGAAGTTTTTCTCATATTATTCATAAAGAGTAAAGTGACGAATGTTAAGCCTAATATTCAGTCATGATTTTGACCGAATCTTTTTAAAAAAGTATATCTGTCACTTTTCTACCATTCTTGAAAGTGTTGGGGTATGTGTCATCAAGTACGAATTCTGTGTAAAAATCGGTTTCGCAAAAATGTTCAAAATGTTTCTGTTCCCAGACAAAAAAACTTTACCGATTGTCCTAAGCTAGCCATAGTTGCTACAAAAAAAAAAAAAAAAAAAAATAAAAAAAATATCAACAACAAAAGAGCTAGGCGCCATTCGGTCGAATGATAATGTTTTATTTTGAGCTAAGCATAGCAAAGAAAAGAAGCGATATGGCTCCAAGCAGCTAATTTGAAATTGATGGTTAAGGTTTTGGTTAAGATCAGGCTTATTTTTATTCAATATAGCCTATATGAATATCATGCACGTACATATGCCTGACATCAAGCACCCTTTTTAATAGCTTAATCGTTTCCTGTGTATTCCTCGTCGTACTTAAACTTTCTATCTTGTAACTCTTTTGTAAACAGCTCATTTGTGATTTGCTCTTTTGGGGTGTAACACAATAAGGCAAGCATTTAACAATTGGTAAGTGTGGCTATGTTTTATGAATAATCTATAACTTACAACAGGTTTGATTTGTCGCTCGAAAGAAATCGTCAAAATGGAAAAAAGATTTGATCAATGAGGGTTACTTTTCTCGCCTTTTGTTGGGTGGTGATCCCTAAAAATGTCTGAATTTTCATGAAACTAGCTTGAATACTGCCAAACAAAATCTGAATGGCTAATTTAGCATAAACTTACATTGCAAATCCACCCCAGTAAAAATTTATTCATGACGGAATTAAAAAACGAAATAAAAAAAACTTTAGACATATTTTTGAGTAGATGATTAAATTGTCAGCCCTCTAGCTCCAAGAGTGCGATCTGCACACGTGATATATAGCTAGCTAGCCAGCCAATCAGCCAGATCACATTAGAAATTGAAGAAACCCATGTCGATAGCTTTGGTGACAGTTTAGGCTGACCATTTCGATTACTCAAGTACATACATTTCATGTGACTTTTTTTTGGTATTCTTTTCAGTGGAGAATAAGACATTGGGTCGAGGTCAGAGGGAGTCTTATAAACGATTAGCCGAGTGGACCAGGAAGTAGATAATCTGTCACTCTACTCAACACAAAACTGGATATGAGTTCAATTTTTTAAATTTTGAATTGTTTTCTTGACTTTGCTGTAATCTATACTTAAGGAGGTTTATCTAGACGAAGATATGTTGGGACCAGAAATTTGGTCGTTGCTGTGTTGATAAGAGCGGTCACGTACGTGTTGCTATGATAGGAAAACCTCGAGGTTTGATCAAATTTTCGAATAAGAGGATGTTGGTTGAATAAAAAGAAACGGGTAATGAAATTGAAGCATTGATCGAAATGATTTGTTCAATTCTTCATGCATAGTTGAACAACCGTAGCCAACAAAGGTGGCAAAGGGCTCTATCCTTTTTTATAAGTGCAAGCATTTGTGTTTTCCAGTGCTCCTGGCCATACCGTTTTATCTACAGACTTGAGAATTGGCATCAGTACTCCACGTAACTCTTCCTAAAAAGTTTCTTGGTTTCTGGAAGAAAGTTTTTGGGGTTTTATTTTGACAGGTTCATTAAAAATATAAATAAAAATCAATATTCTCGACATTCATTTTACTCCATCTAAGTGGAAAATGTCAGTGATGCCACAAAAAGAATTTATTTTGACCGTATTTATTTATTTTTCGACGAATTTTTTTTACATGACTTCAAATTTTGACGCTACGGTTGTAAAATTATTGACTGTGATTGCCATTTTTCTATTCTATCTTTCTTGCAGTGATTTTTCTTTTCTTTCCCTTGGGATTCTCATTGTCACTCTCTTTTTTACATTTTAGAAACCATCAATCAAAACTGTCATCAAAGTTGTTTAAATAGATTTCTTCAGTTTTCAGTTAGGTCTGTCCGTCTGACTGGCAAGCTGGTTGGCTGGCTATATATGTATATATCAATGTATCTTGCGTACAGGTCAGCTAAAGGGCTAAAAATTGAAACATTTACTCTTATTATGTTTCAAAAAACTATTTTTTTTTTTTTTTACATCCCCCCGGGGAAAATTCAGATATTTTTAGTGAATAAAAGGCGAAAGAGTTAAAGTATTCATTGATACCACCTTTTTCCAATTTTTAATTGATCACTCCCAACACAGCATACTGTCATGTTACAGTTTCTATTAAGTGACTAATTGGACCTATCTTTATTTATTTCTCCTCATTTCTTTACTCGTTCCGTCCCTTGTTTTCTTGTTTTCTTTCTCTCTTTCTTTTCTCTTCCTTTCCTTCTCTCTTTTCTGATTTTACATTCCGTCTTTCTTCCTCCCTTTTTTTATTTTTTCCCTCTTTTAGATTTTGATATCCCCCCTTCCTTTTTTTTCTTTTCTGGGTCTCATTTCTTATTTGTTTGTGTGTTAGTTCCCTTTTTTCTCTCAAGAGATTCTGACATCATGCAGCCCCAGTAGAGTAGGTTGTCTGAATTCAAATTCGGAAATGTGTTCTTGAGCTTCCCTCAAGTGTATGTTGTATGATGCTGGGAATAACATTTATTTCATAAGGTTATTTCAAACTTCTTTCATCTGCGTGATAAGCAAACATATAATTACATTCCACTAATAGAAGGGATATAAACGATAGGCAGGATCTCTTTTATTTCAGAAGTAAACTCAGTGGCAATGAAGTTCCAACTGTGAATCCATAATCCATAAAAACCAAAAAAGCAACCCCAAAATGCTAAGTAAAATCAAATTAATGACTTCCTGCACCCCTCCAAACCCAAAACAACAAAAAACGAAAACAAAACAGGGCCCTCTATCTTTGGAGTCGATCATTATTCTGACTCAAAGAAACAAAGAGATCTAACTCTTTATTTAATGTCTGTTCGGATACATTGGCAGAAGAAGGATTGGAAAAATAAACGCATTAATTATTTTGCTTACAAGAGGAACGTTCATGGAGATTTATAAGTGAATCAATTGATTAATAAGCATAGATTGATGTTACCGGACTGAAATACTTAGATTGATATCTGTACATCTATCTAATCACCCAGGCACCTCAAATGGCCCGCCCAGCCAACTGGGCAACAAATTCTCCTCTGGCTCTCTGTGTATCTAGTGTGTGTTTGTGTGTGTGTATGTGTGTGTGTGTGTGTGTGTGTGTGTGTGTGTGAGAGAGAGAGAGAGAGAGAGAGAGAGAGAGAGAGAGAGAGCGCACTCGATCTCATTCTCTCCAGTTAAAAACCTGACAACCATTTTATCAAATCTCAACACGCAGTCTCAGACACACACCATTAACCCATTGACTGCGAATGACGGGAACTTCCGCCATTGCTGTTCTATGGCTCACTCAATGAAACGTTCGTTTTGTTCTGGTTTATGAAAACTAAGTTCCATCTGGGAGACTTTTATCTTGTAATGGACTTCTTGCAATGGATAGGCGCTTTTATTTTGCAATGGATAACTTGCAATGGACAAGGACTTTCATTTTGCAATAAATTACTTGAAATGGTCAAGGGCTTTTATCTTGCAATAGATAACTATTGCTCTTCGCCATCTACCATCAGTCGATGGATCAACAGAAAAACTTACACTGATTGTGTAGCAAACACAATAATAAAAAGGCCTTATATATATATACTATCAACTAAAACTGTCACCGAAAATATCAACGCAGGTTTCCACAATTTTTAAGTTGGTCTGGCTGGTTGGTTGGCTACTTACGTATGTATGCACCACGCGGACAGGCCGTGCCAATGAAGCTAGAGGACTGACAATTTAGAAGTTTACTCCTTATAATGTCCAGAAAAAACGCTTTTTAGTCTTTTTAAAATTCCCCCACAAAAGAGCTCTGTAGCTAGAGGTTCAACTAACAATGTGCGTGTATGCTAAATTGATCCCTTGGTTTCTCTTTGGCAGAATTTATTGGTTTTTTTTTTCAAATTTTGACTATTTTAGTGACCACTGTCCAACAAGTGGTGAGAGAAATAACTTATTCATTGATCATGCCTTTTTCAATTGATCACCCCCAACCCAGAATACTTCCAAAAAGAAGGTTCGTCACGTAGAAGTTTCTATTGGGTGACTATCCAGACCTGCATATACATACAATTCTTTTTCTTTCGCTTTCTTTTCCGAACGAAAATCCAGTCAAGTGGTTTGCCCCTGGGGAAATTCACTTCGAAGCCTCGTGGAAGAGAGTGGCTTTAAAAATTGAGCACCCCAAACCTGTAAGTGGATAATGAACAAAAAAGCTGCCTTCAGCCGATTTTAGTTCGCAGACATTTGCCTATTCAGCTGGGCGTCAAATCAAACAGAAAACGAAGCCTGGAACCAACGCTGGGCTTTTTGGACTCGGTACAAAAGAGACTTCGCTCTTTTGAATAATGCTACCAATATGCCCCGAAGCGACCGAAGAAAGTTATATATATATGTATATATATATATTTATACATATATATATATACATATATATATATATATATATATATATATATATATATATATATATATATATATGTGTGTGTGTGTGTGTGTGTGTGTGTGTGTGTCGGCTTGATCCAATAACAATAGAATTGCTCCTATAAAATCCATTGATCAATCAACCTTTCTTTCTTTGCCTACGAATTCATTCATGTTCTTTTCCAGCTTTACAGTAACACCAGGTTAGCGTCCTAGATACGTGTCTTAAAATGAAGTGCAAAACGAAATATCGCTATACAAGGACACATTTTCGTACATTCTCACGCTCACACACATGGAAGGAAAATTCTTATGCATTTTCCTAAAAAGTGCTTGATTTATTTATATCTGTTAAATTGGTTTAGACTTCTGATGAAAAATCTTATCTTAACATGTTATAAATAGACTTCTCGACAACACTCAATTTCAGTATGCCTTGAAACGCTATTTCAGCCAATCTTGGATAAATTTTTCTTCAATAATTTATGGATGAGCATGTCCCTAGACTTCTTAAGACTCTTGGGAAACTTCTCTTACTGGGCGGGGCAGGGGTTGTAACACGATTTGTACTCATTCTAAACAATCGAAACTTGACAGGTGTGTCAATATAACAAAGCGTTAATAGCATGTCCAGATCACACCTCTCTTTGCTTTGCTGCTACGATCTTAGTCCGGCCCATTCTCATCATTTCAAGATAAATGATGTTTTTGCTGAGCCACAACAAGATGGAATGGATTAGTGCTGTTTATCTTATGTGGTGACTCCTTTGCAGAGCCGGCGAATTCTCAAACACATGACACATTAATCAAAGTTCCCAGTTCACAGTTATATCGGAGACTGTCCATGAAGCTGTCTTCTATCATTATTTAGTTTTCGAAAATGTGACATTACTAAAGTTATTGAAAAAAATATCGGAAAAAAAGACATACTGCAAAATTGTGCTAAATGGGAATATCACTGTAATTTCCTCTTTCTTTCTCCCTACACGTCTCACTTATGTCATGTTTTAACCTCTATGACTTATTTTATTCCTCTTTAGGCAGGTCTGTTGACAGGGGATACGTATAGGGGTAGGGCATCCATTAAGTCCAGGGGTGTGTGTAGAAATGTTGCCAGAAATTTTTAGATTTAAAAGATATAGCTAAAAAAACGTCTCAAGTAACCGAAACACACTAAAAAAATACTAAAAATAGTCAAAAAGTTACAAAAATGTTCAAGCAGGCCCATGCTAATTTAGCGCTTTTCCGCACTGCCCAAACAAGAAACGTACTGAATCTAGTGCGAAAAGCGCTAAATAGGCAACAATTAATCCACATCACATTCACCAGGGGTAGGGATGATTCCCATGAGTACCCCCCCCCCGGACCCCAGCTGACTGGCCTGCAACGGAGTTTCCTCTCTCGTTCGTTTCCATCAATTATTAGAAACCATCAACATGGGTTCCATCAGTTTTGAAGCCATTATGGCCGACTGTCAGGCCATGCATGTGTCATGCGTACAGGTCACACCAAAGGAGCTAAAGGGCTGAAAATTTCAGCATTTACTCCTTGAGTCAGTTTTAAGGGGTTGGGTCCAATTACCGATGTAAGTTGATGCTAAATAGTTTGTGTCCAATTGCATTCATACTTTTTTTTTGAAAAATCAGACTCTTTGCTGCCCAACATAATGCAAAGAAGTAAATTATTTATTGATCACCCTTTTTCCCAATTTTTTAATTGATCACTCCCAACAAAAGACATTGGTCACTTGACAGATTGTTTTGAGTAACTAATCAGACCTTTTTTTTTTTTTTTTTTTTTTTTACTAGACTTTCTCTTTCTCACTCGACGTCCGTCTCATCTTTCATTCATTTTTTTCTGTTTCATTGATTTTGTCGCCTTTGTTTCCGCCTTCCTCTCTTTCTTTCTCTACTTCCACCTCCCTCCTTTCGTCTTTCCTTCTTTCCACTTTTTCTCACTTCTTTTTTTTTTTTGTTCTTACTTTTTATCCTTTCATTTCATCTTTCTTTCTTTCGGTATCTCTTTTCACTTTTCTTTCTTTCTTTACCTCTATGTTTGCTGTCGTCCTTTTGTATCTCCCAACCTTTTTCTCCCCCCCCCTCTCCATTTTAAGCCTTCTTATCATTCTTTCAATTCGCAAAAATGGAGAAAAGAAAGATGGCGGACAAGTTTCGGTCAGAAAAGGACGGGAAAAGGGCGGGAACAAGAATAAAGGAGGAAGTGGATAGACTGTGCGTCCCTGGCAACTGTCCAGTCTGGTGTAGCCAGCCGGCTGTCCGGGATTAGTGCATAGTGACTTTATTAACTACAAGTGGACAACAACCAATATCATCCAACCCAACACCACACTTCCGGCGTCAGGGTTGAACGCTTACCACTCGAGCGTGGTAGCAATTAGTTGTATGGTAATGTGGGTTGATGGTGGAGATGCAGGGCGATAGGATGATCTTGGGAAAGGGTGGATATAGAGGTAGAGTAAAAGAAAGTTGAAAAGATATGAGAGAGAGAGAGAGAGAGAGAGAGAGAGAGAGAGAGAGAGAGAGGGAGAGAGTAAGGTTAGTTGTATGGAGGTGCAGAGTGATAATGTTAGAGAAAGAAAGAAAATACATGAGCTATCGAAAGAAACAAAGAGGGAGAGAAAAGGAGAGAGAGTGTGTGAAGGAGAGATGGAGTATGTGAGAGAGAGAGAGAGAGGGTCAGTTGTGTGGAGGCGCATGATGATGCAGGAGATTAAATGAAAGAAGATTGCGAGAGAGTGAGAGAAAGGGAGAGAGGGAGAGAGGGAGTGAGAGCACAAGGCATATATGTATATAGTTAAACGATTATGGTTAGTAGTATGAAGATGTTGGGTAAGGACTGGGATAAAGTTCGGGGAGAAATGGAGAGAAAACTTTGGTAACCGACGGTTGCAGAGAACGTGAAAAAAGATGCATTAGGGCATTGGATGAGAGAGAAAGAGTGAGAGAGTGATGAAAAAGAGAGGGAGAAGATTTTAATGTAAAGAGAATTATGAGAAAGCAGTGGGGAAAGCTTAAAGGGATGAGAATTTAAGAGAAGAGAGTTGAAAAAGAAAGAAGAAGAAAGAGAAGGGATATAGGAGGGATAGACAAACACACACACATATATATATATGTATATATATATATATATATATATATATAGAGAGAGAGAGAGAGAGAGAGAGAGAGAGAGAGAGGGGGGGGGGAGAAGTATATGGAGAAAGAAAATCAGAGGAGGCATAAAAAGAGGAAAGAGTGGGAATGAGAGACGAAGATGAGGGAGAGATAGGTACAGAGAGAAAGAAAAAACAAGAAAATAGATGATGTAACTAGAAAAAAACAAATCTTGAGATAAAGATGGACGAATAGATTAATAGATAGATAGACAAATTGATAGATATAAACTAAGACGGATAGTAGATAGACAAAAACGGACAAATGTATATGAACACACACACACACACACATACCCACACACGCAAGCACACACACACACACACACACACACACACATATATATATATATATATATATATATATATATATATATAAACAGAAAATCTGAGATAGATAGATGAATATACAGGTATGAAACAATTTGGATAGATAGATATCCATCCATCTATCTATCCAAATCTTTTTCAAACAATCGGGTTGAAATTAATAGATAGATCGATAGAAAAGAAAAAAAAAGAGAGGTAGAGATAGATGAGAGAAAAAAGAAAGAAAGGCAGATGAAGATATAAAGAGTGAGAGAACGATAAAATAAAAGAAAGTAGAAGGAAAGATAGAAAAAGGAGACGAAGAGAAAAGCAAAAGAGAAAAAAGAATGAAAGGGAGATATAAGGAGAGTTAGGAAGAGATAAAAAGAATGAAAGAAATAAAGAAGAAGAGAAAAAGATAAAGTGAAAGAGAGAGATGAATAGAGATTGAAAGAGATAGAATGAATGAAAGAAAGAAAGGTGTGAGAGACAGAGAGGGGGGGAGATGAAGAGAGAAAATCCAATAAAACGCAACACAATGATTTATAGATTGTTCTGATACGAATAAAAGGGTCTGCGTTTAGGATGAAAAAGAGTTGGGCAGGTTCCATGCTTTAATGCCATAAGTCGTTTTGTTCTTTTTTATAAGGCTGATTGGTAGGTGAGTAGCTTGAGGAGATGATATGCATTCACTATCCTTATGTACGTTTGCTTCTTGGCAGCCAATTGACATTTGATGACGATGAGAGAGACTAAAAAAAAAATAAGCCATTGAAATGAATCAGGTTGGTAATAATTTTGTAGTCGTATCCTCAAACTGAATGACACGAAAAAAAAGAAATGAAAAGGAAAAAGAAAGTAAAAACGAATCAAGGGGAGGGAAGGCATTGAAACGCATGAATGAAAAAAGAAATCTCTGACAGTCAGTTCATATATAAGTATTTTTTTTATTTCTCTCTCTCTCTCTCTCTCTATCTATCTATCTATCTATCTATCTATCTATATATATATATATATATATATATATATATATATGTATATATATATAATGTACCAACGTATGTGTGTATGTATTTCTACTTCAAGGTGTGTAGAACTACGCATCACAGAACAGGAACAAAGGCATGTCTGAAATCAGCAGGTCTATAATTACATATTGTACACATCTTTAGGTTGAATTTTGCAAAAAGAAAATAGTTTATCTTATGGGTCTCCGTACGCACTCTCAGAAAACAAGTCAGTCCAAAAATTTCTTTCCCTTTTTTTCATCAAGGGTTTCCAGAAAAGAACCGTTAAATCTGTGAAATCAAACACTATGTATATTTTGAATCATCATAATCTAGGATGTTTTTTCCATCTTTTATTTGAACCTACTCAGATGCACGGGGGGGGGGGTTCAATATTATTTTAAAAATTTCTTTTCGAACAGTAATTCTTAGTTTCAAAGTCATAGCAGCTGTTAGGGCTTCGGAAAAAAGAATTGACGCCCCAAATTCAAACTCCAACAAGATAGGTTTTATATTCTTTCAAACTATTTGGCCTTTGAAACTTATAATTTGTTAGTTTTAGTAAAATAATTTCTTTCAAGTTTTAGAGGGGATTTTTTAGTTACAATGTAGTTATAGTGCTAAACTGGACTCTCACTTTTAGCATATGCGAAATTAACAGCTCATAATTTGCCTTTTGCGTACATTTATGGTTGAATTTCACAAAAGTTCATTCAGTCTGTCGAAAATATGTTCCTGTTTTTTCTCATAAAAATTTCCTTGAAAACTATTAATTATATAAATTAGATCAAAGTATACGTGTATTTTGAATCAGCATCATCTAGGGAGGTTTTCATTATTATTTAGTCAAATGTACTCACATGTGTGGGGGTCAATGCTTTAAAAATTTGTGAGGGAGCAGTGATTCGTCATTTCAAAGTCATTGCAGTGCAATAGCCGAGCAGTTGAAACCTTAGGATATAGGCATATCCGAATTCAGAAGGTTGAATTTTACAAAAACAAGATCGGTGTTTTCTAAAGGGTCAGCATTTGCACTCTCAGCAAACAATTGCGTACGATTGTTTTGGGGACTTTAATTTACAGTATCGATATCAAGACGGTTCAGTTGCCGGATGGTTAAATCCCCGTAAAAAAGAATTGGCGGACTGGGTCCTAATTCAGACAAAGCTTTTTCCCCTCTCAGTACTAATGTAATGTTTGATGTGTCTTTATTATATAAAGCACTGAATTTTGATTCTTTGCTTAAAATTTCATGATTTCAATTTATTAAATTTTCTGAAAATTTGGCACGTTTATAAGAGAGATTATTTTTGCAATATGGCTATAAGCTCAACTGGAAAGTGTGCTGGCCCAATCTCTGAGGCATCACAGAGGAAAAACGAAGGCATATCTGGAATCAGCAGATCGCAATCCACCCACGACATAAATCGAACCATCCATTTTGCGGGGGTCTAATTTTAGCGCTAAAGAAATCAGTGGGAGCAACAATACACCAGTGTTTAGAACCGCAGTAAATACAATCGTCGAACCTAGTTTCGACCCGTCGGAGAAAATTTTTCTTTCTTTTAGTTTCATGAGCTTTAAATTTATTAGACATTCAAATTTTCTGGAAATCTATCAGTTTTCAGAAAAGATAAATTTGGAAGTTTTCTCAAAGCAAGAACAATAACTCCTATTTGACCCTAATCCAAATCTAAACATAGCAATAAAACATGTGCACAATCTAAATCCTAGAGTCCGCTTTGACATGCAGATTACTTATGCCCAAAATAATCATATGCATTCTCAGTATCCAGAAAAATTAATCTTCGAGGTTTTAAAAGGGGCTACGCATGCCTGACCAGTATTCTTTAGAAATATATATAAAATATCATTTGCTTCCCAGTCTTGTCATATCTAGAGATTAACCTGGGTATCTCAGCTAGTATATAAACAAAGAAAGTGAAAACGAATTTAGGGGAAATCATCTATCTGTCTATCATAGTCAGTTCATGAAAATATTTATGTACGTCTCTCTCTCTCTCTCTCTCTCTCTCTCTACCTCTTTCTGGCTCTTTATACATATATATATATATATATATATATATATATATATATATATATATATATATATATATATAAAGGGGCGAAAGACTGAAAAAGTGAAAAGTTGAGAGAAAACAAAAGGCAGAGCAGTGTTAGTCGTATCGATCTAGAAGCACTTGTTGGAATCATTTCTTCGAAAGCCACCGACACACTCTTCTCGGTCAGCTTCGTCTCTCTTCATGCCTCACATGCAACACCCAGTTTGACATCCGGCTCCAGGTTCACCGTACCCAACCCATCCTAACCTCAAGGGAAAGTCTCATCAGTAACGATAATATACGATAACCGTGGATTGGCTGACGTTTGTTCGTAAGTCGTTCGTTCTTCTTGCTTCATGCAAGCCCCACACCCGGGCCCTCAAATCTCTAGCTAGATCACTGCTCAATAAGCTCATAGGTCCATGCATTTGAGCGATCTGGACACCGACTTCCAGTAACACCTTTGTGAAACCTCCAGGGTCTGCACCCCAATAATGTAAGATCAACTTTTATATTATAAGATGTTGTCTGTCTCTACATGATCAATATAAAGGCATCAATCTGCTATGTACCAAATTCAGACTCCGAATCAGAACCTCGACCCTGTCAGTATCTACCAAAAAAGTGTTTGTCCTTATATGACCATTATGGGAGTGCGTTCGTGCGTGTGTGTTTGTTTCTTTTCAAAGAAATTATATTTTTTGATAGTTTTTTTTTCTTTTAATACTTCTATATATTTGTGTATATAAGTTGGCTTTTCCATGTACAATACTAATCAATCATTACCTAGATTACGACAGTAATCGGTATAAAAAAAGTACTTCGACGAAAAAAGTTTGATGGGCTCATGTTTCACTTCGGGTGAGTCGTATATATATATATATATATATATATATATATATATATATATATATATATATATATATATTACTATAAAAATGAAGAATGTCCAATTCTGACTATGATTTTATAGAATCCTGGTAGGTTACACCTTACCAGCTGAAAACATATGCAAAAGGGTAACTTGGCCCCAAGGTCAACAAAGGATATGTGGTAATGACATCTGGTTACCTCTACAGGTCAATTTGATGCCAGGCTAATTTTAGCATTCTTAAATCTAACAGAGGCAAACCTTGCAAATTTATGTAAAAGATCAACTTTGCTCCAGTATGGACATAGGATATTATCAGTTTTGATGGAGTCACGTCAATTTTGGCATTTCAAATCTAACGCAAACGGCTCAATTTAAAGACCATGCATTTGTGTACAAAGATAACTTCACTCCAGGAGGAACATTGGATAGGTGCTGCTGACCTTTGGTGACCTTTAAATGTCAATTTAGGGTCAGGTCAATTCTGTCATTTTCAAATCTAACGAAGACGATGGCATACGGGCTGAAGATTTGTGTGCATATGTAATCTGATCCAAGGATGAACATAAGGTAGGTGACACCGATCTCTTGTAAGCCGAAAAGGTCAATTCAGGGTCGGGTCACTTTTGGTGTTTTCAAATCTGACTGAGGCGCCTGCACCTTAAAGGCTGCAAAGTCGTGTACAAGGGTAATTTGTTCCCTGGATTAACATAGTATGGGTTTTACTAACCTCTAGTTACCGGAAAAAGTCGGGTCATTTTCATCATTTTCTTGATAGGTCAGCTTGGGAATTTTCTTACTGCAATCTATACGTTTATAATCAATTATTGTCCTAACGAAATTATTTTGTTCCTTTCCAACAAAACAAAGGAAGTATTCTCTTTCTTCAATAACAAAAAGTATATCCAATTATTTCCTATTGTCTAATATTCTTACGCCTAACTCTTTCTAATAAAGTTATATGTCGGCATGGATACCTCCAACGAAGCCTAGATATGTTCATCAAGCCAAATACCCACAGAGACAGGAAACATACATCCCTGACTCCGCCTCTCACTGAGCTATCTCAATTCAAACCAAATGCTACCCTCATTTACATAGTTACAAATACTACCACTTGCTCCTACTAAACAACCAAACACAGAAATATTCACATTCTCTTTTCCAGCATCAAACACATAAACAGCAAATTTTTCTCAGTGAACCGCTGAGAATGTTTTTTCTCTGAAAAAGATGGCTGGCCCTTATCGAAATGCATCGAAATACGCCCATGGATGATTTAAAAAAATATGTGTAATACCTATCTCTTGAGTTTTTCTCTTCACCTTCCAATTGTCATTTTCATCTACATTTGTTTATATATTCAACAATCTTTCCGTTTAAGTGACTGTAGGTTCCTATTCCCCAAATTAACATTTATCACCGTTCAACTATCACCATCATTCATATGCGTTTAATAAAGAGTCTATTGGTACTTTGTGGCAAATGTAAGTGTATGGAATTTTTTTCTAAAAGTAAAACTTTGGAGATTCCTTCTTTGATATGCACGCATTCATTTTTTTTCAAATTTATATCACGTGCATAGAAAATTCGTTTAAAAAAAAAAAATTTTGCTTCAGCCTGGAAACTATATAAATAGCCGTACATACCGCACATCCCAACCTTCACATTTAGAGATAACGAGGCAATAAAAGAGGCTTCAGTAAATGAAAAATCACACAAAACATTTATCGGGGGATTTGACTCAGAAAGGTGACAAAGTAAATAAAACGATTTAGTTGATAACATAATGGGATACAGTATAATCTTGACTGGACCCACCATAAGTGTGGCAGTCCCAATTTTGAAAAGCTCTATATCATAATTTAATACATGGCTTTTCAGTTTTGCTGACATTCCCCCCGGGCAACGCCGGGTACTCTAGCTATATATATATATATATATATATACAAGCCGTGGTTATCAAATAATAAGACTGGCCTTTTGTAAATCGTACTAGAGCATGCATGCAGGAGCTGCATTGACCAATTGAGAAACATAAATGAACCCTGGAATTTCATTTCGGTCGCACGATCTACTCCATGGAAGCAGACATGTTTTTCCTGACGTTGCGTTCAAACGGTCAGTTCAAAAACCGTGAAATTGTATTAAACGGCTACCGAATCTTTTCGTACGCTCAATGGAATTCATGGGGAGGAAAGCTTGTCACGTGTACTTATGTTTGAGTGGCACAAAATATTTTTTGACGGCCGAGAGGATGTCGAAAATGAGGAACGCTGTAAAGGTCCATGCACGTCAAGAAACGTCTCTTTATCAATGGAGACCATCTGCGATCATTATGATGATGACTTGTCGATCAATTCAATAGTTCGTTTTTTAACATTACTGCCGGATCTATCTATTTTTCAAAAATCTACCTACCTCTGTTGACCCCTCTCTCTATATATGTATGTTTCTATCTATCTCAGATTGTTCACATCTCTCTCTTCACATTACATTTACATGTATGTATGAGTGCGCACGTGTATCTCTGTGTATGCGTGTGCATGCGTATTTTGATGTGCTTGCATGTTTAACCTTCTCACTGCTATTTCGGTCTTGGGTGTGTGTTGTTTTCGAAACCCTGTTATTGTCGTTTATGTAGAATCCAGCAGTGGAGACGCCGGCGTTCTTATCTCTTGTTATTTGATTCAAAATGATGCCTTCAATTTCGACAGAGACAACGTGACATCCGCCCTGCCATATCCGGCCATGTAATGCCGCTCTTTGTTGACGTCATCAAGCAGACACAGAAACATGCGCTTTGTTGCACGTTCAACGCTTTGCACATCGGTGTGTGGTGTGTAGGGGGGGATTCTGCTTTCGTAATCTAGGTTATCTTTGTCCATTGAGTGCAATTTTAAAAAAAGATAGAAAATAGATATATGTATATATAATAGATCAGTTTGTTCAATTGAATACACGCACACTCATGAATATATTTGGTAGAAATCTTTAATTAATTCATGTTTGATTGGGACAATAGACAAGGGATGCGTTTTTTAATTTTTTTCTGGTCAACTTTCCTTATTTACGTACGGGATGTCTGGATACAAGTAATGTGAATACTGTCTAAATGTTTATGATCGTGCGCTTTACTTCTAGCCAATATTAAGATTGGGGAAAATCTGCAGATTTTGTGCGTTCTTCAAGTTTCGAATATTTTTAAATATAGCTTTTGCCATTAATGCTTCATGGATAAAATCACAGGTCAACAGAGCGAAATTCTTCACAGGGCTAAAGGCATGTATTAGTCGTTCGGATCCCAGTTCTCAAACAGATGAAGATCTTGGATAATTTTGAGTTTCTTGATATTGTTGTAAGGATCCTGAAGCCTTTTTTGTTACAACGAGTATTCATATTATCTGCCTATTGTTCACGAACATTTGGCGTGTACTAGTGACGATAACAGTGCTAACCATTTTTATGTTTATTTATATGAGCGCAGATGGCACTTTGGTCAGATTGCAAGCTGCTCTCTAGATAGGAAAATAGTGGTATGTTCAATGTCATTTTGGGGAAATCTATATCATCCATGACAGGCACTCCCCACACCCACAAAATAAGAAAAAACAAAAAACAAGAAAATAGAAAACAAAACAAAAATACAACAAAAAACAAACAAATATATCCCTATTTAAAATCATAATGCCAATAATAAATTGGATTATCGATACAGAACGCTCATAAAATAACAAATATGGTGCAGAAGATATCGGGATAGGGAATTTGATCAAGGGTTTAATTTGAATTCGCGTTTGCCACTAAATTCCTGAAGCTCAGTTGTAAGAGCGTCTGCACGTTAAGCAAGCCACCTTTCGTCATAGAGGCTCGTGAGTTCAATTCTTATCAGAAAGTTATTCTTTATTCCGATCTGCATGTTAGTTTATTCACTCACTACTGAAGTGAAACCGCCCTGAGTTTCCTTGCGATGAAAAAGCAACCATAGTTAAAATACAGGTAAACAGTAATAATCATAAGAATACACTTGAGAATTATTGTGAAGCGCTCCATGACCACTGAATAAGCTTCAAAGTGCCGTAAAACAATAAGAATTAGAATCTTAGATATGTGATTAAAGTCGGCTTGCTTAAAAACTTGTTTGATACTACACAATCATTACAGAGAAGTAAATGCGTCATAAGAACGTATTACTTTGATTTATTCTGCTCATGGGTGGAGTGACAAAACCCAGTGACCCCCTATGTTTTTTCCCACGATGTTTCTCTTTCCGTATCTTCTTTCCGGACTCTATATGGTGATAAGCGCATCGTAATAAAAGGAATCGTTTAAAATTCTATATTTAGATCTGATGGCAAATTACGAATTCTCTTCTGAGAACAGCCAGACGATTCAGTCAATGAAAGAAAAGCTGATTTTGGTCTTAAACAAAAAATAATAATCATCCCTGTGTTGAGTAAGCAGTAAACAATCTCTGCACTTGTATATATCACATGAGTACCGCATGTTTTAAAAGTACGTCAATATCAGGTAGTATCAAAAGTATTTCCGTTTTTTTCTTTTACTTCAAGGCTCATTTCATGTACACATCTAAATATCCATTTTGGGCGTCGGGATAGCACCCTGGGTTCATTAGAAAAACACACTTCTGACAATGAGAAATCGAGACAAAAATCGGGATGCAATTTTTCTTTTTTTAAGGCTAAAAAGAAAGAGCGATAACCAACCAGTCTCCCTAAATCTGCAATATTCAATGATGCTTGGTTTCCAAATTAGCAATGTTTTGGCTAGATCTGGCTAACTTTTTCAAATTTAGCGGATATAGATCTACGGAAGCCGAAATCTGATTATTAAAAAATAGTTTGTAAGTTTAATAAAAAAAAAAATAAATATACAATTTGTATTAACAATTTGTTCTTGAGTCTCAGTGGGTATATGTTTTATTCGACAGACAGACTTTAAATGAGCACATATATCTTTTTTTGCCGATTTTACCCATTTTAAAGAAGCTTTGGCTATAAATAACAAACCATTCTTGGCACTACTTGATAAGACAATTTTCTTTTAATTATAAATTGTCTTTCATTTGGCAATGTGCTCTACCACTGGATACGAAGTGTGCACTCTCTCATATGTCCTCCATGGCGAAGCTTGTGTGTTATAAAGGACGGGGTACACAGTGCAGTCTTGGCAAAATGTTTCACTGATCGACACCCGAGCATAGGCTGAGACAGTCGCAGAACAATCTTGTTGTTACATACGACACCTGGTATTCCCTGACGGTCATCCAGGTAACGACCAGGTGTGACATCGCTTTACTGGCGTATCCACCGCGATTTGGCTCTATATCATTTGGCAATAATTCTTTGTAATTAGAAATGGCTTTCACAATCTGAGGAGAAGACAATTGGTCGGACACTCATTGGCCAACTTTTCACTTTATTCCATTCAAAGATATCTTCTTGGGGATGGAATGTAATACTTGCTTTTAAGCTGATGTCCGTCCACTTCGTACTATTTAGGTGATTTGATATCTCAAAGGATGTGCAGGCGGCATAACGGTGTGCAGTACAGAGAATGGGATCGGCGAAAGGAGTTCAAACTCCAACGAGGACAGTTGCCTTTCACCTCACACTGATGTCCTTGGTAAGTGTATGAATCCATCTCCTCTCCCCCAAAGCTAGGGGTAAATAACATGGGATCTTCAGCCTTATTTTTTGCAACCAGTTCATGAGAAAGGCAACTCTGGATTCAAACCGTCTAATGCCGTTAAAAGCAATGGACAGGGTAGGGAATATTTCCGATTAAGGGGCTCTGGTGAAGCTCTGATGGGTCTAGCGAATCGGTAGTGGAATATGATAAATTTTCCAGGTAAAATAAAGGATAAATAACACGAAACCGTCCCCACCCACTCAAGTAGAAGTGGAAGATTTATAAACAAGGACCAAAAGTTCAATGATGCGTCTGCAAACCGTGGTAATAGTATCAGGACGGGGAATATAAACCATCCTCGTGTTCCTCGTCTTGTTACTGTTGTTTATTCTACCGGTCAGGACTACGTTTGATATCAATCTAACATGATATGGCCGAGAAAATTAATATTTGGCATAATCAGTTGTGTTAGAAACAGTAGGAAGAAAAGTAAGATGAGGATGAGAAGGTCCGGACCAAGTTTCTTATCAATCCAAAATGATAAGACTGATTGATATTTAACTTATAGCATATCTTAACATCGACCGACCGACCGACCGACCGATTGAAAAGTGTCTTATGGACGCTAGGATCATCTCAGCACATCACGAGGTCTAATTAGGATAAATAGTGGTAAAACGACAGTGTTACGATCATTTTTTTGAGTAGGTAGGTCCTAACTGCCTAAGTATTCAAAGTCTTATCTTTTACGACGGCTCGAACATCGACCTCTGACACTGCTCGTAGATGCACGACTATTTAATCCTCTAAACAGGCCACAGTGATTAAGGATTCGCTTGAGCCATCTGTTTTAGTGTTTCATTTATAGTTGATCTCCTAATCTTTTAATAGTGAACAGGATTCTGTGTCGTGGGGGAGACATCAATAGCTTTAATTTTTACTTCTTTTGAAGTTCCCTGAATGATGTTCCCTTGAGATCGTTTGAAAAAAATCAAAATATGTATATCTGAATACAACTAATGCGTAGGTTTTATCATAGATTCACGATACTTTTCCTTATTTAATTTGTTATACTAAACATAATTTATACACTTAATTCAGAGGTCATATACAAGAGTTCAGAGAAGTGTCAAGTATAAATCACCTTCCTTTACGAATGGACACAGCAGTGAAATGTAGCTTTTGGCCTATTGGACGCAGGATAAATTTCCAAAATTTTTTTCAGGAAAAATAGCGTCTTCGATGCCGGAAATCACAATAATCCTAATTCAACCAGGGCAGGGCCTGTTCCAAAGGTGTTTCGATTGGGTCGGGCTTCATGGTGTGTGGAGCAGCTTGTCAAAATTGTCATGTGAAATGATTTCTCGTGCGTCATACGAAACTACAGCTTCGAAGTATTTCGGTCATTTCCCTTCGTGTTGAAAATCTAAATATCTTATATTCAAATTTAGATATTTCTAAAGAGCAGAAGTAAAGGGGGAGGGTAATTTATTTAAATCATAAAGAAAGATGCATAATCATTAGTATCTTATTCATTTTCGTCAGATTTCTCTAAGGCCACTGATTCGAACTCGACACTGCTCTGCCTAGTATGTTGACTGATATATATATATATATGGAGAATGTTAACTTTGTACAATGGCCAGGTGTTGGGTAATCGCAGTGCATATAAACACAGCAAAAACAAAAATAGCAAGCAATTTCATTGAAGGCTAATTGCGCTGTCAGTTTAACGTTTCTTTCTTGATGAAAAACATTTTGAATTTAGACTGGTTTTCCAGCAGCCATTGATTTACCAATATAACAAGCTTAGGATTTTATTAACTCCATTGTTTTATTTTAGTGAACAGTTATCTCCCTTGACTTGAACTTGTACTGCTTCCAATTAGACCAACTGAATTGTAGCAATCACTGATAAGAGTCAGTCCAGATTCAATCAGAAGAAAAGGTGTCATATTTGGTCAGGATAACAATTGATCCTGATATAATTCTTCGGTGACTTGGCAAAAATACAGCGAGTCTGAGAAGTTTTCACTCATCTACTATACTGCTCTAATTGAACGACCACTTGAGGTCTTTACGGACTCCTCTTCATCAAAAGAAAATTGAAGTCCTTGGGAGACTTTAAAAGGTGTCTAGTACAGTTCTTTGTTGTAGGAGAATGGAATTATAGAATTGTCTGACAGGATGGCTGAAGATGGTGAAACAAAAAGATACATGTGTTTTCGTATGAGTGAATGTAAGTCAGTAATTGGTCTATCTAAAAAAAGTTCACCATATTTGATCGAGTGCTTCAGGCTATTCGTTAAGTTATTATCAAGTAGCCAACCTGGAGACGAAAACTGTGATTATTAATGTTAGCTTTTTTATAAGCATCTTTTTCATATTGATGAATATGTTGTTTATTGAAGTCGGAAAAGGTTTTCTATTTCCATTAAATAAACCGAATGCACTTTTCTCCTCAACTGAATCTATAAACACCTTCACAATTTTCATCATTTGCTGATCAGTACATAATCAAAACACAAATCACCGAGGTAGAGTGCTCACCTATGCTTCGATAAATCGTGGGTCCAATTCATGGCCGAATCATACCAAAGACTTAAAAATGGTATTCAATATCTCTCTGCCAAGAACTCAGCATAAAAAGGTAGGATTAAGGTATAGTAGAGAAAGGATGAGCTTTGTTGAGCTATCTCGCCCAAGACACCTGTGAAAACATGAATGCCCTTACGATACGCAACAGCAGACCGAAAACTTTGTACTAAGTTACGGGAATATGGACTGTGGGAATCACTGCAGAATGTACATATCAACCGGAATGGGGTCTAAAGTCTCTTGACTGTTGGTGTGTTTAACCATTTAACCACAGCTATCCTAATTTACTTCGATAGTACAGTTATTTGTATTTTGTCTACGCAATATCTCCATAAGTTCTCAATGAAATTCAATGATATTTTGTAGGAAAGTGGGTCATGGGCAAAGAAAGATTTAATTAAATTTTTGGCGGACTCAGCGTTTTTTTTTCGATTGAAAGATTTTCTCATTTTTTCCATTTATTCGTTTTCACTCATTTTGTCTGTTTGTCCATATAACATCTCTGAAGGTTGTCATTGAATTTCAATGACATTTTGTGGTAGGATGGACCATGGGCTAAGGAAAAATCTATAAAATATCAGGGCTGATCAAAGAATTGTTTTTCGATATATATATATATATATATATATTATTATTATTATTATTATATACAGTAGTCTAAATAAAGCTTACGCAGTAATCTACCCTGGATTATTATATATGGACTGATTTACATTCAGTGTTTAGCTTTTGTAGTATTTCTATTCAAAGTTTTGTAACGCAAGATTTTACAAGCCAACAGTAATTACCGCTCATATTCATAGCTTATTGAGTTTTTAGCGACAATTACACAACTCTGTGGCCCATTGTGCCACCCTTTGAGACAAAATTAGTGCAAATTAGAGGCTGCTCTATAATTATCATCCAATAGTTATCCCCCTTGGCAAATCAGACATTATTATATGGAAAGGAGTGAATAAGAACACAAACCCTGCACTATTATAATTCAGTTATAAATCACCTGTATTTTTTCTGTATTCTTTGAGTTAGCATATTTTAGGAGAACTTTAATTCACTGCATCTGGCTACAATGTACCGCTTCGTGTACTTAGAGGTCACGCACAGATAAATAGAATTAGGCTTTTAGTATTATATAGATGGCATTGGTAGGGGGTAGTTTCTTAAAGGTACTATCAGGAATGAACGCTGTCTTAAGTAGGCCACCTTGTTGGCATCATCTGAGAAAGATAGTTTTTGCAAGATATGATTTCAGAGCATCATTTTCACGCCTGACGTGTTCTTGAGCCACCACAAAGCCTGTTGAAATACGTATTCTAAGAAACATCTTTATTATAGACAACTTGTTGTGGTAAGGAAATAAAGAATTGATTGTTTTTGAATTGGCGCCGACCAGTCGCCATTTCTCTTGGGCAAAGCAAGGAATTTTTGTTCTCGTAGACTTCGCCGCTTCTCTTGTGAGCCAGTCAGCATCTTCTAAATTGCTTTTCTTCGGTGCTGGCAGCCGAAGGAGTGAATAGTTAAAAAAAGAATTTCAGTCCAAATTTAAAAGGTAAAATAGCTGTATTTCTTTGAGTGAACTTAAAATGAAATAAAACACGTTTTTCATTGACAGTGAAAGAAAAAGTAAGGATCGTTGAAAATGCTAAATAGATTACAACCCTGATATCAGCGAGAATTATGGTGTTATTCTTGTTTGTTGCAAAGTATTTACAGGTTGAAGGTAGCGCCGGGAAACAGTTTCAATAGAGAACTAACAACAAACATGCACATACATGCACACACAAACGACACACACAGTTTTTTCTGTATTTATCTCTTTTACAATTGAACAACAGTAGTCATCAAAGATGGCAAAGGGTTATATCTTTTTTTATCTGCATGTGTTTGTTTATGTGTTGGCTTGTATATTCCAACGCTCCTGTCAATACCGTTTTGTCGACAGACCTGAAAATTACTATCATTTTGGAAAGACACTGAAAAAGTTTTTTAATTTTTTTTTTTGGAAAAAAGCCTTTTTTCCCTTTTGGGGTCTTATTTTGACGGGATTGATAAGAATCTAGAAACTACATGTTTTCTCTTAAGTCTATTTTATTCTTTTTCCTGTGGAAAACGCCAGTGATGTCACAAATAGAATTTATTCTGACCATATTTATTCTTTGATGGGATTTATTTTTTAGATGGTTGCAAATTTTGACGCTACAGTTGTTCTGTTATTGACCGTGATGGCGTGTTATATTTACTCTTTAATATAGATGGTTTAACTTTCTGATAACACTGTTCTTAACAAAGTGGGCAGACATTTTGCAGGGGACGTGATAAACTAGAGACCGCGAACCTTTTCTGTATGGAGTGTCGAAATTTCGATTAAAAAATTATCCCTGTTATTGGAGTGTCATTTAATTTTACAAATGTATTGTAATTTGAGGCAAATATAAATTGAGAAGTAGACTATCTTAGTAATATATTCATCATAAAATTGATTGTTTGATAAAATATAACTTGAAATTACAAAATAAACTTAAATAAACGACAATAATAAAATGGCATTAAAAAAAGTTTTTATTTCAAGTCCATCACGTGTTACCTGAAAATAAGTGCAGTGTCACCAGGGACACGCGTGTCACCAGGGACACGCGTGTCACAAATTGGCCATCATTGTACTAAACGAACCAAGGTGAATACGGACAGAAAACGTTATAACTAGGATTTCTTATCGAGGAAAGATTTTGTGCTGAGTTGCTGTATTTGCAAATCCAAAGAGAATTAGAATTACGTGCATCAGAGGAAAGAATTATCCGGATAGCAGAACGGACTAGATAATCTGAAACGTCGGATAAATCTTCCCCACTCCTATTTATATATAGGGAGTCTCCAGGTTACGAACAAGTTCCATTACCAGGTCTGTTCGTAAGTAGAATAGGTCCGTAAGTAGGAACAGTTACGTACGGTGCATATCTAGCGTCAGGCAGTCAAATGTTTGTCTTGGTATATTGTACCTTTCTATGCATAAAAACATTAGAGAAACAATAATGATACAATAATGATGATTATGTTCTCATTATTAAAAACATCCACCAATATTGATAATATAACCATAGAAGATGTGAGTGTTCATTAAGAAGAAAATTAAATGCATGTATTAAAAAAAAACTTTTTTCTCCTTCAACACAGGTATACGATTTAATATTCCCCACCAAAAATGATCTGAGTGAACCATATAAACTCGGCATTGACATAATTTACATCAGAAAATTTCGGCCCAAAATACATTTCTGACGACTGAAGGCGAGTAATGTTTTGATTACGAACTGCTGTCTGTGACACGATTAAAAAGAATATTTATGACAGTCCGTTTGTAAGTAAGGTGTGTTCGTAAGTCAGGCGTTCGTAACTCAGGGACTCCCAGTATTTGTCTTTTTGAAATGGAATTATCGTGGTAAACAATTTATCATAACTTTTGTAGAACTTCCTCCCTTTAGACGCCATTTTCTTTCTGTTACTCAATCAACTTTTAGACTCTAATCTCTCCCTACTTATTTATGAATTGCTGTCTCATCAAATCTATTTATCAATCTATCTACCACCATGTGTTCACATCCCCCTAATGTCTATCTACTTAATACGACAGCTAGTCACCCAACCAACATCCTTTATTCATACCAGTACAGCCAAACAGCATTAAAAAAGTTTCACGCAAGGTTTCCATTAATTCCGAATCAGTTCTATCCTCTTCTACCTTTCAAATAAATCCAAATTATTCCATCTAGTTTCTTGTTAACTTTCAGTAAGTTAGAAGCACTAAGAAAAATACACTAAATGATCCTTTAATGACAAGTAATTGCGTTTCTGTATCATGCTTTTGTGAGAACTACGTCAGAGCTTATAAGGATAATTACTTTATATGTTGAATATATGGATATGCATTGCATTCCACGAATATAGATTCCTATTGGAGTGAGTGCAGAGAATAGCATTCTGTTGACCACAACACAGACTTAATCTTTTTCATTGTTATTCTGAGTACTTTTTATATTTTTATCATTCTCCAAATTCAGCACTTTTACTACGTCGTTAAAACATAAAATTCTACTTCACTATGTCAGTTACAACCCTTAGCGTGGCAGAGTCCAAACACACAGTTCAGAAGTTGGTGAATGTGTATCACATCCTTTGTGTTCACTATCCAAACGGTTTAAAGGGTTTTTCAGGAATTCTTTTCGTTTTTTAGTCTTTCAATAACTTTTCAGCCGATCCATTCTATAGCCTGTGTTCACCCCCTGATAGTAGAGAGTGTATTTTGCTTTCTGGTAGCGCAAAGCAAAGCATCTATTGACAGTACAGACATGAAACAGAGTGGAGACAGAGAGAAAAAATATCGCACACACTCACTTTCTTCTTTTTCCTCTTTTCTTTCTTTCGATCTTTCGATTAATCTGTGTGTCAGTATTTTGTGTGGAGTGGAAACCAATCGAAGACTATTGGATCTGACCTTCTGCGATCCCTCGACGTCCATTCTCCTGCAGTTCCGGTCCTATGAGGGCTGAAAAACGCGGGAAGAAGAGAAAAGGTCAATGCATGCAAACGTGCATTCGCATAAAGACAACGACAGACAAGTGGAACACCATTCGACAAGAGAAAGAAAACGATGAAGGAGAATAGAACGTGTTATGTTTTTGAGAGGGAAGGACAAAGAAAAGGAGGAAAGATCGAAAAATAAAGGTCTGTAATCTCAACAAGTGCTAATAATAATGATAATAATGATAATGATAATAATAATAATAAGAAGAAGAAGAAGAAGAAAAAGTAAAGGTGAACAAGAAAGAAGAACATCGGAGGAGGAGAAAAGAAGAAGAAAAGGTGAACTGTGGTAGAAAATGACAGAAGAGGAAAAAGCGAAGAAAAGATTAACTTGAGGTGTAGAAAGTGAAAGAAAAGAAAGAATAATAATAATTAGAAAAAAAACAAGAAGAAGGTAGAGAAGAAAAGTGATTAAAGAAGAGGAAGAAAGAGGAAGAGAGGCGAACATTGGGAATAAAAAGAGAAAAAAAAAGTAGGAAAGAAAAAAGAGAAGAATATAAAGATAGAAAAATGAAAGGAGAATGATCCAAATGCATAAAAACAGACGACAGCCTTAGGGAAACGTAAAGGGCACACATGATTCGTATGGATTAAACTGAATGAGTCGTTTGCTCTTCCGGGCTGTTCTTTATCTCTTTTCACTTATGTCGAGTGACATTTCATCTATTTTTTGGACTTACTGTGCTATCTTCTTCTTTGTTTTGTCTTGTCTTTGTTTTCCTTTGAACTTACTCCGTTACACAACATGGCGGACTCGGCTTTCATGAAGCATCCGCTACTCCTTTTGTGGGGGATTAGGAATTGTTGTAGGTATTTTCTGACCTTGTATAGAAGACGCTTCTCCGTTTTTTTTAAACTTCTGCCAACGATGTTGGAAAACGTATATGTATTCATTCGTGACTGTCTGTTTACAATATATCGAAAGGTTCTCAATGAATTTTATTGGTGTTTTGTGGAGGGTGTGCTATAGATTACGAAGTGATTGAATTTTGGGACAAATCCAGGAAGTTCTCCTCTTCATAGCAACTGTATATCCACACAATACAATACCTCGAAAAGTTAGCTATGAATATTAAATGACATCTCGTAGGCTAAGGAAGAAGTCGATAAATTTTAGGGCAGATCCACGAATTTTTCTGAAGTTATCTCCCTGAATCATAGCAATTTGTCCACAGAAAAGTTTTAGATAAATTTCAAAGACATTTTGTGGAAAGGAGGGCTATCGGTTAATGAACAATAGATTAAATTTTGTGGCAGATCCAGGATTTTTGTTACAGTTACTTCCAGTGGCGTAGCCATTATTCAAAGTCGGGGGGAGTGAGCATATAAAGAAGGCACCAGGACACGTACCAAATAATTTTAGATTAATTTTAAAAAAAATGTAATATTCAAAATCAAAACACACTGAAGATACAGATTTATAGGACGTACGAAATCGTCATTTTGTGTTTAAAATCAAAACACAATGAAAAATAAAAAAGTTTTACAATAAGTTCATACATCTATGATACATTTAAAATCAGAACATAATAACGTGTTATTCAATTATTTTACATTTTAAACGTACCATAAAAACAAAATAAAGCAATATGAAAATGTGCCAAGCAACTTAAACAGTGGTCTAGGCTTACATTATTGCCAAGTTATGTTACTTTATCATGATCCACATCAGTGGGGTTCTATTCAAAAGATGACCCAAGAATCATAACTTCGAACCTCATGGAACGAAGGTACGACTTCATGTGTTCGTGCCGACTAACAGATCGTTCCGTAACAACGTTTATCATTGGGAGGGTGGGAAAATGTGGTGCAATATGGACTGTTCAGAATAAATGGAGCACATCATTGAGAATCATGGTTTCAAGTACATTGTTGAAGGTCAGTTTCTCAACACTTGAATTTGCCATGTTGTTAATGTGCATTATCTTTTTGTAAATGTCTTCAAGTAAAAGAAACTATTGTACAAGTTCTGTTTGACTCCGATAGACATCTGAATATGTGTCTGCTGAAATTTCTCATTTGTTTATATTATCTACATTGTTAAAATGATTTTGATCTAAAGCACTAAATTTGGAAGCCACATTTTTAAAATGTTCAAATCTTTTGGCTGAGCTATTAATAACAGATTTTATGGACACCAAATAGGATTGAAATGAATTTCTGTCACGCATCAAATATTCGTACATCTTCTGCAAATTTCATCATCCAACCATTTTCTTTTACGTTCTCTGCGCTGTTTGTGTTCCGTATGAATATCACATTTTTGAACCATATCGGTTGCTTCATTATGTCTCTTTGAATTGAGATTGATGCTCATTTTGGGTGTTTTTCAAATCTTTCCCGAAAAGCTTAATCAAAATGAGAAACCGTCACCAGAATATAAAAATAACCAAAAATTTGCAACTATTGTATGTTTCCAGTATACCTTTTGCCTTAGCGAGCCGTTTAGGGTATTGTTTTTCATCTTGTCATCAAGAGTTCTCTATAGAGTAACTATTGGTTCTGGTAAATTCTGTAAGATTACATGTACCGCTTACTTTCTGGACATCCATCTTGTATCACAATATTTCTTTAGAGTCAGTGCGAAAGATGTGATATAATTGCATTTTTCTTCTTTAAATACAATGAAACGAAGTGAATTGTCAACAAAAAAGTGTAGGTACTTTCTTGAGTACCCAAAACAATTTGATTTGAATATTGGGACATACTGAACCAATTAGAACCAAACGTAAATTACACCGACATCTGTGCCTAAAGAGTGCATTTGGAGCAACTTTCCTACTCTTTCTGGAGACAAGATATTCAACTCGAAATAGTGCTTGCTCAATTGTAAGACTGACTGTAACATATAGATATTGATAGTTTTTGCTTGCCCGAAAAAGAATGTTGGAAAGTGTTTTATACGATTTTCACCGTTTGGGGGGAGGGGGTATCCAAATCTCAACCATTTTCATACCAGAATTTTCAGCAATCCTTTTTGTTTGTGACAAACATTTTTACAAATGAATTAACATGCTACCAGTTTCGGGCATGACTCGAAATGCGTCGCCTTGTTGTTAAAGATGCGTGGAGACACCAATGTAACGCATTCAACTGGTTTGGGGAAATGCGAAAACCGTGTCATTTTACTTGCTTTTTCGTGTATTTGGCGAAGCTTCTTCTGAGCAGATATGTTTGAGCTTTTTTTGTCAGCCAGCGATACAATAGGTCCTATGTCTTTTGAAATCCTGGCTAATAACTAGTCTGTCTGCTGTTGCAAATGTTCAGACGAATTGGCGCCTTTCTACCGAGCCAGTTCTTTGTTTTTATTGGTCACTTCTTCGGTGACCTGGTCAGTTCGGATTCCGTGAATTTCTTTTAAAAACTTCCCAATTCAGTAGTTGGAACGGAGTAGTGAGTTGAGATAGTTCTTCCAAGGCCATGCAATAAAGTGAAAAAAAAAAACCCAACAAAAAACAGAAAGATTAATGAGATTCGACTTTTATCGCACAAGTGAACTAGAGAGTTAATTTTTTTTAAAAAGGTGCCTCTTTCGAAGAATGTGCTCAGAAGGAGCAGTCATCCCCGCTCCCCTAGCAGCTGTGCCACTGGTTACCTCCCTTGAATTGAAGCTATCTATGAATTGATTGTCATTCAGTATTTAGCGAAAATGGCATTGGCAGAAGTGTGTGTAATCTGTATCCATTCTTTCGGTTGTCTGCAATTTCTCACTGATCTTAGCAATGACTAAGCACATTCAGATTTGACACGAAGTCTTTCGGAGAATTTCAACATTCCGTAAAGATTCTATTAGAAACCGTCAACCGAATCTGCCAACAACATAGTCAAGATCAACATGTGTTTCTTCAGATTTTTTAATGGAATTGGCAGATTGACTATGGATGTATCACTCGTACAGGTCCCACCAATGGAGCTAGAGGGATGAGAATTTAAACATTTGCTCCTCATTATGTCTTGTTTGTTTGTTTGTTTGTTTGTTGTTTTTTTAAAAAATACGCTCAAAAGGTTTTTAAGGGAAAGTAATGTAAGCTTATGCTGAAATGCCGGTAGTGTTCACACATTTGTTTTTTGAAAATTCGGACTTTTCCAGTGATCATCACCCAACAAAAGGCAAAAGAAGTAACTTATTCATTGATCACCACCTTGTCTTAATTGATCACCTCCAACACAGCATAATGCCAAATGTGATGTTTTCTATTGAATGACTAACCGCATCCCTTTGAAAGAAAGTCAAATCTAAGAAAGATTCTTCGCTGGTGTTTGGATGCACGATGGCGTAAGAAAATGAATAAGGTTAGGAGATTTTTCTGATTGAATCAAGTTCATGGCTGATTTGAACCCTTTTTATTATTTTCCCTATTGCTTTCCATATCGAATACGTGAATAAATTATTCCTTAGGCCAGTGATTCCCAACTATTTCAAGGTCATCCTTCACTTTGGTCAGTAACATTACTAATCCCCATTTCCATTTAACTAAATTGCTACAAAGAATCATCTCAAACGATCATTTCATTTTGAGTGTAATCAGACAGTTTTATGAGAAGAATTAGATCAATTCTATAATTTTTCAGCTGATGCTGTGTATTCGTTACACAAAGAAAGTAAGTGAAAATGATTCAAATGAACATTCACCACGACTTATTATTTTTACCAAATAGCGTTATTCTCCTCCCGGGACTACTTAAATCCCACCCCCCTAAAACAGCTGCATGAATACTTACACCCATTTCCCCCTGCTTTTCGACCAATTTCAAAGAAGCGGTATCAATCACTCAGGTCATCAGCGCTGCGTTTTCCCAATCGTAATTCGTCACAAGTTTCAACTGCACCTAATGACTAGATTCGGTGCAAGGAACTATATTTTACTGCGTAAGATTGATGACAACCGTCTCCATGGAGACAGAAGCAGTGTTTACCGGAAAACAGGTATTAATGAGCGAAAGAAAAGGAAGTGAATGTGTTTGTGGCAACATCAAGTCAGTTCTGGTTTGATTTTCGAAATTATACATCAAGAGTTTTGATGGCGTTCCAGGCTTTCATCTTCCCATTTTTGTACCATATTTGTCGTTTTTTGATACTTGATACACGATTGGAGCCCGTCAAGGTTGGCAATGAGGGTAACAGCTCTAAGTTATATACTGCGTTATTGATATGAGAATTATTGTGTTTGCTCATTGTCTCTTTTCTCCAACTATCGCGGCTTGCCAGTGATTGGACCTTCTGAAAGAGCACATGGAAAAGTCGGCTCATGCCTTTACCAAAGGTATTGAACAAAAGTGAATAAAAACATCATCAGTTGGAAATCGAATTCAATTTGATAATCGTTATCTAAACCTATTAACGTTATCTATCTCAATTCATATCTATCCGATCTATGTATGTATGTATGTATGTATGTATGTATGTATGTATGTATGTATGCATCTATCGATCTATTTATCTATCTATCTATTCATCTATCTATCTATTTATCTATCTATCTATCTATCACAGTTCATCTATCTATATATCTATCTATCTATCTATCTATCACGATTCATCTATCTTTCTAACTCAGTTCATATCTATCTATCTGTCTATCTATCTATCAATCTATATTCATCTGATATACGTACTCGTTCCACACCAACGCCCACAAGATGGAACGTTTGGTTCGTAGAATATGGTCCTCTTGATGAATATTTAATCAATGTATTCACTTATACGCCTGCCATTCACGAAGTGATGAACAGTCCGTCTCCGTATCCATTTTATACATGTGTGCCAGCATTAATCTGTCCATTCGTTGAAAGTCGTGATAAGAAAGTAGAAAGAAGAGTTGCAATAAAACCAAAAGTGTTGAAAGAAAAGTTTTAAGAGAATAAAAAACGAGGAGAGAAGCGTTGCAAAACACAAAAAGTGATGAAAGGAGAGTTTTGAGAAAATGAAAAGTGATGAAAGAAGAATTGTAAAAAATTAAAAAAGGTAATGAAAGAAGAGTTGTAAGATAAAAGTTATGAATGAAGAGTTTTGAGAAAAACGATGAAAAAGTTACAAGAAAATAAAAATGATGAAAGTAATGAGAAAATAATACAGAAAAAGATAACAATCCAAGTGGTGGCGAACATAAAATCCAAAGTGAAACGACCTTCGACGTGTGCTTCGTCGACAGACACCAATACGAGCAGAGCGGGTCCTTGGCTCTACGTTGAGTGCGAAATATTTTGTTGCGGTTGAAATTTTCCTGTCCAGCCGGGCAATTGATGGAAACGAATTCCACCTATTGAGCTCGCCTTCTTATTTACTTTATCCCAATTTCCCCAACTTCAACACTTTCTCGTACAGAGCCTACAGTCCGTGTCATCTTTAAGAGCCAGAGACTTTCTTTTTCGGCAGCCTAAAACAAAGAGGATAAACAATCCCAGCTCCTGCATGGTCAAAAACCACTATCACTTCTATCCTGACTGATGATAATTACTATTTTAAGTCAGATTTACTTGAAACTTGATAAAAAGGTGTGCCTCTTACTTAAGAAAATCATTTCACTCGGGGTTATATTATCTGGCAAAAATGATACTTTAACTTTTCTCAACAGTTTTGTGTCATATTTACATGAAACTTGATAGAGGGATGTTCCTTGTTAAGATGCCTCTTACCTAAAATCATCTTTATTTTTTATGTGATCTGGCAATAGTGGCGTTTAAACTTTGTTATGTACCCCCCCCTGAACTTTTGTATTTTCTTTTACGCAGCGAGTTCACATTTGCTTCGTCATTCCCAGTTTACAACGGGTGACACAACCCAAGTGCTGTTTCATCTGCAACATTTCTATTTTTTCGTAAACTGCATGTAACTCAAGTGAATCACCGGAAGCAGTTTTTGAAGAAGGTTGATACGTAATGCCATGATAGTGTTGAAGTTGTGGTTGTACTAATCATTGTTTCTTTTTATTTAAATGAAATTGCTTCTCATTTCAGTGTCATTCACCCTTTAGTCTTTATGGGCTGAGTTTCATTCAGCTGCGATATAATTGATTTGTTATTTGCATCATTTTCAGCCTCAACCCGGTGTTGAGTTCTATAAATAATCGAAATCCTCGACCAAAACAGTCACTAAAAACTGTATACAATTTTTTAATTGTTATGTCTGGCTGGCTGGCTGGCTGGTAGGCTGGTTTGCTATATATGTATGTATCATAGGTACAAACTGCATTAATGAAGCTACGGGGCTGAAATTCATACATTCTTTCCTTATGTCTTGACAAAAAAAAATAGTTTTTTTATTTCTTTGACTTCCCTCCAAAAATTTTTTTTTTCGTTCAATTCGGAATTTATGTTCATGTTAAATCTGTCCCTTAAATAATGTATGATAGCATTTACGCTTGTCTTCTTTTTGTTGAAAATTTGACCTTTTTTAATGATCATTGACCAACGAAAGGCGAGAGAGGTAACTAATTCATTGATTACCCATTTTTTTCAGTTTTTTTTTTATTGATTACCCTCAACCCTCGTATGACGGTCTCTTTTGAGTGACTGAAAGCCAGACCTGATCTCAAGCCAGACCTGCATCATAAGCTAAAATACAAATTTCTCATTTCATGAGAGTTTATTTCGTTTAGGTTTTAAAATATGCATGAAGGAAACTAGCAGGGACAAAAAAATATCAGAAAAATGATCAGATTCTTTTGATTTTATTTTACATCAATTTAGTCTGTCAAAAGTTAGAAAAAAAACAATCTTAGAACTCTGAATTAGTTACTTGGGAACAATTTTTTCTATTGCACATGTTTACCACAGTTTTTTTTTTCAAAAATCGAAAGAGCCAAATGTGCGCAAATTATTCAGCCTCCATATTTCATTCAACCGTCATCCGCTCGTCTAGTTTCATTCAGCCTCAAAATAATCTTATTCACCTTTGGGTGGATCATTTGCTAGTTTAAGAAGAACTGTTTTCACAGGATTTGCTAAAGTGAAAATATACTTATCGTATATATAAAGATTTAGACAAAAATATGCAAGAAACTGGACGAGAAGTGACAAGCAGATGTAAAGAGCATGCGGTACAGGAACGAGTTTTTACGTTTCAAAACAAAGAAGACCCAACGACGACCGGAGAGTTGTAAAAATGAGCAACACAGACGAGGGATATGGTCCGATTCAACCACGTTCAATGGTTTTGGTGAGATGTCATACATTTTCAAGCCTTATTGGTTTCAAGTTTTTAGAAAAAAAATTAATGAGAAAAATTTATTTTTTGGATGTCTGGGTTTAATTACTAAGAAGTTTTAAAATCTTCGAATCAGTGAGAAAAAAGAAATTCTTTAAAATCGGTTAATGAAATCTGGTTCTGTTATTGGATACTTTGTTTTTTTAGTGGAATTATTCTGGCCATTTAAATGCATGATTTTCAAGGAAATCTCATTAAGATTTTAGAAGCTGAAAATTGATGTGGAATTATTTATATTAACAATGGTAATACATTTTGTGGGTCTCATCAGAGATGGAGGAAAGCAGGGTTGAACAGTGAGAGAGAGGAGGATAAAGAGAAGGAAACGATGAGAGAAAAGAAGACAGAGAAAGGAATAGTGAAATAAAAAAAGAAAGAGAATGGGAGAGTAAAAGAAAAGAAGGTAAGAGTGGAAGAAGATAAGAGAGAGAAGGGAAGAGTGAGAGAGAAAAAAGAGAGTAAGAAAGAAAAGAGAGAGAGTTGAGAGGACAAGAGAAAGGGAAAAGAGAAAGAAAAGAGGATAAGAGAAGGGAAGAGAGAGAGAGAGAAGAGAGGATGAGAGAAAGGGAGAGAGAGAGAAGAGAGGATAAGAGAAGGGGAGAGAGAGAGAGAGGAATGAAAAGATTATGGCGTAAAGAGAGAGAGAGAGACTGAGAAAATATGAAGTTCGAAACGAAGAAATAAGATTAATAAATAGATTGAAGTTGAGAGTTGGGTGAAATAATGGAGAAAAGATTGGAATATGAGCGACGAATGGGGGTCAAAACAAATTTACTTTTTCAAAAGGGGATCGCGATTCGAAAGGTTTTGGTGAACCTGTAGATGATATTTTGACTACGCTATAATGTTTCGATCTGTTAGTCTCCAGGAATTAATGGAACTTTGTCCTTGTTGAATCTTCAATATATATATATATATATATATATATATATATGTATGTATGTATGTATGTATATATATATATATATATATATATATATATATATATATATATATAGAGAGAGAGAGAGAGAGAGAGAGAGAGAGAGAGACAGAGACAGAGACAGAGACAGAGAGGCAGAGAGAGACAGGGACAGACAGAGACAGATAGACAGAAAGACAAGGAGAAAGACATAGAGTCAGATAGACAGAGAGAAGGAACGAGCACGAAAGAGTAAATGAAAGAAAACAGATTAAAAGAAATGAAAGAAATAAAGAAAGGAAAGAGAAAAGTAACAAAGCAAGATTTTGATAAATCATGGGAAAGAGAAAGAAAAATAAATAATCAAAAAAGTACAGAAAGAGAGAGAGAGAGAGAGAGAGAGAGAGAGAGAGAGAGAGAGAGAGAGAGAGAGATTGAGAGTAAAGGGAAAATGAAAATGAAAAGGGACAGAAAAGTTAAAAGAAAGAAATGAATGAAAGAAGAAGGAAAAATCAAAGAAAGAAAAAGAGAGAAATGAAGATACTAAGGAACTAGAATGAAACAAGAAAGGGGTTCGAGATAAGAAAGAGAAGAGAGAGAATAGAGCGAGAGACATTTGTGTTTGGTCGAAAATGTCGGTGAACGAGCAAATCTACAAGAAGCAGACCTGATTGGTCAGTTAATCAGGCAATGCTGGCAAGGACACCGATTTACAGGGCCTTTCCGCAAGGTGGCGCTCGACTGAGCCCGGATGTTAGATTCATTTCCGGTTGGTGTAATCCCTTGCTGCGGTCATGTGATACACGAGGTAATCTCCAAGACCTTTTATAAGGGGTGTGGTGTGAGGGAAAAGAGAGGGGGATGAAACGCACAAGAAAGAAAAGAACAAAATTGCGAAAAAGACGGAGAGCGTGAAGGGTAGTGAAAAAGGTACGAGAGGAAAAGAATGAGAACAATTAAGGGGAGAGAGAGAGAGTGTGTGTGAGAGAGAGAGAGAGAGAGAGGAGGATAGATAAGAAGTGAGAAAAGAGATGCACAGAGAAGGAAAAGTTGGGAGAAAGAAGAAAGCAAGGGAAAATGAAAAAAGGCGGAGAATGAAAGAAAAAAATTAAAAGAGTAACAAAGGTCTAGAGGGGGCAGGGATATATATATATATATATATATATATATATATATATATATATATATACCCAGAGATTAAACCCTTATGCTCTCTAACAATAATAAACCTGACTCAATTCCACTTATAACCACCTTCAACAACACACTACCACCCTTAGCACACATTATAAATATGAGATAGAACATCCTCACCGTTAAAACAGATCCCAACGAAATATTCATAGATCTGTGTGCCATAGCTTACCGTAGACCCCAAAACCTCAAAGACATGATTGGCAGCAATAATATGATAAACAATAAAGTCTCACACAACATCTCTAAAACCACTAAATTCTGTAAACCATACGATAAAAATACTTTATGTTGCAACCACCTTAAGTACACCAACACCTTCACTAGCTCTACCACTAAAGAGAGTTTCTACATATACCATAGCTGTAACTGTCGTAGAGAAATTATTATATATCTACGAAAATATAATAAACGCAATTTACAAAACATTGGCAAATCTTAGTGGCAATTTAACATTAGACTCAACTACTACAGACACAGAAATTAATTACAAAACCATACCAGTTTACTTCCCGTAGAACTACACTTTTGCACCCCTGGACACAATTTTGCCACAGACACTAGCTTCACAATCATTGGAAAAATAGAAAAAAATTACTCCCACTGACTTAACTAAAATTCTAGAAAGACATGAAGGTATGTGGATCAACAAACTCAAATATCTCCCCTAATGGACACCAAACTTGACAACCCTAATAACACAGATCTTTAAATCATAATCTTCCCACTAATAACAACCTCACATCCACACTTTATCCTCTCTCAGGTATATCTAATGTTGGGAATTTCACAGTCACTCAGGCCCATAACAACTAAAACCTTTGTATGACATTCTACTTGTACAAATCAGAGCCAACATACTTTCAATGACCTGTAAGGTTAATACATATGAATTTCCTTAACTTCATCATCAACCATCTATAATATCCCTAACCTACCCACACAATCCAACACTAAACCACTTCCCTTCTACCATGACAACCTATGTCCTCTCCAAGAACTACTACTGTTGCTAACACCACAGACTTCATCACAGACTGAACTAAGTCCCACACATTAGGATGACCTAATAGATGGGATTCCATTTTTTGCTCACAAAGCAAAGCATCTGATGGTGGACTTCTGTTCCTCATAACCATTAAATGGTATACACGCATAAACATAGCACGTGAGGATGGAAATACCTCCTGAAACACGTCTAGCTCATCAATGAAAATATCTACGGATTGGTAAACTTAGTTTCCATACGCTTTCACTCCTGAGTCTGTCTCACTTCCTTTAATTCACATTATCTATCTATCTATCTATCTATCTATCTATCTATCTATCTATCTATATCTATATATATATATATATATATATGGAGAGAGAAAAACAGAGAGAGAAATTTTATGTCAGAAAGTTCTGTACAATATTCAGTATTGAATCTCCAATAATTCATAAAGATTTAGGGTGCATGCCTTTAAGTATTGTTGGGCTGGTAAACCTCGCATGTCATTAGTAATGATGAAGCTCTAAATTAGACTATCTTCAGAAAATATTTATACGAATATTTGAAAATTTTAATCACGGCTTTTTTTTTCGGATATCCCACCAATGAGTAGTTGTTAACAAACTAATCTTGACGATCACTACTATAACTACTACTGCAATGAGCCCGTCTCTTACCAGGTGCCCATTTGATGTGAACTTGACTCATATTAAAAGGAGTTGAGAATTTCATTATATCAGAATGTTTGGAATAGAAATATTACAAGAAGTAGAATGTATGCACAACGTACATTTAGCGAGGAACCTAGCGTAGAATGTAGCGTAGAAGGACTCACATGTAAGATGCCTTATTAGTAAAGAGAATTCGATCCCCACTCTGTGTCCGCTTAGTGTGTTCTCAGAATCAAATGATATCAATAAATGTCTATTGATCTGTGGACCTACGTTGACATCACAACTAACAACGTGGATCCTCAGAGATCACACGCGAAACCATGGCCGGCAGAATATAAGATGGCAGAATATAAGATGGCGAGACGAACTAATGCCCTCGTAGAAATTAGGCTAGTGGGAATCACTTGATAAAAAAATTCAAAATTTATATAAAACAGGTTTCGATTTCTTTTTAGACGGAGTATTGTCAGTTATTATTAATTTCTGTCTTGTATTTCTGTCATTTAATTTCAATTGATTTTTATTATAACTCCCAGATCAATAAGTAAGCTGCACCAATCGGAAATAAAAAGACCCTTTGGTAAGATTTGGACTGGCAAAATTTACCTATGGGAGCCTGTCTTTCCATTTTATCGTTGCTAACCCTAACCTTAATAGTACTATTACAGTGTGGATAAGGCCCCAACTTTCTTCCCTTGTGACTGCTTGTCTACGACAGCACTGCAGCAGCTTTTGAATTTTATCTTTTGGAAACCTGAAAGGATAAAGAGACTGAGACAGGAAATGGTCAAATGTATCTCGAAGAGAGATCTTTTGACTGAACAACTGACCCGTCTAAAGAATTCGGTAAAAGACTGCTCACAAAAGAATCTTTTATTGATGGATCGAAGACTGATGTTCAGTGTCTCTTTTCAGTGATCAAGGCGTTTTATATAGGTAAGTCTGTTATCCATTATTTTGAGTAGAGTCATTAACATTAAAACTTTTGTTCGGATTATCAAACTTCTTACAAATTGAATCTCTCCTTCCAAGTGAAGGAGAAATTCTATTATCCGAACAAAATCTAGAATTCTAATGACTCTTTTCAAAGTCATAGACAGAACAGGCGTGGTCAGTCACTCAATAGAAACCGTCCCGTGACAGATGTCTTTTGGCAGCATACCGTGTCGGGGGTGATCAATTAAAAAATTGGAAAAATGGGTGATCAATGAAAAAGCTACCTCTCTCGTTTTTTGGTTGGTCTTGAACACTAAAAAACTCAGAAAAAAGTAGATGCTGCTGGACACAAGCTAAGTGAATAGTTTAGCGTAATCTTACAGAACAAATTAGACTCACTCACTAAAAATATTTAGAGGAGTATTTGAATAAAAACAAAACTAAAAGAACGTTGTTTTCTAGACATTAAAGAGTAAATGTTTATATTTTCACCCGTCTGGACAAACTTGTAATACATGCATACATACGTACATATATACATACATAGCGAGCCAGCTAGCCAGACTAACTTGAAAACTTAGGAAACCTATGTTGACAGTTTTGATTGATGGTCTCTAACAGTAAATGTAGACTTGACCTAATCATACAACAGAAACATTACCACAAAGACTTGTTCGGTTTGCAAACCATTAAACATTCTTGTGTTGGTGATGAGATGAAGTTACTACCGAGCCTGAAGCTTAAAAGCCAGATCAACACCAAGATGCTAATCGTAAAACGTACAAGTCGTGCTCGAGAGAGGGATAAAAATTGGGATATATTCAATTGTCCGAACAAAAATTGGATCCAGTAAGTCTTCTTTGAAATTGAAAGAAGGAAGTTGATTTGCTTACGCTTGATGTTCTTAGTCGATAGGATAACTTTTTAAAACCGTCAACGAAAATTGTCACCATAGGTTTCTTCAGTTTCTTAGCTCGTCTGGCTGGCTGGTACGTATTACGCATATAAACTGCATCAGTGGAGCTAGAAGTCTTAAAACTTACTTCTTATTATGTCTATAAAAACCTTGTTTTAAAGATCATCCCCTAAATAGATTTTTAGTGGGGAGGTTCATTTTGCCATTTAAGTTTATGCTTGATTGGCCCATTAGTTCGTGTCCAGTAGCATTCATGCATTTTTAAAAAATTTGGATTTTCTTTTCGTGATCACTGCCCAACAAAAGGTGGGAGAAGTAACATATTGAATTATCACCCCATTTCCAGTGTTTCAGTTGATCACAAACACGACATGCCGCCAAAACACATTGGTCACGTGACAGTTTTTTTTCTTCTAACAAGACCCGTCTTTCTTTCATGAATCTTTTTCCTTCCTTTTTCTCATCTCTCTCCGTGACAAATCCAGATATTTAACAGTGTAAGCGTAGTCAGACACAGACTGCAATAGTTCAACACCCAAGGCGGATCAAACTCACAATAAGCAATCGTCAAGGGATTAGCTTGCTAACAGCATGTAACCTTTTTAGATATATGATGTGTGTCCGGAAAGTATCTGGCCATTCTAAACATTTTGAGAACTGGTTGATCGGCCCTGATGTTACTTAGTAGGTAATCACAGGGAACCTCACTCGACTTATATGAACAGATATTCGGTCAGACACCATTAAGTGAACACGCATATCATGATTCGTTATATCTTTGTTGCTTTCTGTACGTATTCCTTAAAACAAACGGGGTGGACGGCGGGTTTTAGGAAAAAAAGGAAAGAAGAAGAGATAGCAAAGAATTATCCGGTTAAAGAAAAAAGAAAGAAAAACAAGCTCGGCTGCGCTAGTGTCAAACTCATTTGCTTCATTAAAATCTAAATGGTAAACAAAACTGAATTCATTTCTCCTTTTACAAGATTATGCCAAAACAATGAACCTAGTTTCAGCTCCTTTATCAGCAGTTCCTGTCAATAGGGTTCGCAGTCTTTGGTAATACAAATCGACCTGAGTTAGGCTTTAGAAGTGGGAGTGAATTCGTCATCAGCTTTTTTGTACACACTGTGTCACAGTTATTCGTGCATGACGTCACTTGTTTTTGATCCGGTCATTGTCATCCGCCATGGATGTTACATACGAAAAAAAAACAACAAAAAAAAAACAAACAAAAACTCAATAGTAGGAGTTTGACAATAAAAAAAAGAAGACATTACAGAAAAGAAAGAACCAGGATCAAGGAAAGATTTTTTTTAAAGCAAGGGAATGGAAAAGAAAGAAGAGAAAGGCATGAACCTAAGTGGGAAAAAATCAGGGGAAGAAAAAAGTTTGAAAATCCAAAGGAAAACAGAAGGAAAGAAAGACAAAGAAGAACAACGGATTCAAGAGAAAAAAAGAAAGAAGAAAGGAAAAAGAAAAGAAAGAAAGGAATCATCGAAGGATAAATATGGTCAGAATAAACTCTATTCATGACTTGACTGGCGTTTTCCACAAATAAAATATTAAAAAAAAGGATTGAAGACCTCGCCAACTTTGATGGCTATGGTTGTTCAATTGTAGAAGGAAAGAAAAAAAGGAGATCGCAGAGAGAAAGAAGGAAAAAGAAAGGAAAGAAAAGGTGAGAAGTAAAAAAGAAAAAACAAAACTGAAAAGAAAAGAAAGAACGAGACCAAAAATAAAAGAAAAACAATAAAAGAAGGAAAAGGAAACGGATAAAGAAACAACAAGCAACAAAGCGAAATTGAGGGAAGGAAGAAAAAGAAAGAAAGAAAGAAGAAAAAGAATGAAAAAGACACCAATGGAGAAAAGAAAAATATAGAATTTAAAAAAGCGGAACAAGGAATTTCGCCGCTGAAAGAGCGAAGAAAGAAAGTGCAACATTTCCAGCTCTGATTGTTCTATCAAGCAGGATCAACTAAAAACAGTAATGACAGATTTATTAACCAATCAGAACGCAGATCTGTCACGACAGATTTACTAATGATAACAGCCAATCGCTACGCAGATCTGGTTTTCTTCTTAGCGTCTCTGCATTAATGCGTTTTTCTTTTTGTCCTGCCTTGATCACATGATTAACAGCCAAATCAAATAAACAATTTCACTTCTTCGATTTCTCTGTTCTTTCCTTACTCGGAGCTTGGCTCCATAATGCGACTTTCAAAGCCACTCTTCCGCCCACTCCTTACATAGTAAAACCCTCCAGCATCGAGTACTTTACTGAAACACGAATGGACTTCGGTAGAACGGTGAAAAAATATCATCGACTTTACTCGATTAGATACTATTCTCAATCGCCGATGACGATCTTGCAAGATATCTTATCTCCACCCATTCATAGAATCTTTTGAATCATAAAAAGGCGGTTGGTGTAATCTTTTCCTTAGGTAAACTAATCTATGTTTTCTTATGTACACATACATCAAAACTGAGGAAGTTACCTATTTCCATTTTTGGCTTTTCAGATGGCTTCATTTCTTTTCCTGGTTGGGCCTGCAACCTGCAACGTTCTTTACACAATTTTTGACAGCATTCGGCATCATTAGGAACATTTGTTTCCGTTATAAAACTATTGGTTTTCAATTGATCCTTTAAATTGAAACGTTCGTGACAAAAATAAATAATCATTGCATCAGAAATCGAACAAACATTTGGAAAAGTTATAATATATATATATATATATATATATATATATATATATATATATATATATATATATATATATATATATATTTGAAGTGTATACATTAGTTAAGACCATTGTATACTCAGACTTCATTCTTTCTTTATTTCCTCTACTTTTTATTCTATTATTTCAAGAATTGGTTTAAAAAATAATATGACGTAGTGTGACGTTAAATAGAAAAAAAACTTCCTTTCCTTTCTTATGAATGCTTTGAACCTTTTTAAAATTGGTCAGAAAGGAGAAGATTTTGGCATCCATAGACCTGTCAGCATTCGTCGCAGGTAAAAAGCAAATGGGTAAATTGAGATTCGCACCATTTTCTAAGGTAACGTAGATTTGATCAATCATTTATACTGGCGTGTAGAAACTGATCTGATGAATTTTCCAAAGATGAAAATATTCCAGAGTTGAGTAGAACAATGCAAAAAAATATATTTGAAATGTTCATAGAGTCATGAATATGTTCAAACCTCTGTACACATCTAGTATTGAAATATCCAGTGGTAAAATATGACGAAATTGAAAATTGTTGTTTATATCGTCAACACGATGTTTCAGTCAATCAATTCTACGGCTTTCTCCGGGTGAACTATCCGGATATTGTAGTGGTAAACAGTAAAGTTTTCTCTCCAATAGTAGCAACACTTACAACGTAGGATTCGGGTGTTTTCCGGACGTCTGGCATACACTCGGCCGATATGTTGATGTATGCTGCTCTTTTAATTTTTCTCAGTTTCCAACAGTGTTCCTTTTTTAAAAAATTCGGATTTCCTTCCTGAGAAAATAATGTTCGCTTTCCTTTTCCAAGATGAGATCAGCCATCATGGACCTTTTTTATTTCGCCTTTGGTCATGTCTTTCATGTTTTCTGTTCACCACCATTACATACGGATAGTACAACCGTAGAAAGCCGAAGAATGGATCGGCTGAAACGCTGTGTCAACAACATAAGCAACAAAAGGGAGTCCAATCGTACAAAATCCAGGAATTGTTTTCTGCTTGGGAAATATTTCCTCCCTATTCAAAATATACATTTTTAGTTATTGGTATTAATTTTGTCTAGCTTTTAACCACTATTTTAACTTTCAGTTGCTTTTTATCATAACTCAAAATTTATAATAACGTTGAAATACTTCATCCAAGAATAGCTTTGAAAAAATAGTTAAAAATATCGTCGAATTCACTTCATGTTTATTCACACGATATCTCAAAAGGTTCTCAATAACATTTTGTGGAATAGCGGATCATAGATCAAGGAAAAAATGATTAAATTTTAGGGTGGACCCCAGGACATTTAATCTCGGTAGAGATATTTTTTAAAATAATAGTCTGAAATATAGTTAATCAAAACTTACGCAGCTACCTCCTCTGCATCAAGTTATACATTGACTGATTTTCATTCATTTTTTTAGTCAGCTGACAGTGTTATGCGCTCTCTGAGTGTTTCGTAGTTCAACGGCTTCTTGTCCAACCTTTCACTTCTTTTACATCTTCCACTTTGCACTCTCTCTTTGTCATTTTTCCCTTCCTTGCATCCCTCTCTTTGTTATCCGTAGTATTTTTTCCTCTCTTTTCTTCTCTCTTACCGACCTCCCTATTAAAACTGTTGCTATTTTTTGAGATGCCTCCCCACCAAGTCCTTGAAATGTTATCCAACTTGCAACCATTCTCTTGCCATGTCCTTTCTTTCTTCTCCAGCCAAAGTAATAAGGCAAGATCTTTCGTCCAGATTAAAGAATAATCAGGGTTCAAATCTAATCCCATCACCCTGGGCATGTGGGGAGGGTGAAGGACTGAATTTGCCTCTGGGGTGGATCAGTGGACGGAAGAGGGTTAATTGACACGGAAATAGAAATAGAATAAGGAAAAAAAATGTCGAAAAGAAAGACGGGAAAAAGGAAGGAAGAGAAGAAAAGAGGAAAGAATGAAAAACAAAGGAAGCCAAAAATTTCTATAAAGTTGGGGAGAAAAATAAAACTTACATTATGGAGGGGGAAATCAATACAAACGAAACAAATGAGGAATAAAGGAAAGGAGTGAGAGAGGGGAAAGCAGAAAGTGTGAGGGGAAATTTAGAAAATAATAATAATAATAATAATAATAATAATAATAATAATAATAAGAAGAAGAAGAAGAAGAAGAAGAAGAAGAAGAAGAAGAATGAGGAGAAAAGAGGATAGAGAACAAGAAAATTGGAAGTAGAAGAAAAATAAAAAGAAAGAAAGTAGAAGAGGATAAAAATGTGGTAGTAGTAGTAGTAGTAGTAGTAGTAGTAGTAGTAGTAGTAGTAGTAGTAGTAGTAGTAGTAGTAGTAGTGGTAAAGGATCATGAAAGAGAAGAAAAAAAAACAAGTTGAAGGAGAAGAAGTTGAGGGGAAGAGGAGAAAGATGAAAAGTACCAGTAGAAAAAGAAATATGAGAGGAAGAGGAAGAAGAGAAAAAAAAACAGGAGAGAGAAAAGGAGCAAGGGGAGGAATGAAGAGAAAGAAGACGACAAATGAAACTAAGAGAAGAAAAGGAAGAAGAGAAAGGAGAAAATGAAAGAAGTTAAAAAAAACAATGTTAGGGTAAGAAGACAAACAGAAGAACAGAAAGAGGAAGAAAAAAAAAGGTAAAAAAGAAAGTAACCAAAGAAATAAATAATGGAGGAAATTCGAAAAAATTCGGTGAAAAAAAAAAACCCTGCTTTTCCTCTTCATTCCCTCCCTATTCGTCTCTCTAAGCTATGACAGCCATCTTCGGTGAATGACGTCATTAAAAGCAATTATATTAACAAACAAGGAGTTGAATGAAAGATTCGGTTTTATCTGACAATTAAGAACAAAACGATTTGGTTTCAGACCATCACCACCACAACCATTATCATCACCACAACCACCATCATCATCAGTTGTAATATTACAATTAGTACAGGGAGGTACAAAATAAGCTGGCGATTCAGACCTGTTTTCTTATGTGTGTGTGCTTAAAACTATAATAATCAACATGCTAATAACGCCCAAAATATTTGCTCGATCAACATTAACTAAACCAAAAATGAAAAAGCATCCAGAGAAGGTTTACTTCCGCTTTTCGGCATTCTAGCGTCTATTGTTGGATACAAACCTTCTTCAAGATTTATCAGACCTCTCTATCATGAGCGTCACAGAGCCAGCGCTTTCTGGATATGTCTAATTCGTCATGTCATCTTATCTAGAATCGGCCTTAGTTTCGCATGTGATCTCTGGGGATTCATGTTGTAAGTCGTAATATCCATTGATTGTAGCATGGCCATTTGAGTTTTTAATTGATTCCTTGATGTCCCTGAATACTGTTTTAAAAAAATCTAATATACTGTGCTCTATTGTGATCTCTCCATGTGATATTCAGCATAATTCTTTTATTGGCAGTCAGCATGGCTCTCAATTGAGGACCAATCTTTTGTTCACGTTCCACATTTCTGCTCCAAAGGTGACTATCGGGAGAATACATTGGCTTTATATCCTTTTTAAGGAATTATGAGATTTTCTTATTCTTTTTAAGGATTCTGAAGGAATCAAAATAATCATTTTTTTTGCACCATCCTGTATCAGCACGAGTAATTTTTGTTGCCATCATACTATCAGTCGTTTGACTATTATTTATTGAACGAATACATTCAGATATTTATAAATCTCAGTTTAGTCTGGTCCAAGGCCAAGTGGGGAGAATAAAAGTGGAATAACAAGTTGCGCATGAATTATATAGAGGGTGGTTGAAAATGTACTCCCTATTAGGTATTATACGTAACTTTTTTAGATATTACTCTATTGTTGTGACTTCATCTTAATGAGGTGGGCGATGGAAGAGGTGTACCGCACTAAACCACAAACTGCTGTTCATCTATTGGTGACCTTTAAAATAACTGAGACGATGCATTGCAGTCAGAAGTATTGAATTATGATACCTCTGAGATGTCCTTTCTTGGAGAATACATGAACAATCCGGGTGATTTGTAACTTAATAATGATAGTTTTGGGTCTGTAGCTGCACTTACCCTTATTATAAAACTAACTTGTCAAGAGAGATAACTCGTGAAAGTCAATTATAGAATAGTCTCTCGGATTTATTTGAAAAGTTAATGTTCATTCTGGTTACATCAGATTATACTGCTTTTCACTCAAATGGAGACCCAACAGATGAATAGGGTTGTCTAGTACAAAATAAAATCCTTCAAATTCGGTAACATTCCCGGCAATTCAGTTTGATGTGACTGCTAGTGAAAAATAATTTATTTATCACTACTTCCAAATACCCATTTTCTCCCCCAAAACTACCATGCCAGCAACGCCCTGAGATATTCTTGAGACTTCGGAGAATCAGATAAATATCTGAACTGGAATTTGAAAAAAATGTAAAATATTTCGATTTTGCTGGTGAGATGTCTTTGAATCCAGAGTTGTCTTTCTCCTAGAATTGTTGCCCTGAGGCTAGGGAGCTAAGTCTGTTTTGCTGTGTTACCCATTATTGGTACGAGAAGGGATGAAATCGTATCTTTCCCCACGGCGTTTGTGTAAAGCGAACATACATAGATTTAGACTATATTCAACTCGACTCACCGATACAATCGTTTGTGCCGTTAACCGTTACACCACTCACCCCTCATAGGTGAGTGCATGAGTGGAGGAAAGATAGATGGTTTGTCTCTACATATTATATTTTGCCAGCCTCAGTTTCGTATTTGATCTGTTGGGACCAATGTAGTGAACGTGATAGGCATCGGCTGTTTATTATTCTTGCAACATGATCAGCCCATAGTCATTTGAATTTTCTAATGGATTCTGTGATATCTAGGAATTCTATTTTCCCCCTAATATGCTGTACTGGCTACTGATCTCTCCATGTGAGGTTGAGCATGATTCTTTCCTATGCACGATGCACGATTCTCAGTTTGAGGGTCAGTGTCTTGGTTAGGTTTCATGTTTCAGCTCTATAGGTGATTATTGAAAGTATGCATTGGTTGTATACCCTTCTTTTTAGGACAAAAGGGATTTTTTTGTTCTTACTCTGCCGAAGGCTTACCATCCTAGAGTGATTATTCGCTTGATTTCTTCTTTTGAGGATCTCATGGAGATTCTCTTGTCCTAGGTAGATGTAGTGGTCTACATTCTCTAGTTTTGCCTTTTCAATTTTGATGGATATGTGTTTATTTTCGACGTGTTTGTTGCACATACCCTTTGTTTAGCTGAAGTTCATGTAGAGACTGACTTTCTTGCTTTCTTCATTCAGTTCATCTAGCATTAGTTGGGGATCGTGAATGTTCTCTGCAAAAAGTACGATATCATCTGCAAATCTGAAGTTGATGAAAAGCTTGTAGATGGAGTTGAGTAGACTTATTGGTCTGTAGTCGTTGAGTTAATTCGGGTTTCCTTTTTCATATAACAGCATTATGATTGTACTGCTCCAAACATCTGGGATTTTACTTTGTTTAGGGTATAAGTTGAATAGAATGGCTAGTTTCCCAAGATGATCTTACCAGCTTTATTGAGTAGGTCGATAGTGGTGCTCTAGAAAATTCTCGAACAAGTAGAATTCATAGAACAAATAGTTATGAAAACAGCAAGTCTCCCAGGACGATTCCCCTTTTTATACCTACCTCTTCTAAATTTTCTCCTGTGGTTGACAAGTCTACTTTCCAGTTTTTCATTGAGTTGGCAATGAATCTGACCACTGGTTTACTGATCTTGAACATTCTGAGGAATCTGAGTATCCAGCTAGTCTATCCATCCCATTACAATGTTCATATTCCTTTTTCTCACTGCTTTTAAGATCATCTGGTCGATGTAGAGCAAGTCATTTCCCCTTAGTTCCTCTCCTGCATCCTTTTGTTCTTCTGGAAATAGTCCTCTTCTTTTCATGGATATATATCCTCTCCGCTATTGTCTATTCGGGATTTTCCACATGAGTGATAAGCACATATAATTGCTTGCCAGGTTCCCCCTTTCAGGATCCTTTTGGATGAAGGTGGTTCTGCCTCTGATCATCTTTTCTGGTACCTCACCTTCATTTAGGCATCTATGGAATTTGTGGGTGAGCCTGTCGTGTAGTGTAGTGAATTTCTTAAACCAATGTCAGTGAATCCTATCAGGTCCTTGAGTTCTCTTTTCATGCCCTCCAACCATTTCGGGGCTTTATTATGTCTTTATGGGTGTCCCCAGATGCTGTTTCAGTAGTTCTTTGTCTCTATGGCATCTGTCTTTATATTCTGTCTTTTCTCTGTTCAGATCCTAATAAAACTTTCTCTCGTTGTTCTGGAATGTGTGGTTCTATGTGTATTGGGCAGCCCTTTGCCTGTACCTCTTCAGTCTTGCCTTTTTGGCTAATCTCCTCTGATGTATCTCTTCCACTGCCACGGGGACACCATTTTGTCTTATCTCGAATATATATATTTTTTTTTAAAGCTCCGTAAATCATTATTATGATGCATTAACCATACAATGACGGGAGATCATTTCAAATAAGAATTTCAATATGATATGACGCAATTTATAATCATTCTGTCGGATCATACATCCATTTATTCATAGTTATATATATATATATATATATATATATATATATATATATATATATATATATATAGAGAGAGAGAGAGAGAGAGAGAGAGAGAGAAAGAGAACACGTTTCAAAACATTCTGTCATTTTTCAGAATTATTATTATCATTTGCAATCGCACACCAGTTGCCTGGTGGTAATCGCTGGAGTTTGAGTGACAATAAGTCTCCTCGGGTCTTCAGCTAACGTCTCCTCTCTCTTTCGCCTATCATGTCAGTGCGACAATTTGAGTTTCCGCTTTCATTTCCCTTCCTCTGTTGGGTCACTATTGGCAGTTAGCGTTGCAGTCCTCATATTTCTAGCACTTTCCTCAGTATCCGTGCAGTTCCCAGTAGTGCTGTGGTCTGTACAGTCTCAATCATTCCCCTAATCCCGATCTCCTCTAGTCTCACCCTCAGCGTTTTTGGGACAGTTCCTGGTGCACCCACTTATTATTATTATTATTATTATTATTATTATTATTATTATTATTATCATCATCATCAGCAATCTCACACCAGTTGCCTGGTGGTTACCGTATCATAATTAGTTGAAAAGGTGAAATGTGTATCCCGTCAAGGACAACGGAATATATCTTGAAAGTCACACATCAATGTTACAAAATGTTTCCACCCATGGAATATTATGGTGAATACGAACCAGTTCGGTGAAATTATCTTAAGCCATTTGTTCCGTGTGTTTTTAGCCTTAACGTCCACTTACTCTCGTGCTGAGCTAGAACGTTGAGGACTCACTACACTTTTTCTATTCAACAATCATCATTATTATCATTATTATTATTATCATTATTGTTGTTGTTGTTGCCAAAGCGGAAGTACTACTTTGTATTTGTGTGCGTACGTGCTGCCATACAAGAGGATTTCTTATTGCTCTTTTTCATTTTAATTTGCTTCCTAATCTTCTGATCATGATAGTAACAAGATGGTATTAAGTCGGAAAACGTGTTTGTTGCTTTTGTAGCCGAAGTGCTCCTTCTGCAAAAGTGGATTTCATTCAAGTTGATTAGGTACAAAAAAAAAGGATGAAGAAATTGATGCTCGTATGTCCCTAAATTTTTTAAGCCTGCTTGCTTTACATTTGTTCTACGACGGGGAACGAACTGATTTTTTTCTCGAATCAGCGTAGCCCCACAAATGGCTCGACCAACCAGCCCGGTGTGCTACAGCTTCTTCTCTTCGAGTGTCTCTGTGTCTATGTTGATAACTACGTATGTGTTTGTTTGTGTGTGTGTGTATCTGGGTGCGTCTGGCCACATTTTGGGGACTAAAACTTTGAAGATTTGCATTAGTACACCATTAAGCACAATCTAAAACGTTTCTTTTCTGTTTTTGACGATATATATATATATATATATATATATATATATATATATATATATAGTATGTGGATTTGCTACACGAACTAGCTCATGTTTCTGCCCTCTTTGAGCCTAATCAAGCGAATCTGACGAGGCCCAAAGAGGGCAGAAACATGAGTTAGTTTGTGTAGTGAATCCACATTCTACTATTCATTTATTTCCAGCTCAAATCTAGAATAACTTAACTCCATGAGTAAAAAGTTGTATGTATCGAGCAATTTATGAAATAAATCCATTACATATCACAATTGGCTTTATGTTATTGATATATTATTATATTATGTTACACTGCTTGCCTGATTTGTACCACATATACTGTATATATATATATATATATATATATATATATATATATATGTGTGTGTGTGTGTGTGTGTGTGTGTGTGTGTGTATGTGTTTGGCCAAATCATTTATTTCTTACAGCCAGTGGAGGGAAGGAAATATCAATTTCATATATGTTGTCATTTTGACAGCATCGGTATACTCGTATTATAAAAAGAGATGCTGACGCGACGAAGTTGGGCGTAATAAAGTGTTGAGGGCAGGAGACAAGCGCTCGATTTCCAACCGTTTTTTAGTGTTTGTGTGTGTGTGTGTGTTTTGTTTTTTTTAATTTTATGATGGGAGCGTCAAGAATCTGAAACTCATTTTCAAATCAGTAAAATCTCAGATGAAACCAAGAATCTCATGGGAAAACGCAGAAATCTCAAACTAGTGACATCAAGAAGAGAGAAAATGAAAGCAACCAAACTAAATAAAACTCTCCAAAAGAAACGAAGGGAAGACAACAGAAGATACACGACAGCAATCAACAGAACAATTGTCGAAAAAGGTCGGGTTTCAAAGCTTTAAACGAAACTCCCAATACAGGAAGGAAATAAATAACTAGTATACTAAAGAAAAATGGAGACCTAACATCAGACAGCAACTGCATTATCGAAGGCGCTCATGAATTCTACCAAAAGCCCAACTGCTCTAAACAAGGACTACAAAATAACGAAGTGGATGTGCAATCAACAGAATCCTGAAAAAAAGGCAAAGAATGCAATTCTCTAAAATAAAGGGAAAAAGTCAGCCACCTGATGTATATGGACGACATAAAATCATTTGCACAGGACAGGGGAGAACTCGAGTCTCTGTGAAGAAATACAGTGATGACATTTGAATGGAACTTGGAATAAAAAAATGTATAATAATCTTGATGCACAAAGGAAGGCTCAAAGTGGCAGAAGGAATCGAACTTCCGGACAGCACGAAGATTAGAGCATTGACTACGTAAGACCAATATAAATACCTGGGAGTTCTCGAATGTGACACGATAAAGCGGGAAGAAATGAAGGAGAAAATGAGAAGAAAATACCTTGAGAGGATGAGAAGAATATTCGTGACAAAGCTAAACAGTAGGAACCTCATAAAAGGAACGAACACATGAGCTGTATCGGTAGTAAGATACACAGGACCATTTCTTAGATGGACAAAGGAAGAACTCCAGTCAATGGACGGGCGAACAAGGAATCTTATGACAATGTACAAAGCCTTACAGCCGAGAGATGACACGGAAAGACTGTACACAAAGTGAAAAGGTGGCAGCTGAGGATTCATCAGCGCAGAAGACTGTGTCCAGAGGGCCAAAGCAGGTCTAGAAAAGTATGTGCAAGCAAACAATGAAATGCATCATAAAGAGTGTCTGAAGCAGCGCAACAAACAACAAAATAAGTGGAAAACGATGGAGCAACACAGCAAACAAGGAAAGAAAAATGGGAACAGAATAGACAGTACAGAGACTTTAAAAGACGGATACAGGATGTTGCAGACGAGAGATCATGGAAATGGCGACGAAAAGGAAACTTACAGAGAGGAACAGAATCGCTCATCATGGCAGCCAAATACAAATGCATTAGAAAAAAAAATTATCAAATCAAAAATCGACAGAACACAAACAGCAAGTGCCACCTATGTGGGGAAAGAGATGAGACCGTAAACTACAAAAATTGTGATTGTAGTCAACTAGCCCAGAAGGAGTATAAACACAAACACGATAGAGAAACAACACGGATACACTGGGAACTGAATAAACGAATGGGACATAGCCATGCAGAAAAGTGGCACCAGCACAAACCGGAGACAGTCCTGGAGAATGGAAACCACAAATTACTTTGACATACAAACGGACCACCCCACCCAAGCAAGAAGACCAGACCTAGTAACCGTTGACAAGTGAGAGGTACACCTGCTAAATAATAGACGTGGCTGTACCTGCAGACCATAGAGTGAAGAGGAAAGAGAGTAAAACTGGAAAAATACTAGGATCTGACAAGAGAACTGAAGAAGGTGTGGAACATGAAAGCCAGGGTAGTACCAGTAATAATAGGTGTACTTGGAACCCTACCGAAGATACCAGAAGCGATAATTGAGGAACTAGAGATAAAAGGAAAAATTGAGACTGTGCAGACCACAGTTGAGGAAGATATGAGAGGAGAGCTAAAGACATGAAGATACTTCCTGTCACTTAGCCTTCAGCGCTAACCACCGGGCAACTGGTATAATAATAATAATAATAATAATAATAATAATAATAATAATAATTATTATTATTATTATTATTAATAATAATAATAATATGCAACACTAATTGTTAACAGTGACCTAACAAAGGAAGGGAAATGAAAGCGGGAATGTGAACCACAGCACTGGCATGATAGGTGAAGGAGAGAAGAGATGTTCGCTGAAGACCTGAGGAGACTTATTGTCACTCAGCCTTCAGCAATGACCACTGGGCAACCGGTGTGAAACTGTAGACCGCAGTAATACTGTGGCCTATGAGAACTAGGAGAGAAAGACTGGAGACTTGAGGAGACTTGCTGTCACTCAAACTCCAGCGGTTACTACCAGGCAACTGGTGTGAGATTGCAAATAATAATAATAATAATAAGCATAGAAGATTGTGTCCAAAGAGCTAAAGTAGTCCTAGATAGATATGTGCAAACAAATAGTGAAGAAATCATAAAGAGCGCGAGGGATAGTGCAACAAACAATAAAGTAGAAAACAATGGAACAGTACAGCAAACTAGAGAAGAAAAGTGGGAAGGGAAAAAATTGTACGGCGAGTTTAAAAGACAGATAAAAGATATAGCAGACGAAAAATCATGGACGTGGTTACGAAAGGGAAACCTTAAGAGAGAAACAGAATCGCTCATCATGGCAGCCCAAAACAAAAGCATAAGGACAAACTACATAAAAGCAAAAATCGACAGAACACAGACAAACAGCAAATGCCGCATGTGCGGTGAAAGAGATGAGACAGTAAACCACATAACTAGTGAATGTAGCCAACTCGCCCAGAAGGAGTATAAGCATAGACACAATAGAGTAGCAACGATGATACACTGGGAACTAAGCAAACAAATGGGATTCAACCATGGGGAAAAGTGGTATCAGCACAAGCCAGAGGCAGTTTTGGAGAATGACAACCACAAACTACTGTGGGACTTTGACATCCAAACTGACCACCTCATCAAGGCAAGAAGGCCGGACTTAGTAATAGTAGACAAAAAAAGGAAGGCCTGCCAAATACTAGACGTTGCTGTACCTGCAGATCATAGAGTAAAAAAGAAGGAGGGTGAAAAAAGGGAAAAATACCAGGACCTAGCAAGGGAGTTAAAGAAAATGTGGAACATGAAAACCAGGGTAGTACCGGTCATCGTGGGAGCACTAGGAACTGTCCCCAAAACGCTGAGGGAGAGACTGGAGGAGATCGGGATTAGGGGGAGGATAGAGACCGTACAGACCACAGCACTGCTGGGCACTGGACGGATACTGAGGAAGGTGCTAGAGATATAAGGACTGCAACGAATCGTAGCTCTGTCATGATATGCGAAAGAGAGAGGAGACGTTAGCTGAAGACCTGAGGAGACTTATTGTCACTCAGCCTTCAGTGATAACCACTGGGCAACCGGTGTGAAACTGTAAATCGCAGAATTACTGCGACCTATGAGTACTAGGAGAGGAGGGCTGGAGACTTGAGGAGACTTGCTGTCACTCAAACTCCAGCGGTTACCACCAGGCAACTGGTATGAGATTGCAAATAATAATAATAATAATAATAATACCGGTGGTTAAATTCATTGGTAATTCAATGGAAGACTGGAAAGTAGATTTGACAGCCGCAGGGGACAAACTAGCCGAGGTAGGGATAAAAAGGGGGATCTTCCAAGGGGACTCGTTGTCCCCACTATTATTTGTTCTAACAATGATACCGCTTAACAGAATCCTGAAAAACAGCAAAGGATACCACTTCTCTAAAACAAAAGGAAAGGTCAATCACTTAATGTACATGGACGATATTAAATTGTTTGCGAAAAACAGGGGAGAGCTTGAGACTCTGTTCAACGAAGTAAGGGAATATAGTGAGGACATAGGAATGGAGTTTGGGATAGAAAAATGCGCAATCATGGTAATGCACAAAGGAAGGCTTTCAATGACTGAGGGAATTGAACTTCCGGACAACAACAAGATTAGGGCATTGACTGCACAAGACCGATACAAGTACCTAGGTGTCCTTGAATGTGACACGATAAAACGGGAAGAGATGAAGGAGAAAATTAGGAGGGAATACTTTAGAAGGATAAGGAAAATATTAGAAACCAAATTAAATAGCAGAAATCTAATAAAAGGAATGAACACCTGGGCTGTGTCAGTAGTTAGGTATACAGGACCATTCCTAGGATGGACAAAGGAAGAGCTCCAATCAATGGATAGGCGAACAAGGAAACTTATGACGATGCATAAAGCATTACACCCTAGGGATGATACAGATAGACTATACGTTAAGAGAAAAGAAGGTGGTAGGGGGCTCATCAGCATAGAAGATTGTGTCCAGAGAGCTAAAGTAGTCCTAGATAAATATGTGCAAACAAATAGTGAAGAAATCATAAAGAGCGCGAGGGATAGTGCAACAAACAAAGTAGAAAGCAATGGAACGGTACAGCAAACTAGAAAAGAAAAGTGGGAAGGGAAAAAATTGTACGGCGAGTTTAAAAGACAGATAAAAGATATAGCAGACGAGAAATCATGGACGTGGTTACGAAAGGGAAACCTTAAGAGAGAAACAGAATCGCTCATCATGGCAGCCCAAAACAAAAGCATAAGGACAAACTACATAAAAGCTAAAATCGACAGAACACAGGCAAACAGCAAATGCCGCATGTGCGGTGAAAGAGATGAGACAGTAAACCACATAACTAGTGAATGTAGTCAACTCGCCCAGAAGGAGTATAAGCATAGACACGATAGAGTAGCAACGATGATACACTGGGAACTAAGTAAACAAATGGGATTCAACCATGGGGAAAAGTGGTATCAGCACAAGCCAGAGGCAGTTTTGGAGAATGACAACCACAAACTACTGTGGGACTTTGACATCCAAACTGACCACCTCATCCAGGCAAGGAGGCCGGACTTAGTAATAGTAGACAAAAAAAGGAAGGCCTGCCAAATAGTAGACGTGGCTGTGCCTGCAGACCATAGAGTAAAAAAGAAGGAGGGTGAAAAAAGGGAAAAATACCAGGACCTAGCAAGGGAGTTAAAGAAAATGTGGAACATGAAAACCAGGGTAGTACCGGTCATAGTGGGAGCACTAGGAACTGTCCCCAAAACGCTGAGGGAGAGACTGGAGGAGATCGGGATTAGGGGGAGGATAGAGACCGTACAGACCACAGCACTACTGGGAACTGCACGGGTACTGAGGAAGGTGCTAGAGATATAAGTACTGCAACGAATTGTAGCTCTGTCATGATATGCGAAAGAGGGAGGAGACGTTAGCTGAAGACCTGAGGAGACTTATTGTCACTCAGCCCTCAGCGATAACCACTGGGCAACCGGTGTGAAACTGTAAATCGCAGAATTACTGCGACCTGCTAGTACTAGGAGAGGAGGGCTGGAGACTTGAGGAGACTTGCTGTCACTCAAACTCCAGCGGTTACCACCAGGCAACTGGTGTGAGATTCCAAATAATAATAATAATAATAATAATAATAATAATAATAATAATTTTTGTTAATTACACTGTAATATTATCAATCCATTCCCGTCATTTTTTTATGGTATGGGTAAACTAGCTATATCATGGTGCCTTTGTGCTGTCTCCTGTAAAACCCCGTTCCTCCCCGGGCATCACATGTCACCTGTTTTCTCCAAGCTCCTTTGACTCGGTTAGACTTTGAAGTTCTTTGTGGTTTGTGATATGTGAAATTGACTATGAGGCTGCAAGCATCCGAAGTGGCTTCGCTCACCTCACTTGCTACTTTACTGATTGCTGGGATGATGAGTGAAGTGAACTCTGCTTACCGATTCCATTTTCCATCCTGCTAACTGCTTGGTCATGAGCACTTCCTATAAGAACATTAGGGACCGAATGAAAAAATAATAAGATAATACGAATCCTCCCATTTGGCATCACGCACGTACACGAATAAAAAGTTGCACTTCCGTTTTTATGAATAAATATAGATATCCACACATATAATTATCATCAATGTGCAGATGTCTTCCGTGATACTAATGGATGCAACTGGCAGTAATATAGAATTTCATTCATGCAACTGCCGTCTGCGTAAACTAGTATGTAATAATATGAATATTGTCCTTACGCCGGTTATTGCACTTCCAAATTAAAAACAAACAAACAAACAAACAATAAGAGATCCTTCCTTTTTGCAGCACACACGCTCGCAAATACAAAGTAGCACTTCCGCTTTGATAAATAAATGGCTGTCGTTTTGCGATAAGATCGAGCACGCCTGCGCAGGTGTAACTCAGTAAAATGGCGGTCACAGATAAGCCATTTTTATCTGCGTCTATTTTCTTGTTTTTTAATCGTTGTCTTTTATTCTCGGACGTCATAGATGACCACTGATATCGGCCAAAGTGGTTATGACGTCAATGACGGCCCGTGATTAGCCAACGACAAAGCTGTTGAGAACGGATGTTGCAAGGGATAAGGCTTTTCCTTGAAAAAATAGGAATATATAATTAACGACATCTAAATAGATTGTTAAGGGGAAGACTACGAAATTCATGGTAACTGTGTTTTTTTAGTCTTTCCTCAATAATCCTTACCAAATGATAGGTGCGTATTATATGATGGAGAATACTGTTTCAATGTCCATTATCTATCTATCTATCTATCTATCTATTAATCTATCTATCTTCCATTGTGTACGCTAGTCGACGCATGTAAGTTCACGTTCAAGACTTGTACTGTGCTGGCAATCAGAGGCAACCCGAAGGCACCTCTTTCGTTCGCTACTATACTTTCGGATAAGGGTGAGCGTGACTCCATTTCCAATTTTTCAATCCTAATCACACAGCTTAGGGTGTACTCAGTTAGCTGCTGGTACACTTGGAAATTTGTCCAAATGAAGAACTTTCCACATTCTTTACTGACACCTTGAATCAAACTCAGATCTTTCTGCGTTTGAGGCAGACGTTCTAACCATTACACCATCTGACAGGACTAATCAATCTATCTATCTATCTATCTATCTATCAAAGGTTCACTAACCCCTTCACCACCATGTGGAAAGATAGATAAACTGAGATGTAAAGCCGAAACAATGACCTTGAGAAACGCAGGTGCAAACGTCAATAAACGTAACCCCAGCAGGTAATCTTGGTTTTCTAACATTTGTGTTCGCCTTAATTACGTTTTAGTAAAACAAATACAAACTTTACATTTATTTAGAAACAGTCAACCGTAGGTATCTTCTGGAATTATTCTGGCAGGCTTGCTGGCTATGTATTTACATATCTGTATCTCGTACACAGTTCGCATCAATGGAGCTAAAGGGTCGAAAATTGAAAAATTTACCACTTATATCGAGAAAAATAGTTTTTTTTTGTCTTTTGAACCTTTGAACCCTCGACAATTTTTAGAGAAGGTTCAATTTGCAGTTTATTCAAAATCAATCCCTTAATTTGTGTCTGGTAGTTTTTGTGTCTTGTTTTTTTTTTTTTTTTTTTTTTTCAATTTGGACTTTTTACTGATCACTTATCACTTGTTCATTGATCATCCCTTTTTCCAAATCTTTAATTGATCACCCACGACTAGGCTTGCTGCCTAAAGCCATTGGTCACGTAGCAGTTTCTATTGAGTGACTAACCTGATCTGTTTATTTTTTTAACCAAGAAATTAACCTCTATCCTTTTGTTTAGAATGTGCCTCAATTTCCCTTCCTTGATACCCCTTTACTATTTACACAACTGAGTCTAGCGCTAGGTTTTTCATCGGGGCTCGTACATCACACTCTGGCACCTGCGCAAAGTGCCAAACTATTTCAGCCACACGGCAGGACACATTCACCAACCTTAGTCTGGCAAACGTTGGGCACAAGGTCCCTACGCTAGCGATTTGATCTGCTCGACAAGCTTTACGTGCTCAGGACCGGCTCAAGGGTTGCACGCGCCCTGTTTGTATCTCATTTGTATTCTAACGACTTTTCAATTTGGAACCGATCACCGGGGTTCTCATTCTGCAATTGATTTTACTTATAAAAAGTTGGCCTGTCACTAAAAACAACCTTGAATTGCATTCTGTTATGAATGGATTCACTTTTTAAAAGTGATTCATTTTTTTTACACCCTCCCACCTTATTTTTTTCAGCTTATCGTAAACAAGATGTTATCAAGAATTTTTCACCAACCTTGTTTATTTTCTGGGTAGCACACACTCTGGTGGGGATTGATCTGCAAATGTAATGACCGTGACTTAATGAATAAATGTTCTCCAATGGCTCTGATGGAAGCAAACACCCTTTTTGAAGAAAAAAAACCCTAATAATCATACCACGAGTTCAAAAACAAGTTATTTTCAATCTTATGGTTACCATATTTGATAGTTAATTCCCGTGAAAAAAAATTCCTGCGTGTATTTGAATTTCAGCAAGGTGATTTTTTGTAAAGTAATGAAACAATCAAACTGGTTTCAGTAGAAGAGTCTATTGTTTCAAATGGTGGGTAGGGGGATCAATACCTTTCAATGGAAGAGTCCATGGTTACAGACAGGGAAACAAACAAAAAAATCACATTGTACGTTCGTAAAACACAAGCCAAAGTTGGCTTGAATGAAGTGTATATATTTCACCATCTTGAAAGCAAAGAAGTCCTGTCTACTTTGCAAATCGGCATTCAAAATCTTGAATTTTATTTGGGTTCGAACAACATTCACTGGCATTGACGAGAATATAGAACCATCAATTCAGCTTGTTCTCTATTATATCTGACAAATAATTGGGCAAAATACTAATCGATTGGAAGTGTAGTAGAAAAAGATACAAGATGGAGATAGAAAAGTTTGCCTGTGAGGCATGGCAGGGAGTAGCGCAATCACACTCGTCATGAAAAGAGCTTTGTCCAGCAGTGAAGTCATAACGGTTGCCGTATGAAGTGCTACTAAAACAATCTGGGGAATTTGCTGATTTCGTGAAATCCAAATTAAGTATGGCTGCTCTTTGTGTGCAATATACTGTGAGCCAGTGCGCAAACAACGAGCAACGGGGCTAATTCAAGAGATGGTAGGATTAAGGTGTTCTTGTAATTTTTTTCATTGTCTCCCCTAAATCATTGGGTAACACCCTATTCATATGGTTTAGTACAGCAAAGGCCAAATTGAGGTTTAATGTGGATGAGAAGATTGTATTGCACAGATTTTCGAAGGGAAGAAAGCATACGTGTTAGGACAATTAGCATCAAATTTGGTGTTTATTTTGGGCTCGATCACCAATCTGGTAAACAAGAGGGAAATACATAACTATCGAAACCATCAACAAAACTTTTCTGTTTATTTCCAGATTCCGTGTCGAACATCTCTTTTCGAAAACAGGTCTGATTAGTTGATCAATAAAAACTGTCATCTGACCAACATCTTTTGGTAGCATGCTGGGTTGGCGTGATACCTTGAAAATTGGTAAAATGGGTGATCAATGAATTACTCAATTCTCTCACTTTTTGTAGGGCGGTGATCACTAGGACAATCCAAATTTTCGAAAAAAACCCAAAAAACAAACAAAACATAAACAAAACAAAACAAAAACAAGCGAGTGTGAACGCTACCGGACATAAACTGAGGGATCAATTTAGAGTTGCATTGAAAATAGGACTAAAAACCACTTGCTGAGGGTTTAAAAAGTCCAAACGTTTTTTCTGGACATAATAAGTCGTAAATGTCGATTTTTCAGCCCTCTAACTCCACTGACGCAGCCTGAGCACGTGATAAATATATAAATGGCCAACCAACCAGTCTGGACAAGTTGGAAACTGAAGAAAGCGATATAAACAGTTTTTTTTAAGACAGTTTCTAATATATGCTTATTTAAAACTTCCTTCAAGGCCTTGCCTTTTTATTTTAAACTGACAATCTTTGAGCTTAACTGGGAATTCCTAATAATGAATTGTTGTATTGCGATTTCAAACAACCCCCCCCCCCCCCCCAACTCTGAAAGCGAACACGGCATGTGTTTATGACGTTTGTTAAAAAATAACCCCGAGAAAATGGAGATAGGGAATAATTCTTCGATTAACAAAGCAGAGATTACGGCAGATTTGTTAATATTTGACTTTTAAAAAATGTGTGCAAAATAACATGAAAAACAAGCAGTAATGATGAAGTGGGACTGGGTGGGAGGTCTTCCTGACTCCTGGCCCCTGATTCAGAATTAAATAGCAATTTCCATGCTTTTCGAATTAGGGAATAATATTCGATTTATAGCGGAGAGAGGGGGTATATATATATATATATATATATATATATATATATACATATATATATATATATATATATATATATATATATATATAGATATAGATATATATATATATATATATATAGAGAGAGAGAGAGAGAGAGAGTCTTGATGTTATATAAAAAAATCAAACCGACACGACTGATAGTTAAAGAGAAGCAGAGAATTATTCAATCATATTTTAGAAAGGGGGAATGGGTTATTTTTTGCGAAATCTTTTTCTCTAAACAAAAGTGAAATTGAACATAAAGGAATTCAGTTATAGAATTCATAAAACTTGAAATCCTTTTTTTTGCTCTGGTAGATTACACACGTAGACTGTCGGAATTTCCTTCCTTGTAAAATAGTACACCTTATCAATAGCAGATCCCCACTCCCCTCTTGACATAAGATCTCCTCAATATTTTTCTCGGTAAAAAAAAATGTTCACAACTGAAAGAGGTTTCCCTCTTTGGGAAATCAAAATCAAGATTATTCCCATTAGAACCCTAAACCCTACTTTAAAAATGGAAAATATACACGGCTAGCTGCTTCAGGGTCAAACTCTATTCAGACAGAAGATTTTGTAAAAAACAGTTTTCTTTTAACTAAAAAAAAATCTTCAAATTTGATCATAGGATTGGACTTAAAAAAATATTATATGTGAAGAGATTTTTTTCCGTATAAATGGCATGAAATCTAGAAAATTCTAGGTATAATTTGAAGAAATATTACATAAACTAAAAAAAGACAAGCTAAACTTTGGAGGTCGAGTGACTCAAAAGTTTTATTTATAAATATTTTTGTGGAATTGAAATAAGGTTACATGTCAAGTTTCAACCTTGGAAGGTTTTAGGTTTGGAGAGGGACATTGTGTTTATAATTTTCATTGCCTTTTTTGTTACCAAAGGAAAATAAAGCCAACTCCAGAGAAGGTATTTGACAATAAGACAACACCATACTGAGGACAGAGTACATAACCGGGAAGCTTTGAATACTGTTTAAAAGCAAGAACATTTCTTGGATCGTCTTAGCAGACAAATAATCGATAGCCATACTTGCGTACAAAACAAGCACAAATTTAGGATCAAGTTTAGCATTATATTTACATTGTAAACCGACCCCACTAAATACAAGAAAAATTAATTTCACTTAAAAAATGTAAACTTTATTCCGGGAAAAATGAAAGTGATTTTCTTTCAAAGCACATCAAAATACACGAGAAGAACAAGTCTGGTTACCGCAGGGTCAAACTTCACTCCCGAAAGGCAAAAGCCAAAATAACTGCTTTATCCTCACTAATCTTGTTAATCCACTGTCCATATCTGCACTGTTGTTTCTTATACGAACAAATAGATTATCAAGGAATGGATATTTAATCCGACAGAATTAAGAGCGACACTTAGTTGAAACAGCTATCTTATCAGTCGCAGGTTTGATTTCTGCAGCAGCTCCATTTTTCTATGATTGTTTATGCTGTCTGGGCCGAATGACTCATTCTTCGTGTAACAATAAGGGGTCATTTCAAACGGAGTTTCAAATAATATAACGCATTCATTTTCGTAAATATCTAAGACTTGTCAATTTAGCTAAATTAGTAAGGCAGCCTCCTAGTAATCATCTGGTCATGAATTCAAATCATGGTAGGGGAACGTGTTTTTTACATATTGGTTTACATCCTCTATTTCGTTGAGGATTGTTCTTTATGTTCTTGTTACGGTAGGAAAACAAAGACAACTTCAGACTTTGAACTGGAGTTTGACAAAGTGATTTCAAACAAAAATGCAAAGGTTTGTTAAACCGAATCTTTACCAGAAAGAAATTAGCAACAAAATTGAAAATTTGAAATATCAATAGACAATAAGAGAACGTCTAAAAGCAACAGAGGAATCTTATTGTTATCCACGTTAAAATTAAATATTGATGAGTGAAAACCCATCAAAGAAAAGACTTCAGAAGAAACTGTCAATAATCGAACAATTGTTGCGTCAGAATTTGAAGTCAGGTAAAAAAATTTCATCAAAGAGTAAATATTTTCAGAATCAATTCTATTTATGACATCACAGGTATTTTCCACTCGAAAACATCTAAAATAGGGTGATAATATCTAGAAATATCAAAATCTCGGGGAATTTATTGATAAACCAGCCGGAATAAGATCCTTCAAAAGTCGAAAAAAGCCTTTTTGGGCAGGCTATGTTGCAAGAATGAAAGACAACCGATAGACATCACAACTCACATCATGGATCCCCAGTGATCACATAAGAAACCGAGGCTGACAAAATTACAAGATGGAGAGATGAACTAGACAGATCTAGTAAATACTGGCTCCGTGACGCCCATGATAGAGAACTGTGGTGAATTCTGGGGAAGGTCTCTGTCCAACGACGGGCGTTAAGACTGATGATGATGATGACTGTCAAATTACAGGTCTGTAGACAAAACAGTATGGCTAGGAGCACTGGAACATACAAACAAACACACAAGAACATATACCTATGAGAAAGGAAAGAAGCCTTCACCATCTTTGATGGCTACGGTTGCTCTCTTCTTCATTGTTTAGTTTGACTGTAGTGCTTCGATGCTGGCACCCCTTCGAGATTTCGAAATTCTTCCTGTACCCATGAGTTTGAGGCTAAAAAATTAGATTTTAAAAAGTCAAAATTAACCCTAGTTCACATTGAAAAGTGTAAATAAAAAAATGTTAAAATGTATCAGATGTCAAAATTAAAAGTCTATCGCAAAATGTTACTAATAAAGCAAAATCAAAAAGATGTATGCATCAGCGCAGAAAGAAAAAAGTTGTATACATCAGCAAAAAAACATCCGTTGCCACCCTCTCCCCCTGCCCTCCCTTTCCTTTCACACCAATTGGGAGTGCATGCACCCCATGTGAAGAACCAATGCACCAGAAAATGAGGAATAGTACCGAATTAAAATTCGCGAATGCAAAAGCAAGGTTCCATGCTAAACTTCAAAGAAAGTTTCTCTTGCACCGGTCACTTCCGAAAGAAAGAGATAAGGGAAAACCCGAATCGCAGCCATGTCGACCCACGCTTGAATAAGTAAGGGTCATAAAACCTTTACTTTTATGAGTTGTTGAAATGCATCAATGAAACTTGTAACCCTTTCAGTCCTGATTTTGAGAATTTTTTATAACTAAATTTTCTTATTTATGTTTGGAGGCCAATTTCAAGATGACTAACATTGAATGATGAAGAATCATTTGGGTTGATAACTTTTGTTGAAAGATAAAAAAATCGACTTACAAGTACCATTGTGAGAATGCAGGTTTAAAGTTAATCCACAAAACGTATGGTATTTGAAAGTATCTTAAATACATAAAGGCTTAATGGATTTTTCAGCAATCAGAAAGAGTGGTGACCCTAACTTTCATCCTTTCGACGTCTAGGCGCCAAGACCGGATTTGCCAAATTAGGAATTGCTGATCATGAATTGGTTAGGAGCTGTGACCAATAGTGCAATGGGCGGGGATAAAGTCTACATTAATCACCTTATTTTGGATAAACAGTGTAGATGATCCCATTACTATTACAAGCTGACTACTCTTCGTACGGCCAGGATTTCCTACTAGTTCATGCAGAAGACCTACACAGGCTCTTTGGTCCTAATGAAAGATCAAAACTGTTTTTTTTTAAAGTTTACATGGATCCCTTAACTCTGGATATGATGCACCATAAATTGATTAAAAAATGTCGACAAAGAAATCATCATTCATTTAACAATAAAATACGTAGCCAACATTAGGCGGGGTCAATTTATCGGCAATAATTTTTGTTACGCCTTACATAAAGATCATTCGTAATATCTCTCTCTCTCTCTCTCTATCTATCTATCTATCTATCTATCTATCTATATCTATATATATATATATATATATATATGTAATGCTCTATTTCTCGTTCCAATTTTAGCATGTGTGCTTCAAGAAAATTTCGTTGAGCACCCTAATAAGCAGTATATACTTACATATGAGTAACCAACGAGCATATATATTTACATTCAATGCAGATTGATTAAATACAATCTTCAGTTATACAAATATTAAACATGATTTTTCATGTTTTCGACTATTATGGACTATTTTGATATTCAATCTGTAACTCGAAATCAATAAAAGATATTGTCAACAAATAAACAATTTCATTTCGTCACAAAATACAAAGCTAACATAAGGGGGGAGCCATCAGTTCATCAGCAGTGTTTTTGGTTACATAAAGATCCATAGTAATAGAGATTCACCACACCTCTCTATCATGGATGTCGCAAAGCCAATACTTTCTGAACTTTTCTTGTTCGTCTCGCCATCTTACATTCTGCTGATCATGGTTTCGCACGTGATCTCTGGGGAACCACATTGTGAGTTGTGATATCCAGCGATTGTCTAACATTCTTGCAACTTGACCAGCCCATTGTCATCTGAGTTTTCTAATAGTTTTTATGATGTCTCGGATTGTTTTTCTTTCATATAATGTGCTGTTTTGTGATCTCTCCATGTGATGATGAGCATGAATTTTACCTGTGCATCTTGCATGGTTCTCTGTTTGAGGGTCGGTCATTTGGTTAGGTTCCATGTTTCACTTCAATAAGTGACTATGCATTGGTTGTATTCCCGTCTTTTGAGGATTAAGGGGATTTTTTAATTATCACGTGACCCATATCGATGAATGAATAATCTGACACGGTTCTTTGATCAAGGTCGGCGGATGAATGGTGGTGCACTTATCAGAAACCGTCAACTAAGACTGTCATAGGTTTCCTTAGTTTTCAAATTGGTCTCGCAAGCTTTGTATGTGTCATGCTATGCGCACCAATGTGGCTGAAAATTTAAACATTTTCTCCTCATTATGTCGAGACACCCCCCCAATTTCTAATGTAGAATTCAATTTGCAATTTGAATTTATGCTAAATTGGTCCGGCAGCATTCACACGTGTTTTTTTTTTGAAAATTGGGAAATTTCCTATGATTACTGCCTCCAATATGCGAGCGAAGTAACTTGTTCGTTGATCACCCCTTTTCCACAGCCTGTTACCAGAAGACGTTCACCAAGTGACGGTTTCCACTGAATGACTAACCGGATCTGAAATTGAATTTGGGATTAACATGTCAAAATCAAAGCATTCGTATAGGTTACCCTGACGTTTCCACCCAGGGAGCATCAGCCATATCTTTATTGGTCTTTTGAGAGTGAATTGGTTCGGTTTTATTAATAACCACAGTTTTATGGGAAAATGAATGGATTTTGTTCCTGTAAGTATTTTTGTTGGATGGAATAATAGTTTGCACTGCACTACATCTCCGTCTCCCCACGCCATATATCTACTTTCTGCTCTTTGCTAATAATCCATTTGCACGGCGGAAGAGAGCATGTTTTTTGGATTGGTCTGTCTGATTACAGGAGTCGCAGAGTTAATTGCTGTTTTGATTTAACTTCTGTTAGGTAAATAAACATGAAATTTTCTGATAAGAACCCTACCTCAACTTACAGATCCCCCACCAAAGATTGCTTTGAGAGTAGTCAAAATGCATTTATAATTTAGTCGTGATTATCAAACCCCTTATCCCAGAAAAGATAAGCTTGTAGAGTTAACCTTATTTTCCGTTGTCTAAGACGCTATTTGTTCATGAAATAAACCCTGAAAATTCATCTTGCGTCTTACAAACCAAAGGTTACTTTTTCTCCGGGCTTATCATAACTCCAGAGCAAGGTAATCTATGCTAGACAGTAATCTGAACTTTGTATAAGACCTCTGAATGGTGTTTAGATTATATTTAGTATAAAATAGTAAATAAGCAAAAGTATCAAAGATGATTTTAAAAGATATACATGATCGCAAAAATTCTTTCGTGTACCGGAACACTACTTTAGACTAGCCAACGGAATAGTAGTAATTTAGATGTTGTGTATCAATATTAGCGAAATTTTCACTCTCAGCAAACGAACTTGACTTCAAGAGGAATATAATTCAGAGACAAAAGAAATAAAACTACCATAAGTTAGATGGGTTTACTGGTACAAAACTAAAACATACAGCCAAAGTCTGTTTAAGTTGTGTTCTGCTGTAGTGTGATGAAATGTGTTGTATTCGGTCATTCAGTCCAACCTTTTCAAACGTTATATTAAAGGAATACTTTGTGGAAAATTACCATGTCCGTGTATTGTGAAGGGGAAAATACAGATTATAGGTGGTCAAGGTGGCGTAAAAGCCGCTAAGCCACCCATAAAACGTCTTGGTAAGATAGGCGAAAATACTGAAATCTAATTTTTTTTTCAGAATTTCGGGTGTCAGAATTGAGCTGAGAGCGCCGTCAACAATGTGAATTGCGTGAGGTATTTTGGTGCGATGTTTTAATACACAGGTGTGGTTAGTCATTCAATAGAAACCATCATGCAAGCAATGTATTTTGGCAGCATGCTGTATTAGAGGTGATCAATTAACTGATTGGGAAAAGGGGTGATCTATGAATAGATTACTTATTTCATGTGTAATCTAAGGAATCACTTATATATAATGTATATTGCGAATTGAACCTTCCACTAAAAACTTATGAGGGTGGGATGGGGGTTCAAAAATTCCAAAACGTTTTTTCTAGACATAATGACGAATTAATGTTGATATTTCAAGCCCTCTAACTCCATTGATGATGCTTGTACACATTTTACATTCAAATATTGAGTCAGCCAGATCAACTTAAACACTGGACAAACCTATGTTAAGAGTTTTGGTGATATTTTTGGCTGATAGCTTCCAATGATTGACCTATCAACGTGCAAACATATTAGTATGTTCGGAAAATAATGTCTCATTTTCAAGAAGGAGATAAGGATGGATGCAAGCATATTTGAAATTTAAATAATCAATAATCATTTGTTGTTTCCTCTGTAATGGCATTTTCAACATTTTTGTGTTTATCGTCCATGTTTCTCCTCCATAAGGTACTCTATACATGGCATTTTACTGCTATTTTACTTATTTCCATTTTATCAATTACAGTAGTCAAACGTTAAAAGTATTCCCCATTTCTTGCTTAGCAAAGTGTTCAGATGAAAAGGAAGCCGACAAACCTGATTCCTTATTTCTGATAAACCTGGCACTATAAAATGTTTTAGTAATCGGAACGAATGACAGTTCGAAAGTGCTAGATGCGGTGAGCATTAAATGATAATTCCCAGCCTTATTATTTTCTTCTTTCTAGGATGAAGTCTTGGTTTTGCTTTTTTGGGGATCAGTTTGACATCAGGTAGTATCTACTGATTTTTACGTTTGTTGGTAAAGTACTGTCGGCATTTCCTATCCCCTCTGACAATGTGGTGAATATATATATATATATATATATATATATATATATATATATATATATATATATATATATATACGAATTAATAGCAAATGCAAACACAAAATATGTAGGTAATAATGCATGATTACTTGTTTTTCTTTCCCTCCAGATTTCCTTTCTTCCTTTTTTTGTACCACCATAATGTTTTCTTTCTTCAAATATTTTCTACCTTTCTCTCTTAAACTTTCTTTTTCTAATTCTCTTTCTCTTCACCCTTTATTTCTCTCTCTTTTTTTTATACCACTTTCAAATAATTTCTCTCTTCAAATATTTTCTCTCTTTCTCACATTCTTTTTCCTTTTGTGTTCTTCCATCTTCCATCCTTCCTTTCTTTATTTTCTATCCCAAACACCAGTTCTTTGCTATCGTCAGAAAGATGAACAAGAGACGAGCTCAACATCTCGGCGCCATCTTCTTTTGTCAATTGAGATTAATACCTGTGAAATGCTATCTTTAAATTCCATCAAAATTTCAAAATACAAATTTCAATCCAATTCAGAAAAGTGTGATAATTCTCGCCTACTTACACAAACTCTATTAAAATATCAGCACCAGAAAATATAAAAAGCTTTCTGATTCTATGATAACATATAACGTCACTAAAATATTCACAAAAAATGAACTAATGAAGAGAATGAAATTGTTTACACACGCCGTCCAAAATGACAGCATGTAAGGAATATATAGATATGCACATTGCATTTTATATACATAGATAATAAAGATTTGCATAGCAGTCAACTAGGAGAATAGTTTTCTGGGGAACATAAACGGATTTTTATTATTTCTTCTGGTTTTTATTGTTCTATTTTTACAATATCCTTCAAGTTCAGCATTTTTATCACATCATAAGAACTGAAATGAAATTCTATCTTATTACGTCGATTGTGTTATTTATCGTGACAGAAAACATCTGCAGACTGCTAATTATTACATATGTTGTTTTTAAGTATGTAACTATCCAGGTGATACGAAAATTGAATCATCAGTATGAAACCATAACAAATTCGCGTCTAGAATGATACGTTCCCTTCTAAAAAAATTGCAAAGGCATCAAGTTTGGTAATACATATAAGTGATAAATAGAAACCGTAGCTAATGTCTCTTTCCTCCGTTGAAGGTTTATATTGGAGACACTGGTTATCGTACGATCACTGATTTTAAGTAACGGTGAACCTGGTCAGAAGGGTGACCACTTGGGAATACCAAATGCTGTACGCGTAAATTGTCAAGTGAGTGGTGCCATTCCGTGTACTTGTTGCCACTTAGTCTATTTCCTATACTGCAAGTAGAGACAATAGATACTTGCAACTGATAGCTGATTAAGCAAAGCTTTCTCCATTGACTTTATTTTCCTACTGTAACGAAAACAAAAACGACAAAAACAATCTTCACCAAAATTAGAGGTTTGAATCGATTTGATAATTCACATTCCCCAAACGAGGTTTGAACTCACGACTCGCTGATTTACTAGACAAGTTTTAGATATTAACGAAAATTTATCAAGCTTATACACATGAGCTTATTTCACTCTAACAAAGACTGATAGATCACTAGTCATAATGGGACCGATTAATACACACACACACACACACACACACACACACACACATATATATATCATTATATATACAATGATAGAGTTGCAGTAATCATCTCCAGTTGGAATAGAGGTTGAAGAGGTTGCACCAGCCAGTTTTGTTGAGTGTTTATTTAAACAAACATTTTATAATCGGTTCCACTCGATCAATTGATCAATTAATCTTCGTTGATATCTATCTGACCATCTACGTTAGTGGATCAATAAGTCTGTAGCTCTACACAGCCATTAACTGGATTTAGATCTGAAATTTTCACTGTATTATGTTCGAATTCTGCGATTGAAGCAGAAGCATTGGGTAGAGAGGGTTTTCTTTGAAATGATCTCCCGTTTATACACGGTGAATGTATCATTTAGACTAGACAACAAATATAGATATAAATATAGTTCCAATATGATATAACTCAATTTATAATCATTCTGTCAGATATCCATCTATCAATAGTACACGCACACATACATACATACATACATACATACGCACATGCATACATACATACACACATACATACTTACATACTTACATACATATATACATACATACACACAAACATAAATACATACGTACATACACACACATACATACATACATACATACATACATACATACACGCATACATACATACATACATACATACATACATACATACATACATACATAACTAAGCAGCCAGTCTGGCCAACTTGAAAACTTAAGAAAACCTCCGTCGACAGTTTTGGTGAAAGTTTGGGTTAAAGATTTCAAATATATCTTTTTTTTTTCAGACTTGTCCTCATCTTGTTGATACTTCTTTTCAATACAGCGTTTCAGCTGCTGAACTGTGCAAACTTCTTCGGGTGGGTGCCACAAATGGTGGAGGGGTGATGATGAAATGGGGCCTCCTCCGTGTGGGTACGGAATGGTTTCATTCCACCGTCTATGGTGGGTTGGGATTTTCACTTGCCAACATACATACACACACTCTCTCTTACACACACACACATATATATATATATATATATATATATATATAAATGTATATGCGCATATAAATCTATTAATAAAAACTTGCTCATATATGTATATGTATATTTATGCACACACAAGAACACATACACACAAGTGCGTATATATAATGCATTAAGTTTGTATAAAAGGCATGAAACTAGTGCTTCTCTGCTGACCGTAAATCAAATTGACTTTTAAACGGAAGTTCGTAATATTTAAAGCGCCAATCCCAGTCTCTGTGACGCCATTTTATTTTGACCCCTGAAGATTTCCGCTTTTCACAGTGATTTGTCGTTTCTGGCTCAGTTAAGATCATTTCTCAGGAAAACAGCGTCGACACCGTAACTTCTTTAGGAGCCAAATATTCTTGGATTAAAAAAAAAACGAAAACAAAACAAAAAAATTGCAATTTAGTAATAGGTTTTTATACATTGCTCAACTAACATGTTTACATCAGGAAACATATACAGACATCTTACTTTTTGATGTATTAGCATCTATTTATCTATCTATTTATCTATGTATCTATCTATCTAGATAATAAAGTGGATCAATAAGCCTCTTACAGTAGGTATTTGTTGAATTTTGTATGTATGTTCAGTTGCATGTACGTATGCATGTATTTAAGCATATGTGTGCGCACACATACACATATATGCATAGATCTAGTTACTCACTCAATAGAAACCATCACTCGACCAACATCTCTTGGCAGCATACTGTGTTAGTAATAGTGATAATAAAAACATTGAAAAAAGATGATCAATAAAAAAGGCACATCTCAGCTTTTGGGTGGTTATCAATGAAAAAAAAAGTCTGAAATGATTAAAACTGCGTGAATGCTGTTGGACACAAACTGAAAAATCAATTTAGCATAAACTTAGATTATAAATTGAACCCGCTGGCTTAGAAACCTTTTTAGGGGAGGGGGTTTCAAAACGAAAAAAAGGTTTTCTCGACATAAGAAGGAGTAAATGTTCAAATTTTCACCCCTCTAGCACCACTGGTGTTGTCTGTACGCGTGATACATAGATACCCAGCCAGTTAGACAGAGAGACCAAATGGAAAATAAAACCTACGCTGACTGTCAGGGTGACAACTTGAGGTGATAGTTTTCTGATATATACACATTAGAAAATACCCGTAAAAAATGACGGGATTATTCATGTATGGATTGACACCAAACAGGCGAAAGCTATTCTATTGGGTAATTTATTAATGGTACATCAAGTATCCTAATTTCAAGTTTTTTTTCCAAGTCTCAACTCAACTCAGACAGTTCTAATTTGTGATAAGACATTTTTATGAGTTTTATGACGTAATCTTTATTGTTATGTCAAAAGAATAGGAAGGTAAATCAACCAATGAAATGCATCAGCGCAAACTAACCGAGAAGAAATTAGCATATATGTTTATTATATGTTCAGATGTTAGAATGGCATATTCTCTGCCAATCTTTTTAGCTTCTTTATACATTTCAGCCTTTCCGATGTAGTTCTACCAAGTTTAGTCCGATTCATAGAAGAGAAAGATATTGATTGATATCGATGAAGTTAGACGGGCAAAAGAACTGATCCATAAATCAATAAACAGAAAAAAACAACTAAGGTCTGCGTGTTCCTTGAAAACGTTCAATTCGCATTTGAGTAGCTGCATAAATAGGGATTACAAAAGAGAGAAGTTGAATGAAGAAACTACAAAACAAAGACTGATAGGGATGCAAGTATGTGGTGGGGGCTACGCAGGGGTACGGTGTATACCTACTCTTCGATTGTCAAATGCTTTATTTACTAATAGTGACATTGCCATATACCAATCCTCAGAACCCTGCCTCACTATATACCTAGTTCACAAAACTCATTTGCATCGCTGGTGATAGAAATATTCTAAAATGACCTGTCCTCAGGAATCACCCAAGTGTTCGTACCTGATTCTTCGATTTGATACTGATATATATATATATATATATATATATATATATATATATATATATATATATATATATAAATGATTATAAATTGCTTTATATTATTAATGAAACTCTTATTTGAAATAATCTCCCATTATTACACGTTAACGTATCATAAACAGTTGCCAAAGCCCAAATAACTGTTTCAACTACAAATTCTTATTTTTCTCATTCATGGTCAATATCTGCTCTATTTGTTTCTTTCAATGCGACAATTATGTTACTACGTTGTTTAGATTAAATGGTTATCCGAGTAATAACCGGAGATCATTTCAAATAAGATTTTCGATATAATATAACGCGATTCATAATCAGTCTGTCAGATCATATGTATCCATTTCTTAATGACGTAACAATCTGCGTTGGAAGAAACATATAGAACATAGATAATACAAAATATATAGAAAGCTGTATTTTCCCACATTTTATCGATGTATATATATCAAAGCTATATCTCTTCATTGATACTCGAAAGGTCTTGATGGGCACTCGTAATCCTACTGTGAGACATCTTATTCGCAAATAATAGAAAAAGCTATCAAAAAGTTGACCTGGCAACCTTTACATGCCTTCATTATAAATTTTTGACTAGCTTTTAACCTTAATCTCAACTTTCAGCTGCTTTTATTACAACTTTGTATCGGATCGTAATCCTTCGGCAACAATTAAACGCTGCAATCAGAAAAAAAAAGCCAGTCGATGGTGAGAATCGAATCAACACCCTCTTGCCAGAGAGGGTCCAATATACTCTTTACCATGCTTTAACCATTTAGCCACGGAGACTTCATAGTCAAGCAGAAACTTATTTTACAACCGATATTCCATGCTTGTTGATTTTACAATTGAGCCCTAGTAGTCTTTAAATATAACAAAATTTTTATATTATTTAAAAATCATTTTTGGATGAAGTATTCAATGGAAAATTGATGTCTAGTTGCTTAGATACATAGTCTGTGATATATATATATATATATATATATATATATATATATATATATATATATATATATATATATATAATTTCTTTACAGTCGTAGCATCCACAATCTATCGGCTGGCTTTCCAATCTGTCACCTTTCGTGATTTTTCCCGCTTTTTTTGTCAGCAGTACGATCCATCGCCGCCATTTTCCCTGTTAACTCGACACACGAAACAATTTTTGGTGTTTTTGTTTCAAATTACAAATACTTCTTTTTTACATCCTTCATACGTTGCTTCTTTTTTCTTTCTCTTTTCGGTTGCATTCTTTTGGCTTGTCCGTCTTTCTTTCTAAATAGCTTATTTTTTTCTAAATAGCTAATTCCTTTCTTTTTCGCTTTCCTTCCTTTTGTCACTTTCTTCTCTTCTCATTCTTTCTTTCTTTCCCTCTTCATACGTAGTTTCCTTTTTTTTCTTTCTTCGTGTATTGCTCCCGACTTTCTTACTTTAATCTTTCTACCTATGGAGCTTCTTTCGTCTAAATAGATTTTTCTCTCCTTTCTACCTTTCTCTCTCCCTTTTTTCGTGTGCTTCCATTGGTAATATCTCTCCCAACAACTCTTAACGTTTCTAATTCCCATTTATTTTCACATGGCTACCAGAAAGAAAGAAAGAAAGAAAGAAAGAAAGAAAGAAAGGAAGAAAGAAAGAAAGAAAGGCCAGAGAAGAAAGAAAGAAAAAGAAGTTTGAAAAGAGAAATAAAGTAATTCATTGAGTAGTATATGCACATAAAACTACAATCCATACACACGCTGTGTACTTTGATGTCTAATTGTAAGCATGCTTGTCTTGCACACCATTTCAGTGTAGTGATTGATCATCACTAGGTGCTCCATTGTTGCAGCTTTGACTATCTATTTATCTATCTTTGATTAAAGATGATATCCTTGCATCGTTCAATTTCAAAAGTAAGGTGAACACTTTCACTTTTGGCTGATCGAAATACAAATCTACATGAGTCATCAATGTGTTTGTATGCGCGTATGTGTGTGTGTGTGTGTGTGTGTGTGTGTGTGTGTGTGTGTGTGTGTGTGTGTGAGTGTAATAGTATAAATAAGCAGAAACAGAAAAGATAGATAGACAGATAGATACGAACTGACTGGGATAGATAGATACGAACAGACTGCGACCGATAGATAGGTAGTATTTTGACTCTTATATTCAAATTCACATACTCACTCATTCATAAGAAAATGATTGACTCAATTCCACAGATTTCATCATCGAAAAAGCAATTCAAATCACAATATCCAGCATCCATTTTAAGATGTCCAGATGGCGCCACTTACCTCTCAACAATCGAATGAGAAATTGGTCCCAAAATGGAAGAGCTTCAACAACCGACAATGCAGCAAAAGAAGCGAGAGGTGCAATGGTGGACTCTGGGTTTCTATTACACGGAGAGGGACAGAAAGTCGGAATAAAAGCTTGAGAAAGTAGGAAAATAGCTTGAAATTGCACAAATGCTGTTAACGAATGAAAAGTCGTCTCACTTTTAGGCAGAAGAGTATAATACAGAAGAGAAAGAAGAAAGAAGAGAAAATAAAAGGAACATAACTTTATCCACGGATTCGAACTCACGACATAGGATATTGTTTGCCGGTTTAGCATACTCAATCTTGTTTTATGATAGACTTTCTCCCTCCCCCCTCTCTCTCTTTATATATTGATGGAGGGGGCCTATTCTTTTTATTACTCTGTTGACATGGGGGTCGAGAGAGGCTGTTGTGAAGTCGGATGGATGTGGTACAGTGTTCGATTCTAGATTTTGTGTGGCTATTTTGTATAATGTCAATAGCCTTTACATTTGTGAGTTGTTCAAAAGTATCTACGATTGAAATTCGAGCACATAGGTATCGCATAGAATTTTCCATACATCAAGTATTAACGTTGCTTATGATAGTTTGTGTTTGATAATCATGTTGAATTTGTCGAAGTATTGTTATAAAGTTTGAGTGGGTAGTGATAGCGGGAAGAATTCTGTAAACCAAAAAATGCGACTACTGAGAAAAAAGCCCTTTTTACAAAATATCTAAATTAATAAACTTTTTACTTATCTCTTATATTCATTGAACTCTTCTTGTGAGATACTAATTTATATATTAGTCAAAGATTTATAGCTTCAAGCACTATGTAAAAAAAATCATTCAAAATTTTCGTCTTTTCAATCAATTATTTCTAAACATCTGTTGATGCAATTTATGTAAACTTTGCAAAGTGTTTTATGTTTTACACAAAATTAGATATTATGGTACTTTGCGTAAATCTTTCTTGCTGGGATTGTCAGTTGTTTACCATGTAACAGTTTCAGGGGATTTAACAACAAAACAGTTATACTAACATGGATCCCAAGCAGTCTTGATCAAATAACATCACCCCTTAAGCTATGATTTTAACATTAAGATTTGTTTTATTATTTTTAGGGCCGGTTCATCATACATGTATTTTGTTATTTCATATAAGGTAATATCATTACGTATTGCATATGAATGTTATTTTGTACAACACATCATTTAACTTTGAAACAGAGGGCTTACGTACGTAGTTTCCCGTAAAAATCTGTTACAACGGATGCAACTCATTCTTTGTATATTTCTATTGCTTGTTCACCTATGTGAATATTAGATTTGCTGAGTCTTATTCAATCTCAGACTGCATGCAAACCAACATAATATCATCTTTAAGAAGAATGCTACTTAATCAGAAATTGTTCGAGTTGATTTTCTACCGATATATTCAACCGAAGAATTTGACAAAATTTTCCAAGATAACTAACCCTTGACTGAATTATATATATATATATATATATATATATATATATATATATATATATATATATATATACATATATATATATATATATATATATATATATATATATATATATATATATATATATATATATATATATATAACGTGTGTCAGAATATCTGTAGCCTAACAAGACGTAGTTATTAGCTAAATTTTGGTCTGAAATCTTCACTTTATAATATTCTACATGATGAATATACACCAATTAGCTAAATGCACTGCCGAGGAAAGAATTTATGTTGAAAAATAGATATTGTTTGAAATAAACGCTTTTGTCATCGTTGACTACCGCTGACTTATGTCTTTCAATGTACCTTCGTGCACTACCGGACAAAATAAGAGACCAATTTATTAACAGTAATTACCAAAGGATCTTGAAATTTATAGATATCGTAGCTCTTAGTATATACTTCATGCAGGAAAATGTATGGAAAGTCATAATGGGGAAAAGATATAAAAAAAAATTCATTCGAAACAAAAATACAAAATAGGATATCAGGTATAAAAGATCATTTTTATGATGAAGCTCATAAAATAAAAATTTAATATTTGCGGATAATCTAATTTATAACGATTGGTATAGAAAGTTTTATTAGCATTAACTTCGGCACACTGACGCTCGCAGAACATAACAAGTTTTATTTTTTCCATTCATTTTCCAATTTTCCCCATAAATTGGTTAGAGAGCTTGGGTTTCGTTCTCTCAACTTGTCTCCTATTACTTTCTGCAAGTTCAGATCTTTGTGCAGAAGTTTGACAGGGGGCATTGCACTGCATACAAATGTCTGGCTGTTAAGAGATATTTGTTGATGCTTCATCAAGTTTAGATACACATTGGTATTTATCATTCCATTGATTCTCACAATACGTCCAATATCTTCAGGGGAGAACATCCTCCATGCTGCGATACTTTCATTTTCAAACTTCGTAGAATTTTTGACACACTTTGGTTTAAATCGCCTGTACGACATCGAACACATTGCCCGTCTCCAGAGCAAACTAAATTGAATTTAATTTCACTGAAGAGTGCTTTAGACCGATTCTTATCCCTCCAAACAACGTGTTCTTCTGTCTTGTCTCTTTCTTCTTTTTACTTATGACACGTTTAATTTCTGGAGAACAGGTTTTCAATCCAAATCCATTCAATCGTTAGCACACTGTACGGTAGCTCAACTCCTTGTGACTTGCCTTGAAATTCTGCAGCAGTGTTGAAGGAATCATTCACAGAATGTCTTTCAATTATACTGTCGGCCCCTAAACCTGTCTTATGTGGTTGACCAGCTTTCTTCGGTGAAACAAGATTTTGTTTCATCATACAATTTCAAAACCCGAAATTGCACTCTTGGGCCGGTCCAAATCTCCTGAAAGTGCAGAGAGAGACATCCCACAAGTCTTCATCTTGCTATTTACCATTTAGTAAGGTCAGTATTGTCATATTCCAGTGAAGAATTTTTAAGTGTGAGAAAAAACAAAAGCTGTTCTCTTATTTTGTCCTCTCAATTGTATGTTCAAATAAAGTTTTTTCATTAAAACTTCTTTTCCAGAAATATTCTTACATGAAATATATACCAATAGCTACGATTTCTGTAAATTCCAGGTCCTTTAGCAAACACTATTAATAAGAACTAGATCTAGATCTCAAGATCCTTCGGCAATTTCTGTTAATAAATCGTTCTTTCATTTTGACCGGTGCTGTATGAAGATATATCAATAAGTCAGCAATCATATGATAACAAAAGCTTTTATTTCACACAATATTTATTTTTCAACGTAAATTCTTTTCTCGTCAGCGCTTTTAACCAATTGATGGATATTAATCATGTAGATTAAATATCATAAAGTGAAGATTTCAGATCAAAATCCACTCTACATGTATGCATATATGTATGCATACGATCTGTTACCCACTAGTTCGGGGAATTGGAACAACGTCTGTGAGAAGCTTAGACTAGGGCTTTTCAAAGTAGGGATCGGGCACCTTCTGGCTGGTTGCAGAAATATTTTTGCTCGATGCTATTTACTATATGTTTTTTTTTTTTAGAATGATTCTCGTTTTTGTTAAATTTTAGTAATTCATTTTCGAAAACGTTTCTTCTCAAAGATGAACGACGTAAAACCTTTTACAATTATGGCTAGATCGTAATTGTTGGACATTTTTTTGGTCTTTATTTGACGGGAAAGCCGTATGCAAAAAGAATTATTCTGGAAGAGACTGTAATTATTGGAGTAAATCATTTTTAATGGTAAAATTTTCCGGAAAGTTTGGGTATTGCTGAGAATATTACACTGATGCAGGAGTTTCCAAGATGTTCTCGACAAAGTCTTTTACTTTGAATTCGCTGCATCAATATTAAATCAAAGTATTTTCCAGGCATTCTATAACATCACACCACTTTTTAGCTAAATTGCGTAGTCCATAGTTTTTCGATGAACTCTTTGGAGAATTTTTCTATATCTTCAAATCTTTGAAAAGTTGAACAGAAAATGAGAGTCGCACGGTATGAAAAATTTGATTGTGTTGAGGTAGCATTTTTGGAAAATATGTTACACGTGGAAGAACTTCTCATCACAGCTTCAACGTCGGGTCAGGCGTTATTATGCAGACGTTATCACCAGACGACTTCTTTATTCTAAAAAAAAAGAAGCTCTTTTCCCTTCCAATTCGACATTTGCTCAGATATGCATTGTTACCTTTGCTGTTATAAAATGGCCGCCATTCCAGCAGCGGAATATGGGATTAAGATTAGTATTTTTAGATTAGAGTTGGGTTAGTATTTTTAGTGTTAGTAATGGAACAAGTTCTTCAGCCATTTTAAAACAGGAAAGGTAATAATTGTTTAAAAATCCCTTTGAATCCCACCGAACACAGAGAAGAATGTTTATTGTTCATGTTGTAGAAGCTGTCCTGCATCTTGCCACAATCTGCTTTGTTTTCGATTCTCGTAAAAAACTCCATTTTTCATCTTTAGTCATAATCTTATGGAAAAAAAATAACTTTCTGTGTCGAACAATCGGAGAAAGGCTCGTGTTCAAATGCTGGCTAATGTTTCTTTTTGTAAGTTCCTGGTGAGCCCAATATTCTAGCTATTGAATTTCATCTTCGTTTCTTCTTGTGCATCAAACAATATTTCACTGCATTCTCACAAACAAAAATGCAAAAATCATTTATTATATTATCAGTAGATCATTTGAATGGTTTGAGATGATTCATTTAAGAAACTGTTCATTTTTCTCATCTTAGTTCGTCAAATTTAATTGTATGCTTCATCTATCTCAAATCTTCTTGACGTGTTTTTTGTTTTATGATTTAGTAGGAACGTCTTGTTACTGTTATCAAATATCTTACCGAGCGACTCTGTACCATATACTGAGGCAGGTTGCCAGGATTTTATTTGTATTTGCTTAATTGTTTTTTCCTCATAGTTTTTACTTAAAAATTCAGGTTTTTGGTTCTTCTATTCACATGTATGTTGATAACTACAACATGAGACATGTTTTTTGTTTTTCAATCAATTCTTTGGTGGAGGGGGCGGAAAGGTACTCCTTGGGGTGAGATCACCCCCCCTTACGATTCTTCCATTATGGATGATTTGTGTAAAAAAAATCATTTTTATGTCTTTCTCACTCTGTTTTTTTCTGTCTTTTTCAATACTTTCCTACTCATATGCCTTTCACTCTCTATATCTGTCACTTTCTCTCATTCACTGTCGCTCTCTCACTCTCTCAGTTTATGTCTCTCTTTATCTCTCTCTTACTTCCTCCTTTCTCCCTCTCCCCTCTTTTTTACCCTTCACTCTCCTCCCCTCTCACCTTCTCTCTCTTTCCCTCTCTCCCTCTCTCATACCCCCTCACTCTCTCAGTTTATGTCTCTCTTTATCTCTCTCTTCCTCCCCCCTTTCTCCCTCTCCCCTCTTTTTTACCCCTCACTCTCCTCCTCTCTGACCTTCTCTCTCTTTCCTTCTCTCTCCCTCTCTCATACCCCCTCACTCTCTCAGTTTATGTCTCTCTTTATCTCTCCCTTACTTCCCCCCTCCTTTTTATCCTTCACTTTCCTCCTCTCTCTCTCTCCCTCTCTTTCCCTCTCTCATACCCCTTCTCTCTAAAAGGTGGATTCATTTTATCAGCTTTTGAATTTTTTCTAAGGCTTATAAATGATGTCCTATACTTGACTAATTGCATAAGCAATAATGAATTCAAAAGACACTTCCAAGATTTCCCTAACACCATGTAGAAATGATGCTAAAAATTCTTCTTCTGCATATAAACGCAAGGTATAGAGAGGCAACATCACGCCCGAGAAGAGACAACTCTCAATGCAGTTTTCGGTGACGAAGTCCCGGTTACTATTGCATATGTCAGCTTATCAATCTATGCAGGTTTCAAATCTGGTCGAGACCAGGACTTCATAAGCTTTTATGACTATCCCCTTAGAAGGATGTAAGTTCACCGAAGAAATACGTCCATTCTAATCACATGGCTAAATGTGTCCTCATTTACTTGCTGAGTGCACAGGGATATATGTCCCAATGAAGAGCTTACCACACTCTTTAATTGGATGCAGGATTTACTGTGTGTGATGCAGGTGTGCTTAACGTTCCACTCTCCGAGCAGACTATGAACTCAAGAGATTATGAATATTTCTGCAATATTCCCAACTGAAATAAAATGAATACATTTGGAGGCGGCCAGGTGTCTCATGTGACATCAAATACATAGTCTTTTTATCGACCTATCTATGGAACAACCGTAGCCACCAAAATAATTTCTATAAACAGATTGGCGAATCACATAAAAGAAAAATAAAGAACAGCTGTTTAAATATGGACTTTGTCTTTTGATATCTACAAACAAATATTTGGCTTCAACCCGTGTTTTTCAAAGGGAAATAGGGTAAAAAATGCTTCAAAAAATGAAAAGAAGGGAAAAACAACGTAGGACATATTGTATTAATAAGAATATATGAAAGTACATTACACAATACCAGTAAGTGTCCACTGATATATATATATATATATATATATATATATATATATATATATATATATATATATATATATATATATATATATATATATTTATATATATATATGCATTAGTGTGTGTGTTTTTTTCTTTTACATTTTTGGCGAACTCTTACAGAAGTATACATAAATTTACAACAAATTAAGCCGTCCTTGTTACACACACAGACACACACACACACACACACACACACATATATATATATATATATATATATATATATATATATGTCTGTGTGTGTATATATATATGTATATATATATACATATGTTTGAAAATAGGATGAAAATAGTTGATGTTCCATCTGATAAGGATTAATTCTATGGAAGCCGATTTTTCTTCAGATAATTCATCGTTCATTAATCATTTTGCTTTCATTGATGTTTTTTTTATTACACCATATATTGTATGTTGATAGAGCGACCAGCATTGTTCATATTCGGCAGTGTTCGTTATTTTCTGTCAAGGTTTGCTTCACAGTTTTTGTTGATTTTTTGATTAAACCATTCAACGTTTTTCTAACAGCAGTTTTTTGTAAAAAATCTTTCTTTTTTCTTTTGACAATTTTTTTCTTGAATATTTCTAGTTTGTTTTCCTTTTTTTTTTATAATTAAATAAACTTTTTAAAATGGTCGAAATATTTTCTTCTGTGTGTCACAGTTTTGGGTTGAAAACCTTTTTTCTTTTGAATACTTTTTCAGCATTTATTTTTTTCTTGATTTTAATTCATTCTATTGTTATTTTTTAACATTTTTACTGTTGTTTCTCGGAGTCATTTTAAAATTCTTTTTGTCCTCTGATAACACTGTTACTTATTTCCCTATTCAGAATTATTATGTAAGGAATTAATTTTCGGGAAGGTATCATGAATTATTGTTTGTTTGTTTCTATCTTTCTTCTTTTTGTCTTTCTTTTTTCCTTTCTTCCTGTCTTTCCTTCTTTTTATTTTCTACCTTCTTTCTTTCTCTTTCCTCCTTTATTTCTGTTTCCCTCTTTTTTTCTCTTTCTCCTTCCTTTCTCTGTTCTTCTTTCTATCTCTCTTTCACATTATGAAAAGTAAAAAGTTTCTTTCTCACCTTTTTTCTCTTGCCTCATTAATAGGAAAGTTTTCTTCGTTCTTTTTTCTTTTATATCATGTCTTTCTTATAAATGTAATTCTTTCTTCCTGTGCTCTCTCTCTCTCTCTCTCTCTTTCTAACTCTTTCACACGTATTGTACCTTTTCATTCCTTTCTCCACTACATTCACTCTGTTGTCACCACAAACGTACACGCAGAGTAACGCCCACGCATGCATACACATACACACTCTCTCTCTCTCACACGCACACACACAGAGTAACGCCGACACATGTACACATGCATGCATACACATATAGATAGATGACATCATCAATCCCGAATCATTTTTTTTTCAATTTGCACGATAATCAGTTGAACGAACTTCATTTTCGTTTCTTTGATGAAAAAAAAAAAATCTGTCAGTCACTTCTCAGGAAAACAATTTGTCAGGAAGAATTTTTACAAAAATTTCAAATTATCTCTTAGATTTAAAAAAAATTTTGAACACACACACACACACACACACACACACACATATACACACACATGTATAAATGGGTATTTCTTTATCTATACGAATGTATGTATATACATACTTGTGCATGAATATATCCGGGTATATATCTCGGTATATATCTATAGACCCACATCTATCAATCTATCTATCCGTCTATTTCAGTCTGTTCATATTTATCTTTCGAACAATATTTCTAAAATCAGACAATTCACACACATACATAGATACATATGCATCTGTAAATGTTGATATCTCTGTATCTATATATCTCTCTCTCTCTCAATATTTCTCTTTCGCTATCTATCTATCTTTAAATATACATATATATATATATATATATATGTATATATATATATATATATATATAAATATATATATATATATATATATAATATATATATATATATATATATATATATATATATATATATATATATATATATATATATATATATATATATATATATATTCTCATTAAGTGATTTATACATATAGAATTTTATGTGCCCTAATGTAAATCTTGTGGCAAACTAAGCTGTATACACTGTAAATACTGAAGCAATATATACTTGATATTTACAAAAATGTTGTTAATTTGACACAAGGCCCCATTATTGGAGCACTCAGAGAGGATCGAACTCAGAACAATGGTTATGGTCAACATCACAAGTTTGTTAAGCAAGCTCGTTGTTGCTTCACTGACTGTAATTTGGAACGCACACACAAATACCCACACATGTACATAAATATTTATATACATGTATGTAATGTATAAGAACACTCACAGATACTTGCATAAATGCATCAAAACGTTTGTTATCATATATATATGTGTGTATATATATATATATATATATATATATATATATATATATATATACACACACACACACACACACACACATATATATATATATATATATATATATATATATATATATATATATATATATATATATATAAGATTAAATTCAATAATACTATATTTCAACAAATATTTGTATTAAAAAGCAGCACACATATATGTATATATATGAAGTTGATTTCTTAATTAAGAGTACCCAGGACCTATGTAAAATATACGAAATTAAAAGATAAAATTCAACAAAGTTATCTCTCTGTTTAATTCTATTATTTAATGCTCTACCTTTATTCTGTGTTGGTATTGAGCAATATACATAAAAATCAACTTTGTACATATACGTATATGTGTACTGCTTTTTATCAAAATATTTTCAAAAAGTTCTCAGATTAATAATATCATATACGTGTATATATGTGTATGTATATCTCTATCTCTCTATATATACGTATATACATTTATATATATATATATACACATAAATATATGCTTATATATGTGTATACAGTGTATAAAAATACTCACAAATACTTGCATAAATGCCTTATAACTCATTTTCGTTTATTTTTTCACATTTGTTTACATAGATATATACTTACTTATTTTGGGAGACAGATCTTTACGAGGTGTAACCGACATTGATTCTCAGACATATACTGAAAACATTTTTTCCACTTCATGTCATGTTGAATGAAAACATAATTTACACCTTTCTTTCTATTTGAGAATCTTCCATTGTCTGCAGTGAAAAAGTTAAAGACAAAAATATAATTTCAGTTTGCGCAAGCTTCCGCACATGCGCAGGCGAAATTTCTGGTAGACGACGCATAACGTACAGACGGTGGTTGATTTACCATTAGGCTTGGTAGGTTTAATCGTAGTATCCTGGAAGGGTTAGGCGAAAAATTAGGAGTACAAAAGATGATTCAATGAGTGTGCATGTGGAGAAGGAGACTGTTACCTTTTCCGCGTTAAATTCATAACCTTTTTTCCATTAGTTTTCGTTGCACCCTAGGGACCTCAGAACGGCATCTCTCTTCACAAATTTTGAACTTTTTTCGGATCACATTTTTTTCCCCATTTTTCAAAAACCTTATCTGTGAGTTCATTTCTCAAAAATTTCATTTTTAAATGAAAGTAGAAAACTTGACCTTTTAAAACCAAATTGTTAAATTCAACTGTAAAGGATATAAGGTAGCTGTAATGTTAGGGTTAGCGTTTAGGGTTGAAGTCATATAAGTCAATTACGGAACAAATGAAAGCATACTTGTCACAATCGTGATTGTAATTTCGCTTCCGCAATAACAGTTTACAAAAAACAGTTTTGACGCCTCTCGTCAGCTTCATTCAAATTTACACTTTACTAAATTCTCCCTCTCCCGATTGGCCAATCTTTCGACCAATCAGTGCGTAGTGGTCGTACGCTATGACAAACAGAATAATAATATGATTCTTGATCCTAATAATCTGCGAACAAGTACCAGGTTTATGAGTCTCCTTCATCCAGAATTTGCCTTTACGTAGCGGTTTTTCCAATGCTTCAAGATCAGCGTTTTGTGGAGAATTAAATAGTCATCATTTAAATAGTTCACCAAACTATGCAGAAAATATCCTACGTACATATTTGCTAAGCTCGGCTTAGTCTTACACAGGGCCACAATATTGAGACACCCAGTGAGGCTTGAGCTCATCAGACATGCAGATAGTCGGTAGGATTAAATACCCCTCTGAAACTTGTGCTCAACAAATATCATATGTATACATGCGCACTATTGGATGTATTTATTCTAGCTTTGAATTTTTTTTGTAAATTTGCTCACATATATATATATATATATATATATATATATATATATATATATATATTTCTTTGCCTGAATTTCTGAAAATATGAATCCTCATTGTTATAAACAGTGGCTGTTAGAGTCACAACGTTCCGGTCGTTGTATCCTTCAGTTGTCTTCAAGTTTCTGTCGCAGTTGATAACATTCTGGGGATTTCAAACCGAACCCATTATTCAATTGATTCAACGCCGGCGGTCCTTCTTCGAAATTACAAGAAGGTTATTGACTATGACAGACACTTGAAGAAGGCCAGAGTGTACAACAGCCGAAACCCTGAATATAACCACGATTATGAGGATGTGTTTGTCCGTATGTGAAGCGAGAATGGTAATTGGTAAATATATATCGAGAAAATATCATTGCTGTTGTATTATGTCTACAAAGGGGATAAGTGGGCAATTCGGGGTATAAATGATGTATGAACTATCTTTTAGATAGATTGATAAATAAATTGATAGATGGAGATTGAATTACATATCTAGTTACCTTGATAATAATGAACAATTTTAGATGCAGACGAGCCTAACCACAAACATACACACGCACATACACACACGTTTCGACTGAGGTAGACGGGTAGATATCCACAGAGTAAGATTGAAACTAACAGATTGAAAGAGAGTGAGAGAAATATGAATAGGCTGGGGTGGGTAGATAGGGATAGGCAGATAAATAAATATATATGTATGTGTGTGTATGTTGTTCTCCTGATGAGATGCAATAGCATTGAAATACTCTTCTTTTTAATAATTAATGATAATCATATTACATCCTTGATATATATGTATATATATATATATATATATATATATATATATATATATTAGTTTGAAGAGACAATTCGGAAGGCCATATGGTGATCAAATTTCTTTATTTTATTGGACGTTCCGGTTAGAGCATTATCGTTTTTCTAACGAAACGTCAAATTGAACAAAGAAATCTAATTTGTACACTGTATGGCCATCCGGATTGTCTCTCCACTCTAATACTGTCGGATGAATTATAATCCATGTTGATAAATTATATATATGTATATGTATATAAACAGTCTATAATGCATAGACCGATAGATATAGAGACACACACAAATACATACAGGAAAAATATTTGTAGATGTTGTTGTACATTCTTTATGGCTTTGAGTGAGTGCATATGAGTGTGTGTATATGTGCATATGCGCGTGTTCATTTGTATTTATGTCTAAAATATACATCTTCCTTGTTTTGACATAAAATATTACTCGTTATTATAGCGACTTTATATTTTTGAAATTAATATTGAAATTGTTGATAATATTATAATTTTTAATAATAGTAATAATTGATAATAATAATTATTCTATTATATCAAAGTTTTTACGATTTATACATTCCATGGCAACTTTGCAGTCTTTGTGCCTTTGTTCAATAACTTAATAAATTGATCCATAAATCAAATATATTTTTTTTAAATACAAAATTGTCTTTTCCCGTTTTGTATCCGAGTTTTCGCCATGATTCGTTTGGTCCAAACAATCTTCGGTTGTTTTCAACTTTTATTCGAACTATCCAAATCTCTTCCCATCTTTTATGATGTCAACGCTACCTTTTCGCAGATCCAGACAATTGTTTGGAGTAGGTTCGTTAGCACAAAGAGTTCAAATTTTAAAAGGGAGATAACCAATAGATAGAGAATTACACATTCAAAAAGATTTAAAAAAAAATACGTGGATACACTTTTAAAGTGGTAAATACGCAGACCATTTGAGACACCTAATAATACACTGTTCACTTCTTGTTTACGTCCATTCGGAGAAATACTCTCAGAAATAACGAAGAAAATATATTCGATTATTTCTCGTTAGGGGCTCACTTTTCCGGACATTTATACGGTCTTTTCTGAATTACATGTATTTGCCCTATACCTTACACTGTTTTGCCCGAATAGGGCGTCGAGCCCCTGACCCCTTTGCTCGGACACCGAAGCCTAATTCTAACCGTAACACTAAGTAATCCAACATTATATGGAATAGATTAGTAAACAAAGAAAGGTGAATGTCTGGAATATGTAGGGAACAGCAGCATAAATAAGCGTCTCGGCTGAAGTTATTTTGCTTTTAAAATTCGAACACAATGAGTCAACGAACCTATTCCGAACAATTACTTTTGATCCGTTCAACTGTTTTCATCGGGTGTAATGATAGAAACAAAATAGTACAAGTTAAATCAATTTCAAGAATGATTTACACGAATTTAGATAATATACAGCATAAACAAGGCAACTATACGCGTTATCAGTTTAGGAAAAATGTGTTTGTTAAACGTTTGTCTATACTAATAAGCTAGAACATTTCATCAAGTTTTTTTCACTTGAATTGATGTGTATTTGAATATTGAATATTGCTTTAGGGTGATCGGAAAGTAATACGTAAGTATTTTCATGTCTGGAAAGTAATTACGTATCGGAAAGGTCACGATCGTCTTTTTCTAAATTTTAAACCACAGCTAATTAATTAAACTGTTCCTTATTTACTGTGAAGTAGTTCTAGCCCTTTGAAATTCACAAATAATGGCGAATATATTGCTGTTTTAAGTCTCTATCCTTCACGGAGTTGACTTTACTATACACAATAAACGATACACTGCCGGATAGAAGAGATGATGAACTAAATCCAGACATCGTTTCGTACCATTTAACCCTGGTCTCGCCTTAGTTGCTTGGCTAATTATTCATAGCGGTGAGATACGTTATTACTTTCCGAATACGAAAATGCGTTATATCATTTTTTTATGTGACTCGTATACGAAGATGCACATTGAGGCATTTTTATTGTATGTAATTATAATATATAATTATAATATATATCTATAATATAAGATTATAATATATAATTATTGATGAATAAATAAACATACTGGTCATCAAGAAGAGAATCCGAACGCCAGCAGAGATGATTGTGAAATAAGTTATTCCATTTTAACAACGTGCATAGTACAGCTTGTTCTATGTTTTCTTTTAAAACCTTGAAATGTTCTCAGCTCTTTCCTTTGTTAAATAAAGAATTTCATTTCGTGTACCTGGAACAATTATGGAGCAGTCTGCACGGCAGGTGTTGCTAAAATTCGAATTATTCATTTTACTAGCATTAATATTTGAATTTTCTACTTGATACCGTTTTCGTTTTGCACTACCGGAGAAAGAGACTCCATTTCCTAACGAATAATACATATTACACCTGAAGAAGGACGTAGAATGGATCAGTCAGAAAGTTGTGTTGGCAGCATCAATGATGGGAAAAAGAAATCGGATCGTCCGAACAAACGTTGGAATGTTAATGACTCTTCTCAAAGTTAGAGACAATTTTCGGTGCTACTATAGCGTGTGGTCTACCAAAGAATCTGTAATCTACAGTACTTTGATGTGCGGTCTGCCAAAACCCCACGAGACCACCAGCATGAGACATATTACTTGTATATCCCAACTAAGCATAATGATAGTTAATTTTCTCTTTGGTTAGATCTTGAGACAGATTTCAAGCAAACATGACTTGGAAGGGACACATGAAGTGTAAGTGTACCTAACCTAAATGCTTAGGCAGAAGATTAATATCAAATGTTCATCTTATCTTCCAGCCGGTAAAAGTCAATCTTCATCATTTTACCCTCTACAATGTCGTTGAAAGATTTCTGGCATTTCTAAATGATATACAAAGAGTTTATCGTTAAATGATATAAGTATATATAGTAATGGATGTGATACGTAGTGTATGTGTCATTATTATTATGCGATTATTTAACATTTTTATATGTTTTGCTTACACGCTGATCATTAATAAATTCTATAGCACAGTTTTGCTTTGTTTATCATCCTGCGATGTAAATATCCCGGTAGACTACACGCTATTGTATAAATCACGGTAGACCGCACGCCATAGTAGAAATGTCCCAGTAGTCCGCACGCTATAGTAGAAATGACACAGTAGGCTGCACGCTATAGTAGCACCCAATTTTCTGTAGTTATCTCCCCATTTTATTGTCTGTACATATTTTTGCTTCTTTCTCCCCGGTATCATGTTACCGTAAGTGTGGCAGGCTGAAGACACCGGCCGATGATATATGTAGAAAGTAACATGAGCGGAAATGATGTCATTCGAACTGCACCACTTCCGGTTCGTTGCTTCTTCTCCCTCTTCCGTTTTGTGTTAATTTCACCATTTTCCTTATAGACGGAAAGAATTCCGGGTATGCCGATCGGGTTTGGATGGGTCTTGGTTTCTTGTTCCCGATCACTTTTATGGGGCTGGTGAACCATTAGGGTCACCGGTGGTTCGGTGGTAGTGCGGACTGGTATGTCTTTGCAAGGGTAAATCTCAGGCACAATCGTGTAGACGAGTAAAGGCTTCATAATTTTTGCTCGGACGAAAACCCCGGTAAGCCGGCTACACTGGGAGGCTGCCATCACAAGGACCTCTTTTTCTGTCATTTCGCTAAAAAGCAAACAGATCACATCGGAAATGTTGTCCCTGTTTTGAAGCAAGATGACACTCTCCCAGTAATTCGTTTTAAATCTTGACAAACAGTAATAGTCCGTTACGGGGGTATGAGCCGCGCAGTCCTTCATCTCGATACGAAATTTGGTATTGTCCAAACAATCTTGGTACATGCTTCCGTAACAACCAACTCCGGGTTTTAAGGCGAGACGAATTTCGTAACTAGTCCTGAACCCACAATCCTCAAACTGTGAGTAACGACTCTTGGATACGATCGGCTTAAGGGAGTCTGGAAAAGATCTATAGGTATCTCTGATTGGTTTTACATCAGGCACAAAACGCTGATCGGCACATATCGTTTTCTTGAGTTCTTCATCAATTAGCGGCCAACCATAACTGCTGGACAAGACGTATCCCATGACCATTGGGGCGATATCTTTGATTTGAATGCATGAGTATCTCGGCCGACACCCGTTACGAAAGGTGGACACCACCGAATAGCGACCCTCACTCCTAGTTGACACCTTATTCAGGGAGATACATTTGAAATTTCCGACGCGGTCAATATGAAATGTGGATTCGCCGACGTGAACATCACGACCGCCATTATCATCTCGTTGGTACCAGACGCCACGGAGGTTACTGGGAAAGGAACATACCGGGGGAGGCATTCTGGGACTGCACTTCCGGCAACTGAGCGGACATTCATTCTCAATGTATTTTGGACAGGCCATGTGCGAACACTCTTTGTATTCGTCCTGGCACAGGTTTGTGTGAGTGACCCGTTCAAGGTTCATAGTTATAAAACTGCGCCTCTGATTGCCCCTGTTTCCTCTCACTGCACCTCCACGACTTCTGGTCCAGCCTATGAGATCCCTGGTGTTCCGGGCACACACCAAGTCAAAGAACAATTCAGATTTAATTCTATCGCTATTTACAGTTACGTTGCTTGTGCGAAGGCACCATACCTGTCCTTTTTGACTGCGAACGATCGTGAAAGTGTGTCCACTGTCCCACCATTCAGTGATACATACAAGATTGGTGTTAATTTCCATCGGTGTGCCTTGGAGACAGGATTTCGCGCGAAAGTCGAAGATCATGCCCTCCCCAGCGAGACATTCGCTCTCAAGCCGCATTGGCAAAGCTTTCATATTGCATCCATTAGGCATACCGTTGGCATTTGTGATTTTCATGTTATAGCCACCTTGCAAGGGACAAAGCACGTACTCATCTTCAATTCTTGAACGCAGGATTAGGGGCCAGGGGTTGGTACCAAGTCGGTGATCTTGACAAAACTGCAAATCAAGTTCGGGTCGGTACTCAGATTCTCTTATCTGTATGATGGATAATCCACGTTTGATGAATTGAATGCAGACATAGGACGCCGGCTTCCCTGGTTCCTCATGACGCACCATAAACTTGTTATCACCCATTTTGTCAATGCACTTGCGGGCGTAGTGCATCTCCGTGTAGTTGCTACCGTAGGAAGTTTGAAAGACGCGATCAGCAAGTATGTAGCTTCTCTCGAAACGGATTTCCGTGTGTTCATCTCCGTCGATTGTTCTGATAAACTCCGACTCCCACACGGTGTTGATGGTATCCATGGCCGTCATGTCGTGGTAGTTACAGGTGGAGGCCGTGGCGGTGCGCGCATGCGCCGACAGAAGCAGCAACAGCATCAACAGTAATAGCAGCCGGTGTGATGATGGTACGTGACTTCCGCTGAGGGATGTCGGGAGGGGACGACGGCCACAATGGTACGACAGACTACGACGTCGATAGCGACATAAACAGCAGGTCATCATTCTTTTTAACTATTTATGAATATATGTATATAAATATATTTATAGGTATCCTGGCACTATATCAATGCAGGACTTTGATTGGAAAAAATAAATATATGAGTGAGGGTCAGTATATCTACCTATATATTTTTGCGTATGTGAGTATATAGATATTGATTGACATAGATTATATTGCACATAGAGACAGTGTGGATCCAGGTAAGTGTATATATGGCCTTCAAATCGTTGCAAATGTCATTTCTTCTCTTCTGTTATTTCTTCAAAGTCGAATTCTTTGTTTTCTGTTCAAACTTTCAAAAGGAGATCCGAAGTCCGAAATCCTGTGAAAGAGAAAAAAAAATTAAAATTTAGAAAGAAACAATGGAGGAGAGAGAGAGAGAGAGAGAGAGAGAGAGAGAGAGAGAGAGAGAGAGAGAGAGAGAGAGAGAGAGAGAGAGAGAGAGAGAGAGAGGGGGGACGACGGACAAACAGAGACGGACAGACAAACAAACAAGGAATAGAGGGGGAAAAAAAGAAAGAAACATTGAAAGAGAGAGAGAGAGAGAGAGAGAGAGAGAGAGAGAGAGAGAGAGAGAGAGAGTGGGGGAACGTTAGAAAGAGAAAGTGAGTGAGTGAGAGAAAGACGCAAAGAAAGAGAGGAAGCAAACGAAAGAAAAGGGGGAGAGAAAAGTAGAGAAAAAATTGAGGAAGAAAGATGAACGAAAATAAATTAAGTGATAGATCCAAAAGAAAAATCAACATTAAAAGGAAATGAAGACGAGCAGAAAAAGAAAAGAAAAATCAACATCCAAGTATAGATATTTACAATACTGCACATTAGTCAGACACAACTAAAATAAAAAAAGACTTTGAAATCAAGGAACAAGAAGATTTTAAAATGTCTGCCAAAGTTAAATGAACACTTTAAGATCTTAGAAATTGATTAATTTTTAATTTATTTATCATATCTCCATATTTTCAGGCTTTTCCTTTTCTATTTCTCGTGAAGTTTCTCTTAGTAATCGAAAAAAGATTCTTGACTGGAACTAATACAAAGCTGAAACTTAAAAAGAAAAAAAAAGAACAAAACTCATAAACTGTGGAGAGTCAAGGATCTGTGCTTCAATCTCTCCAGGTCATCCATACTGTTGGAATACTCCAGTCAAGGGACGACAGGTATCTACTACCGGTCCAATCATTTATTTAGGAAATTCCATGAGAAAAGCTTCGACCTCATCACTCCCTCGTCCTACCTTTGAATGTCATGGCACAAAAACCTTGATTTAAAAGACGATGTCGGTCCCTCGCATGCCGCATTCCACCTTAAAACTTCCTAACCACATGGATATTCCACACTTTCCTGCGTAGGCCTCGACTTTCTAAATGAGCTCCGAAATGATGAACAAGTCATTACATTTAAAGTCATAGTATAATTTATTACAACAAAAAAAAAAAAAAAAAAAAAAAGCGGTACATTTAAATCTTTTGATGTTATCGCCGCTTGTTATTTCCACAGGAAATGCATTGGTAGATTTTGGATTGAGCCTGACTCACTGAAGAACGGGGGAAAACTTTCACAACCAACACAGCAACCGATAGCATCACCAATGCATTTTCAACTACTACTACTACTACTACTACTACTACTACTACTACTACTAAAGATTAGAAAGCATCAATCAAAACTATGACCATAGGTTTCCTCATAGGTTTGAAAGGCTGGCTTGCTATGTATGTGTGCATACAAGACGGACTGATGAAGCTGGAGGTATAAAAAGAATTAATTGATCATCCCCAACGTGGTGAGCTACCAAAAGACGTTGGTCACATGACGACTATGTGACAAACCAGATCTGTAATTTATTGTTATAAAAGATGGTGTTAGATTTCGAGTGGGTAACGGCACAGCGAATGGGAGTAGCGTGCCGAGATCAAACTCTGGTCGAGACAGTTTATGTTCACTTCACACTAATGCCCCCGAGAAAGAAATTTATCTCTTTCTCCAAGCAATTCTCTATGGGCCAAGGCGTCAGGGTAAGGCCCATCGTTTCCTATGTTTTGGGGAAGGTCCATGTCCAATAGTGCACCTTAAAAGACTGATTAAATGAAAGGATAGAAAGAAATTATTGCAGACAAATAGTCAAGCAAGTGATAATGTAGATAACACCTTAAAGGAGAAAACAGGGCATCGCCGATTGGTCTGTTTAAATAAATAAATGAAAATAACCGAAGTGAAAGAATTTGGGTTAGTGTTCGTTTTCATATTCCTTGTGGAGGTGCGATTGGCCAAGTCATAAGTAGTGCAGACGATGGAATTGGCGACTCGAGTTCAAACTCTGGTTGGGACGGTTTATGTTCATTTCACACGACTGCCCCCGGGAAAGGCATAGAACCAGCTTTTCTCCTCCTGGCTGTAGGTAAAAGAGCAGGGCAGGTCGTTCTTTTTAGCCTTGATGAAGACAACCAGTCTAGGAGAAGGACAGTTCCGATTCCAATACTGCTTTCATCAGGATTACATCAGCCAGGGGAGATTCTGACGACTGGGCATACTCTTCGCCCAGGTATGCACCCTTGAAGGACCATTTCATTATCTATAGAGACATAACAGATACCATACGTTCCCTGTTGCTGCTGCCAATCGACGATGATGAAATTAAGCCTCTAGTCACCCTTCAATTTGGTGTTGTAATTGACCTCTGTGAACTGTCACCACAATCATCATAATTATCATCATCCTGACTTGTCACACCACACAGACAACTACTCTAGTATTGTTTGGTTGATGTTTAATAGTGTTAACTAAATCAGGAAAGAGTGGATAGTTCGTCAGGATGTGTTCTATGTCTGGCATCCTCTCACCACATTCATCAGATTCAGCATTTTTATAAAACCTACTTGATCATCACATTGTCTCCTGCCCTATAAACTCTCGCTCACTCACGTCTGGCAAACAATGCCCATCTGCCAACATTTTGTTGTTTTGCACTGCGTCACCACATGAAACTGACCTGTCCACACTCATCTCATCTTTTGTCGTTTTGATGACAATTGAGTCTGGTCAAGAGGTTAATTCAAAGCTTTTTGGCCTTGTGTGAGAACTCCTCTATACATAACGCCGTGTAGGGTGATTTTTGTTCATGGGTTGTGAGGTTCATCTTCTAATTGCTTAATCATTAAAAATATTTAAAAAATGGCTGTTACATCATTCAAACTTTGCTTTTGTTGCCTGGATAGTGATGTTCATGTGAAATTGTTTTTATCTTATGTGATTAAAAAACGTGTAAATTTGCCCGTTGTCCCATTGAAAATAGGTAGGTTTTAAATTAACAGTGTCTCGGCCATAAAAAGTTTGAAGGGAATAATTGACAATCAGAAAATAACTCTTATTACCCAGAAACAGAAAATATTTCAAACTAAGTTGGGCAGTGTTATAGTAGTATAGCTCTCAGAGAGAGAGAGAGAGAGAGAGAGAGAGAGAGAGAGAGAGAGAGAGAGAGAGTTTAATGCTTAGAGATGAGGCGCAACGAAAAATGAAGGCGAAACTGCTGATGGCTTTGAGTGTTAGAGTGTTGACCGGGCTGAAAATAGACTCCAAGGGCCGGCCCTGAGCACCAGCAACACGGGCAGTCGCATAGGGACCCAAGAACCAGCAGAAGCTTGACATGTGGCGGGCAGAAGGAATTCCCAAATACAAATGCGAAATGGGAAAATTGATGAATTAAACAGAATAAAAACAGTAAAAATAAGAAAATTCCTGGATATGGTCAGATTTTTTAAGGAATATCAGACAGTTATATACTTTCTGCTGTAAGGAAACAAATGAAAACTGATGTAAATTCTTCTGACTAACGACAGTCAGGCTTAGTTTTATTAGATAGAGTGCGTAAAATGCTTAGGCTTGGAATGGAGGGTAATTGGGGTGAGGTTTTTGCCGTGTGTATGCTAAGCCAATTTAGCTGATGCAAACAGAATATATTTGATTTTTTTTGTTGCCATACATTCATTTTTCTCAGCGTAAAACGGATAAATGAAATAATGTACTATAAATGGACCCATTTTTCACAGAGAATCAGGAATCGGTCATGAAGGATTCTTGTGTAATTCACTACCTAAGATGACAATTAATGTCTTAATTGATTAATGAACCTATTGAAAAGGCTCCGAGTGAATTCCACAATCTATCTTTGTAAGTAACGAAAAGACCAGATGCAATTCATAAATATAAGTAAAAGAGAAAAAAAAAAGATTTTTGAAGTTGTGAGTGTTTTTTAGACGCGTCCTCTAGGTTCTGCCTGTTCGTCGGTAGGAATGTCCCCACATTGTTTCTGGACTATTTCAGGTCAGATATACATGAAACTTTACGGACTTTTCACAAAAATTATCACCAACCGAATCACAAAAACACTTAATGAAAACCAACCACGAGAGCAAGCTGGCTTTAAAAGAAACTACTCGACCATGGACCACTTGCATTCGGTAAATCAGCTGAAAGAAGAAGCAGCAGAATATAAACTACCACTAACTGTAGCATTTTTCGACTTCAAAAAGGCGTTCGACTCAGTAGAAATCCCTAAGGTCCTGGGGGCCATCACTCTACAAGGTGTAGATCCAGTATATGTCGAAGTATTGAAACATATATACAATCACAGCAACTCCTTTATCAGGCTACACAAAGACTCGTACTCCTTCCAGCTCCAGAAAGGAGTAAGACAAGGTGATACTAGCTCACCTAAACTCTTCACAGCCTGCCTCGAGATGATCATCAGGAGACTAGACTGGGAAAGTAAAGGAATTATAATAGACGGTGAGTATCTGAGTAAACTCAGATTTGCAGATGACACGTTCGCAGAGAATCTACACGACCCCCAACAAATGATAGATTAACTAAATGAAAAGAGCAAAAAAGTCGGCCTACACATGAACTTAGCAAGACGAAGATCATGTGCAACAACCACATTGGAGATAAAAATACAAAGATCAAAATCGAGGACACCGAACTGGAGAAAGTAGACCACTACATCTGCCTAGGACAGAGAATCTCAATGAGACCCTCAAAAGAAGAAGAAATCAAGCGAAGAATCACAGTAGGATGGCAAGCCTTTGGTAGAGCAAGCTTTACCTTCAAAAATAAGAAGATCCCATTAATCCTAAAAAGAAGGGTGTATAACCAATGCATCCTCCCGTTAGTCACTTATGGAGCTGAAACATGGAACCCAACCAAGAGACAAATCTGCAAATTGAGAACTATGCAACGTGCACATGAAAGAATTATGCTGGGCCTTACATGGAGAGACCACATGACAGCACGATACACCCGGGATCATACAACCATTAAAAATCTCAAATGGCAGTGGGCTGGTCATGTTGCAAGAATAGCAGACAACCGATGGACTCACAACATGGATCCCCCGAGATCACATGCGCAATCGAGCCTTGTAGAATATTAGATGGAGAGACGAGCTAGACAAATTCAGAAAGTACTGGCTCCACGACACCCATGATAGAGAAGTGTGGCAAATCCTGGGGGAGGTCTATGTCCAACGACGGACGCTAAAAGAATGATGATGATGATGAGGAGGAGGAGGATGATGATGATGATGATGATGATACTTGAAACTTGATAGAAAGGTGTTCCTTGATATGATACCCCTTATACAAATCTTCCATTACGGGATCTGGCAATAACGGCATCGAAATTTTGTTTTAAAATCGATTTTCTCGACTGTTTTAAGTCTGATTCACTTGAAATCTGATAGAAAGGTGTTCCATGATAAGATGCTTCTCACCTGGAATTGTCCTCTACTCAGAGTCCCGTGAACTGGCAATAATTGTATTCAAACTTTATAGTGAACACCTGACTGAACTTTCGGTGAATTCACTAGTTTACCTGTACTGTCAATTCTTTTTTGTATTCTATATGTATGGATAATAGTTTATATATACATACCAAAATATACCCCCAAACAAAACATACACACACACACATATATATACGTTATCAAGAAATAGATATATGATCCGACAGAATGATTACGAATTGCACTCTGCCATTAATATTATTGCTTTTTGGATGTGCAGGGCGGATAAAGCCACGAAGAATGGACTTCTATCCGATCATATATCCATTTCTTAATAACATAATTATCAAGTTGAAAGAAACAAACGGAGAGGATATAGACCGTGAATAAGCAAAATGAGAATTTGGAGTTGAAATAGTTATTTAAGCCTTTGCATTACTAATGGCTGTTTAGCTCATTAGTCAGAGCAACGCTACGTTGAAGTGGGTACCCAACAGTAGCAGTTTCGATTTTTGCAGCCCCATTATCTATAATTGTTTTTTTTATTTACGTTGTCTAGGCCAAATGGTAAATTTACTGTGTAATAACTAGTGGTCACTTTAAATAAGAGTTCCAACATAATTCATACATATATATATATATATATATATATATATATATGTGTGTGTGTGTGTGTGTGTGTGTGTGTGTGTGTCAATTATGAAAAAGATATAGGCACTTAGATATCCTAAAACCAGAAAGAGAAACTCTCAAGTGGTGGCGAAAAGCTGGAAGAATGCAGATTCCCGTAACAAAAACGTAAACAAGAATGGTAAAGTGAGTGCCTCCACTTGGGATGCTTGTCGCCTCTGTCCATGTCACATCTCGCAAGCAAAAAAAATGAACTTGTGATACTGTCAGTCAGGAAAAGGACGGGAGCGTGAAGACAGTTGCTAGCCGCTTCCATTGCAAAACAAACGGCGCAGCGCTCTATAATCACTTGCAACTTGGTACGGCACATTGACCGTGGAGGTCATAGCCCCAGGAAAGGTCACGAGGCAGAGGTCACGGGAAAAAAGGTCATAGAATAGTGGGTCAAGAGACGCTGCCTTTGGTGAATTTCCACTTGACAAAAGCGGGCTGCGCCTCATTTTCAATTTTTAGGCTGGTCAAGTGAATTACATCCGGTCAGTCATACACTTAGCCACTAATAATATTGCTTTTTGGATGTGCTGAGAGGCTAAACGTTAAAGGCATGAAGAACAGACTTGGTGAGCTGTGTTCAAACTCTGGTCAATACTGTTTACATTCACTTAACTAATGCCCTTGGGAAAGGCATGAATCTACCTCTCCCCTCGTTATGAGTAAAAGGAAAACCCAGAGTGAAGTGACGCAACTACAGGTGCTTGTTTATTTCACATATCGAAAACCAAGATCTAGTATACAGTAATGCGATATGTGGAGTCCGGTGAAGCGTAAGGACACTATTGATTTTCCTTCCTGCTCATCAGATCATGTGACCAGTTCTCGGATTCCGATCTATATCCAAATAATTCCATCTTCTTTATCGAGAATGACACTTCTAGAAATGTACGAGAAAGCTATACATTTAATAGCCCTATTCTATCAGTGATGCTTACCTTAATTTATGACTATAGACAATCCCTGTCTTACTGATTTTCAATTTATTCCCATAGCAGAATCATCAATGCATTTAATGGAACTATCCTGCCAGTTACGCTTGCATTAATATCTGACGCAAGACAATCACTTTCTTCCTGGTTTATATATGTATATATATACATATATGTGTGTGAGTGTAACATAAACATATATGCACATTTACTTGACCTCACAATAGAGGAACTCTAAAAATAATCTCCTCACGATTCAAAGCTATTTTGGCATAGAAATGTGTTTCAAAGGTAACCTTGTCAAAAGCTTTACACGCACGAGCATATATATATATATATATATATATATATATATATATATATATATATATATATATATATATATATATATATATGTATACACACACACACACACACACACATATATATATATATATATATATATATATATATATATATATAAAGGATGGGCTTGAAACCGGACATGACGTCATTCGCACTAAGTACCTCAAACACGATAACAGAATCATTTTCTATTTCTAAACGGTTTTTGTTCATTCATAATTGTTTATTCATTATTGTGACCTCCATTTTGTTATGTCGGACATTGCTTTATACATAATTACATACATGGATACATACACGCTAGCATGCCTGCACACACACATACACGTTCATGCATGTTGAGCGCTTGGCGTGGAGCTTTACATCACTTTTTAGCTTTTACGAAAAAAAGTGAAAAGCAAAAAAGTGCATTCAGCATTTGTTTTACACCGAGTAGTTATAGAAGAAGAGAACACTCTCATCATCATTATCTGACATTCTACAACACCAACCTTCTTAACAAAAAAACATCCTTATTTTTAACGCTCAACATTTTCCCCTTTATAAACCAATGATAATTGCTTCTTGGCTTCACGACTACTATATATATATATGTATCAATAATATCACTTCATTTCAAAAGGATATAAAAAGTGGTGTCGTTGAAATTTCAAATTTCAATATGTTTTATCAAATGAAAGGTGGTGAAGGTACTATCAATACAAAAAAGAGCAATATTTATTAGAGTTGAAACACCCGACACGTGTTTCATGGTTGATTCATTTTCAACAGTGATTGATTATATCGAGCGTCATTCTAAATATATTGAAAATTTACGTTTAGACATAATATTTGGAATTAACACACACACACACACACATACACACAGAGACACACACACACACACACACACACATATATATATATATATATATATATATATATATATATATATATATATATATATATATATATATATATATATATATATATGAAGCTTTCGAGACTGTGTATAAACTCCACAAAATGGTCTTATAATTTCGGTAAATTCAAAATAAGGACAAAACACGGTTGTTGGGAGTTATTTGATATTCATCAATATCCGATGTTTTATAAAGAGAAATAAAGTCACTATCTATCGATCTATCTATCTCAGTAGCATCGATATATATTCATTTATGTTTATATAATATTATTAATAATGGTGAAAATAAACTTTGTTACTTACGAATGGAACTTTAAAAGCTGCAAGGAATTGTTCCAAAATATCTTGGAAAATGCTTTTTGTTTCCTCATTATTTTTTATTTTTTGTTGACGATTCATGAAATTGAAGATGTATCGTGTAAATTTGCATGATAAACATCACGATATCTTGTTTGATAAGCATTAAATACTGTCAACGATTCATTGCAGGAGCTCTTGATCTGATTTGATCTGACATAAAGGCAATCCGATGACTGAGGATCGGAATCACCTCCCATTCTTCGACACTCGGGTGCAGATTTCAAATCAAGACGTTCAGTTCGCGTGCAGACATTTCATCTGTGCGATTTACAGCGTGTGTCTTTGAGGCACTCGTATCTTGGCAATTAAACGGGTAAATGTATCTGTTGATTCTCGAATCCGATCAGGTTTCTCTTCTTTTTTTGACCATATCACTCTTTCTTTTTCTTTTTCTGTCTTTCTTTCTTTCTTCCTCTCTTTCTTTCTTTCTCTATACGCGTGTACGTGAATGAGTGCACGCTATTTCCGTCAAAAAGTTGAACCAATATAATCTGGCATCATAGAGCAAATACCCACACACAAATATGCACAATATATATATATATATATATATATATATATATATATATATATATATATATATATATATATATATATATATATTAAATTGCATTATATTATATAGGAATTTATTTGAGATGATCGCCCGTCGTTATACTGGAAATATATCACTCGCCTTAGACAACATAAATTCAATAAACAATCGAAGAAAAATTTCCTACTGTAGCCCGATTTTCTTAAATTGTTTATTCTATTTAAATTGTCTTGTTCAAGTGTTACGTCAAATAAGTTTCTATATAACATAATGCAATCAATAATTCATTCTGTCAGACCAAATTAGTCCATTTCTTCATATATATATGTGTGTGTGTGTGTGTGTGTGTGTGTGTGTGTGTGTGTGTGTGTTTTATTTGGATAGAGAATATGTATAGAATATTGAAGTATTAAAGTATTCCTAATGGAGCTGCAATAGCAAAACATGCAAAAAAACCCATTTCCTGATTCTCCAAATACTTCATCTTTTTCAGTGCGAAATTTTATTGATCTAAACATTGTACATGTGCTGATATGTATTCATCTATTGAGTATCTTTTTTTTGTTCATATATATATTCTAATATTTGTTAATCTATTCGCAAATATCTATTTTCATCTAGCGATCAATTTCAGTCTGTGTTGTATCCTGTCACAGTTAATTTATATCTTGGTCGGCCTATATCTATCTATCAATCTATCTATCTATCTCACCTACTTCATCGGCAATCATAGTCACAAAAACTTTTATTCGTATGTTAGTTTCTCTGTTTACAATACGGAGAAGACTTAGGTTTAACTCACTTCCTCTCTTGAGAGTTTATTAAGGATAGAAGAAGACTTATGTGGACAGCAGCTAAAGTGTCAATGGCTGCTGTAGCTGACACACGGACACAAGTTGCTATGCATATATATATATATATATATATATATATATATATATATATATATATATATATATATATATATGATGTGCCTGTGTGAACGTTTTGCAGGCAATTGGTATAAATAGACATGTTCTAGAATAATAATCTATATAAAAGATCCAGTCATTTTGACGGGTCCTATGATATATATATATATAAATATATGATAATACAAAATTTTCAGCTACATTAATTTATTCATGTTTCATGCATATTGACCAAAATAGTCTGCATTCATCTGGAGGAATTTCTCTTCTATGGCTAATGAACTGTCCCTAATGTGGGAAAATATTCATATCTTTTTTTTCTTTTTTCCTCTAATTTTGAGTCTAGACAATAAACTGGGTCGATTTGTCTGGCTCTGAAGTCATTCGTGTTATGTCTTTAAAAAATGTTACTTATTTCCTATTTGTCCTGAATATATATATATATATATATATATATATATATATATATATATATATATATATATATATATATATATATATGTTGCTGTGAATATATTTGAAGTGTCTGTGTGAACGTTTTACAGGAAAATGTTTAAAAACAGTAATATTCTAAAATGATAATCTCTCTTTCTGTGTGTGTGTGTATGTGTGTGTGAGTGTTAGTATGTGTACATCTTTGTGGGTTTGAAATTTAAGTATAAATTTTCGATGTTTCATAATGCATTATCGTATATCAAGCATCGTACGAACATGTGACAACTTACAAGCTACACATGTATTTCCTCTTCCTCCACTCTCTCTCTCTCACACACACACACACATACACACACACACACACACACACACACATATATATATATATATATATATATATATATATATATATATGTATATATATATATATATATATATATATATATATATATATATTTGTGTGTGGGTGTCCCCGGATACAGATGGATTTTTATGAGGTGATTTCTTTCAAAAAGGAATCCACTGAATTCGTTTCCATTGGAGAGGCCATTGATTTAAACAGTAGATCGGAGTTATCTTTATTGGCAAAATCGTTATTTCTAAAAGGAAAAGTTTATTGTTACTGATAAAAAAATCACAATGACTTATAAAATCGCTTTTCAATCAGGGAGGAAAATGATGGGAAAATTTTTCCTGTTCTCAATAAAATATGCTCTCATTTCGGCCAAGAAGCGGTCATGTGCTCTTTGTCAAATCACTTTTGCTTTTTGTAGCCATTCAAATGTTCGTCTGCTTCTTCCATTTATGTTTCTTCCTATTTTTTCTTGGTTTCCATCTTTCCTTTACATCTGATGGAGCTTTTCTTGACATCTCTTTGTATTTATTTTAATGTATTATTCGTGACTAAAGTTATTAGCTTATTTATTCACTCGCATTCCATTTAGACATTTTGCACAAAGAATAAGATGTACTGTTAGGATCGCTGAGGTATTCAACGCGTGTGGTCAAAAATGAAAAATAACAAGAAAAATTCTGAAATCTTATCAATAATTAAAACAAAAATAACTGCAAAGATAAGCTACTTTATGTGTGTTTTTCCTCGGGAAAGACGAGACCTCACAGGAAGAAAAGAATTCAATAATAACAAGATTTAGAATATTACATAGACTTAGTTGATGAAATAGCGACAGGGCTTGAGAGGATTGATTCCAATTTCGGAAGATATTTTACTGCGGATGAAATGCTATCAAACAAGCATCACGTGTTACGGAGGAATCTTTCGTGAAAGGAGAAAGCAATCAATGTTGATCATTGTCTAATTTGAAGAAATATCCACATCTCAACCTTCAGCAACCACGACCCTGATCAGTCAGCGGCCATCAACGTTGCCCTCAAGAACATCTCTTGAACCGATAGCCGTCATAACTGACTGACACGTTGATACACTGAAAAACACCTACCCCCCTTCTGTATACTTCCGAAGGTGCAAGAGAGGGAACTCGGGCATCTATGGCCTGACTTTCAGGCTTGTTTCAGCATCTATGTATTTTTAGTTGAAGTTTTTAAGACTAAATCAATGGATAATTTCCAAAATAAATGATAATAAAAAAACAGGCGGACAGTCTTTGAAATTACTGCAAACTGTACACCTTGATTAATTTGCCTCGAACATGATAATAAACACATACTCAATAATTTATCATGTAGCTATATTCATCGAAACTTAGTGATAATTCACCAGAAAACACTAACCATCTTGTTAAGGCTCAACAACGTCACCGTATATTTCAAAATAATGAGAATGTCCACGATTGGGTGCCCAGCAGTAAGCCAAAGACAGATATTCTTGACATGCTATTAATGCTGTTGTAATGAACCCGTGTAGTGCTGTTTTGTTTTGCACTGCATTTTTTCCGGAACGTATCAATGCACTTTTCCGAGCAGATTGAAAATTAAAGCAAATCGAAAAGGCAACGAAACTGAAAACTACGACAACCAATTCAAAATAAGACTAAATCACAAAATTCGCCGAAGAAATAAAAAACCTGACAACCAAATTGAAAAATAAAAATTTCTTAAATTCCTCATGCAAATTAAAAAATACGACAAGTAAATAAAAAATCTATACAACAATTCTGTTTATTAGTCTTTTCATTTGTATGGCGTATTTTGAAATTTGGTTGCCTCATTTTCTTCTAAAAAATTCATTGTCGTGGTTTTTCATTAGCTTGGTGTATTTCAAAATTTGATCTTGGTATTAATCTGGTTATCGTATTTTTCAATCAAATTGCTTTACTTTTTAATTTGCTCGGCAAAGGGTATAACTGAAGTATTGCCGCACTTGTAAAATCAACTCTATCTGATTTCATCAGTCTCTAAATAAGGATGATAACAGCATCCAGTCAACAGACACACGCGATTTTTGTTTTGCAGCAGGAAAGAAAGACATTCATTCTCTTTTGTAGTCGCCATCTTATCATCTTTCTTGAACGTAAGCGACACAAGATGCACGTATGATTGTAGTAAGTAGTGTTGTTAACCACTCAGCCACTCTACACCTCCGCACGCATGATTAAAATCTTGGAATGAAGACTGAAAAACAATTTCCATTAATGGCGTCTGTCTTTCGGCAAATGGAATGTCTTGGCGCCAAATGATTTGAAAAAGAAAGGGAAAAAAATGGTCGGCTTTATTCGCTTTGGTATAAATTAGCTGACATAGATAGCAAAGATAATATGAAGAGGTAATAGCAAAGATTGTGTTAGAACAACCATTAATTCTTTACTAATAAGCTACAAATGATACAAATCGTGGTAGTGTTAAAACTATGTAAAAAAGTAATGTTTGAAAGGTTAGAGTTAGTAAAAGTAATGCGACTTTTAAATAAGCTAAATATGATAAGAATGTTGTTACAATTAAAAACTAGTTGAAATAGTTAGAAAGGTTATATTATAACTCTTTTATAAACGTTTGATTAATTAAGATAACATGAGTTCTTTCTCTCTCTCTCTCTCTCTCTCTCTCTCTCTCTCTCTCTATATATATATATATATATATATATATATATATATACATAATGGTAACTATTTGAAATAGTATGTTTGAAAGGTTGTATTTTTAGTTGTTTTAACACAATCCTTGCTATTACTTCTTATATGTATACATATATATATAAGCTGTTTTGGGTCCAAATCTTGTCTAGTGCACTCACTGTCCATATCTGCTCTATTTTTTCTCAATGCAAACAATTATATTAGAAAGAAATGTATGTATAATCCGACAGAACTATGAATGCTTTATTTCTATTTGAAATTCTATTTGAACTGACAACCCGTTATTACACAGCGATTGTGTCAGTCGGCCTCGATTGCATCTTCAGATTAAACAGTTGAAGAAATGGACTGCTGCAGGACTCGAATCTGTATTGATCAGGAAGCCATCTTATTGTTCCTCTAACTCAAAAATGAATACATACATGTATACTCATATATATATATATATATATATATATATATATATATATATATATATATATATATATGTATATATATATATATATATATATATATATATATATATATATATGTACACACTTATATAAATACTTTCTGTGTCTCTGATTCCGTATCTCTCTCTTTCAATAGATATCATCGCTAATAATGCTTGTTGTTAAAAACTCCCCATAAAAATAACTACGTCATTCACGAATGCTCTATTCTTTTGGGGGAAGGTGTCACCTATGATGAACAAACATCAAACAACCACTAACATCCTATCAAGTAGGTTAACTTCCCATCTGTCAGATCAGAGTGCCATTCGTTCTCATATCAACTAACATAAACTGCTAGGCGCTGATATTTCCATAAGTCTACAGCAAATACTCGTAAGCAACGCACAAAAAAAGCTACCCTCCTTTTAGGACTTGATTATGAAGTCAAAAAACCCAAAACTAAACTAGATCTTCAGGGTTTTTTGAACTAAGATCCAATACGTATGTAACAACCAATTCATACATCTAACCCAATGATTAATTTCGTACGCTTGTCACCCTGTGCGTAACGTCATCATTTGGCACTAATTGCGAACGTTGACTTTAACAGTATCCAAAATTTGAAAAGAAAAAAAAATACAACATCCAGGGTTTCCCTGGGTTTTGATAATAACTAGAAGTATGGCCGGGAGATCTTGTTGACACGCATTTGTGCAATATTCTTTAGAACTGGACACACGTTTTTCTGTACGAAAACAAAAAAAAAATACCTAAAAAATTATGAAAACATTCCTTGTCTTTAGTCTTTGAACAATCATGTATAAATATGTGTATAATTACAAAATTAGAGAGATAGACTCTACACGCGTTTTGTGGTTTACACACTGTGCGTGCGTATGTGTGTGTGTGTATTTGTGTAAATGAGTGCGTTTGTGCGTGTATGTGTGTGTGTGTGTATTTATAAGTAAGTATTACTTGAATAGGTTACTCACCGAATTCTCCGAGTTCTGTTAGTGTTGTATTGTGTATAAATCCTGATTCAAAATCCCGCCTTATCCTTTCGTGTCCACCCCTTTGCTTTGGGTATGTAACGCATTGTGCGCTGGAAAGACAGAAGAAAATATCAGGAAAATGAAACGATCGCTTCAAATAAACTGTTCAACCCATCAAATGATTTATTCATTTTATTTACCCGAATGATTTTTTAGTCATTTCTTATGGCACCAACTATTTTGTATCTGTGGGTTGGATTGAATTTCTCTGTTGTAAATATTGAGTTTGTATAAGAAAAACACGAGATGAAGACTTCATCATCTATCTATCTATCTATCTATCAATCTATCTGTGAACCTCAACAAATTAGTCGTCAAAAACATATCTGAACATTAGAACTGATTTGACCCACCACATTCAAATAAGATGACATTTGTTAGTTTTTTTTACTTAAAGTATTTACTCGAATATAATGCGATAGCAAATAAAACTTCTGTAGCTAAAAAATGAATGATCTAAGTTATCATTATTTTTGTTGAATAACGGAACTTCGGAATTTTGATAAAATTCATATGAAAATGCTGTGAACCATAAGAATACGGAGGGTTAGATTATTAATCAATTATAGAATTATACTTTTTTGAAATAAAAGAAGGGGGTTGATTCTTCAAAAATAATTTTCATATTGTTATGGATCTCCACAGCTTGTAAATAAATAATTAGATAAATTATAATCAAGTAAATAAGAGATTGCATTGTACTTGAGTAAATACGGTTAGTACGAAACTAACAAATCTTGGCTTGTTTAGCTGTGATGGGCCAAATCAGTTCCAATGATCGGGTACATTTTTGTGGACTTGTTAAACGTTGCCTATCTACCTATCTATTCATATATCTATCTACCAGCTGGCTGTCTAAAATATTTACACACCTGCTTCTTGCATCAAAGATCAATTATGCTAGAGATTCCTGGATATTTATGGAGGGGAAGCGGTAGAGCACCTCCCAATTATCATTTCTGGTCTTTATCTTCACAAAAAATCAACACAGATGGATTTTGAGGAAGAGTCATCCATCACATCTTTTAGATTCACCAATACGATTTCTTCTTGCTTTTTAGTTTTCATTTTTTTAATTCTATCTTTTTACAAGATGACATTTTTCCAATTTGTTCTGGTGTCAGGCGCATCAAGTCGGATTCCTCTCCACTACAAGAAGTTGGTTAGGAGAGAGATCAAGCTTTGATGGTCTCTTGACATGAATTTTGTCCGTAAACCAATGTAAGAATTGTGAGAGTGACGAAGTGAAGGAATTGTGTCATATTGCTATGCTTTGATTGGAAGGAAATGCAATGACTCTTCAAGACTTCAAGATCCGTCACAGAGGAAAGGGAATTGTTGGCTTTTTACCTTTTGGCAGTCTTGAAGGAACAGACGTAGACAGGCCAAAAGTGTTAATGGAACCGAGATGCCAACTAAAGTGTCAATAGATTTTTTTTCTCCTGTAAACTCCATCTTGAATATGGGGCTGAATTTCAGTTTCAGTACAAAGTACGAGTTGGACTTGTTGGCCTCACGTCCAAAAATGACTGCCTTACAGGACTGAAGGGCTACCCTACTGTTTATCTATAGCTTGCAAGGAGAGGTGGAATCATGCTTTTCTCAATGTAATAGTACACATGTGACTACATAGTTTTTTTGTTTTTTTTACTAAGCCCTCTTTAGGCTGGTACAAGATCAGAGTAGTGGAGTTAAATGAAGATCTAACTCTTTTGTGAATTTTTCTGTGAGACTAACTTGCCAATCTTTACACCATGTTGTTTTATGATTCAAAGTTAGGTTATCAGATATCCATAATGAAAACATCACTGTTCCACGCAGTATCTATGTAATGCTTCATTTTTTCTGAGACAATTCTAAATGAATGGGTAAGATTTTATCTTCAGCGATCTTTCAATGAGGGACGGTCAGACTCTCTTGAATATAGGCAGAGGTCAAGAATAGTTCAAAAAGTCTTCGTCTCCAAGAACCAATAAAATCCTGTCATTTAAACGGATGTCAAATTCTGTCTGAATTATTTTTTGCTGGTCTGAGGAGAAGGGCATTGTTAGTGTCCCGAGTGGATCAGAAGCTTTGAAGAGATACAAAATAAACGCAATTTGTTTCGGTTTCGGGCGTCACGAAACTCAATGGGATCTTGACAATAACTGTTATATTGAAAGGAGAAAATACACTGAATGTGAAAGAACATAGTTTTTCTTCTATGCTGTCATTCTTCTATACGTCATTCTCACATAGTTCAACTTCGCTTTTTAAATGCAGCTTCTCGGCCTGTTGGATAAGAGCAAAGAGTTGTGGGACTTCGATATCAAATTTATTGGCTAAACCATAGAAAACTGAACCAAAGCCTCAACTTTAGTCCAATGCTCTAAACCTTAACCCCAACCGCAGACCCTAGCTTCAAACCTTAACTCTATTCTTTTACTGAGATGTATTAATGCATAAGTATCTACTTGAGTGCGAGTTAAAGTTCTTAACCTTAAAAAATTGAATTACGTCTTTTCTTCTTTGACTTAGAATAAATTGTTTTTTCTTCACACAACAACTGTGGTTCAAGTCATAGAACACTGGGAACGCATTAAGCTGAGATGAACATATGCTACACTTTACTCTGGGCCAAAAGGACGAGAAACATTTTGGACGAGAGCACAGAATTGAAACTGTACCCCATATTTTAAAAAAAAGTATATTAATAATAAAGTGATATAGGAACAAATGAAATTCAAAAGGAAGACATAAAAAAGGGGGACGACGTAGGCGAGCAGAAAAATTAGAAAAAAGATGAGGTGGAGGGGAGGTGGGGACACAGAAGAAATAAAAGGAGACAAGAAGAAAGAAAAGGAGATTGCAAAGCACAAGTGGGAAAAGAAGGAAGGGAAGGAAACAGAAGAGAAGGTAGTAAATGAAAAGAAAAAAAAAAGAAGATAGAAAGGGAAGGAAAAAGAAGATGAAGAAAAAGGGGACGACGAAAGGAAAGTCTGGAAAGAAGAAGAAAAAAGAAAAAGAAGATGAAAATGATAGCAAAGGAAAAAAAAAGAAGAAACGAGGAGGCGGCAAAGAAGACGTGGAAGGAGGAAAGGATAGATGAAATGAAGAAAAAAGAAAACGCAGGAGGAAAGAAAAAACACGAAGTAAAAGCAGGAAAAAGAAAAAGGTGAGTAAAAGATGAAGAAGAGAAAGAAGGAGGAGGTAAGGACAGAAGAGTAGAAGAAATTGAAAAATAAGGAGACGGAGAAATAAAGAAGAAGAACAATTTTTTGAAAAGATACCCATGAAGCAATGACAAGGACGACGACGACGAAGAAGAAGAAGAAGAAGAAGAAGAAGAAGAAGAAGAAGAAGAAGAAGAAGAAGAAGAAGAAGAGAGGAAGAAAAGGGTCACAGAGTAAAAGTCAAGAATGGCTAAAAGCAACTTGAACTGATGTCTATCTTCATCTTGTGGTCTGCAAATTGGTTTTCAAAGAATAGACATAACAAAACGAAAGAGTAAAATGAAGTTTGAGAAATTGTGAGGATAGAAAGAGTCTTTCTTTCGCCAAGAAACCCTTTTCACCTAAATACTCCTTGGGTGCGGCTTTTTTGCCGAGAAGTATATGTAGATAGTCCAAAAATAATAAACAGCAAGAAAGACTTCAGTGCTCACAGATCGTTCAAGTATCTACTAGAATAATGAACAGTGTGATTTTTCTGTTTCTTCTGACCGTAACAATGTACTCTTCCACTTGGAGAGGACAATTTAGTTGATAAAAATATCTCCTACTAATCTTTTCTAATAATGGCATATTCTGATGGATGGCATTCGGCCGTTTCTATTCTAAAAAAAAAAATGCCACATACGGACACACATACACATATACGCATATGCACGTACCACACACGCGCACACACCACATACATACAAAAAACACATGCACATACACAGGTTTCTAAATGTTATGCATGTGACATTATGTAAGTGGTATGTATGTATATGTATGTCTCTGGTATGTATGTGGATGTTACATGTGTACATGTGCATGTGTGCATGAGTGTATGTATATACCTAATTAGAGAATTCGTCGAGCGTGTGTATGTATACATGTGTGCATAAGCAGCATCTATATGCATGTGTGTATGTCGTATGATCGTATGTGTGTACGTATGAGTTTCGTGTGTGCAAGTATACATGTGAGAATGCAAAATCTTAGTATATGGTAAGTGAGTATGTGTGTGTACATGTAGTTTGTGCATGTGCATTTGCGAGCGTATATGAACTGTGTGTGTATGGTGTACTTTCGTACATATGTGACATGTGTGTGCATGAGAATATGTTGAACATGATTGTGTTTGCGTATGTTGCTGGTGTGTATGTGCTATGTGTATACATATGTATATGTAGTATGTGCGTATATGTTTATTCAATATACGTGTGACATTTATGTGCATGTACACCATGTGTATATGCTCGTATGCTTATGTGTATGGTTGTACGTATGCTCATATGTGGCATATACATACACATAAACACACATAAACGAAGACAAATTTGCTCTCATAAACATACAAGCGCTCATAGATTTAATATATGTATAATAATTAATACTTATATATATATATATATATATATATATATATATATATATATATATATATATATATATATATATATATATATATATATATATATTATAAAGAAATGGATATATAATCTGAAAGAAATAATTATGTCTAAATAAATATCTCCAAATTCTCATTTTTGTCTATATCTGCTCTTTTTGTTTCCCAACGCAGACAATTGTATTTTTCAAGAAATGGATATCTAGTCAGACAGAAACAAATAGTTATCATGGGCCTACATACTAAACATATAATCTACTGTGGTGGAATTCATGAGAATTTTATAGGGAGAATTTAGCGCGTTGGAATTTACCTTAGATGAAGTTTGCACGGTGGAATTCGCGGTGGAGGAATTGACCGCCAGGGAATTTACTTAAAACCAAATAAATTCTTTATTATTTCGAATAATTCATTGTTGTTTTAGATTTGGATTGGTTATTTAAAAGCACTGTCCAATAGTAAAAAGGTACGAGGTAAAGTCGTTCTAATGGAATTTCAATCATTGAAAATTTGCATTACAACTAAACTTAAAATAAAATTATCAATTGGTGTGATATAAAAGATTCAAAATTCTGGTTATCGTTGTTGAAAATAGTTTTACGTCCACACAATATGGGAAGGAGACCAAAGTTGTCTTATTTCCAACGTGGTAGGACTTTTGAACTTCGGGTTCAGGGGCTATCATAACATGCAATAGCTGAACGAATTCACCGGAGTCAGACAATTATGAAAATTATTTACGTGATCCAAATAGTTATGGTCTGATCGTGATAAGAAGACGGTTTACTGAGCAGAACCGAGGTTAGTCTATGGCTTCTCAGTTGGCAGATATAGGAGTTCAAGAACGAAAAGGGATCATCCGACGGGAAGTTCAGGCAGAGAAAATGATTGCAACATCAAGCTCTTAGATTGATCCCCAACATAGACTTGAATTTGTAAGATTTCATCAGACGTGGGGTGGCCCAAACGGCCTACAGTATGACTGACATGATCCGACATTACCAAGGGGAACCTTTTCGGGATGTGTTAGAGGAGGTGTTTCGGCTGCTCTAATGTAATATGATGGGAAGATGACTCTCCAATTTCTCGACAGGAGAAAACGAGACAAGATACATGGTTCTACCCAGAAAGGAGTATCAATAGTTCGGTGACAGTGTCGATGGACGCTTCCTAATAATGATTATGATAACCTGCCATCACAGTCTACAACTGAAAAACCGTAGCGTAAAAACTTCAAGTTCTGTGAAAAAAATTCCACCGAAGATTGTATATGGCCAGATTAAATAGTTTTTATGGCATCACTTCTGTTTTACACTAGAAAAACCTCAGAATGGAGTAAAATTGGAGAATCTAGATGTTATTGATAAACCTGTAAGAAAAAGGCCCTCGAAACAGTCAAAAAAGCTTTCAAGTGGAGTATTTATTCTAATTTTCAAGTCTGTAGAAAAAACGGTCAGGCCAGGAGTGCTGGAAAAAACATGCACATAGCATCTTTGATGACTATGGTGATTCAATAGATCCTCTCATGTGACTAGGTATATTAGGCAATGTTCTAATACCGATTTGAACAGTCTGTGCCTGCATCTACATTGGAGATCTTTACTCAGTACTCCTGTTGCAATAGTCTGTTTTTACAGGTTCCAATTACCCTGCAATTTCGTTCATAGTGAATTCATGCCTTTCTCAATCGTGTTTGCGCAAATAAAAGAATTAACCTAGACTGAAAGTTGAGCTCGATTCATCGATTCAATTTCTGTATCGTTAACCGTTACACCACTTCGCAACTCCCTTCCCCTTCCCCTTTTTCAATCGTCTTAGAAACAGTCAACCGAAACTGCCACCAAACCTGTCAACAGTTTCAACGATTTCTTCAGTTTTTGAGCTGGTCTGTCTTGTTGGCTGGCTATGTATGTATGAATCACGCCTACAGGCCGTACTCATTGAGTTAGAGGGCTAAAAATGTGAACATTTACTTATGTCTAGAAAAAAAAAAAAACGATTCTCATGTTTTTTTATAATCTCTCCCGCCATAAAGTCTGTGAAGGAAGGGTTTGATGTGACATCTACATTTACGCTATTGATCACTTAGTTAGTGTCCGACAGCATTAACGCTTATTGTAGGAAAATTCAGGTTAGTGATCACATCCCCAAAAAGACGAGAGAAGTAATTCATTCATTAATCCTCCCAATTTTTCCAATCTTTAGATGATCATCCTCAACATGCCGGCAACAGATATTAGTTTTCTATTGTGTGACTAACCATACCTGTTCTCCTTTCTCATTTTTTTTTTAATAAAATTCGTAAAGAAAAAAAAATTGAGCTTAGTAAATATCGAAAGAACATGTTACCTGATTGAATCTTCTTCTCAGTCGTTCGTGACTCTCCGTTGATTTCGAATGGAACTTCGGCATTTTCCGTCGTCACACAAGCTGCGTCCACACGCAGCCCTATAAGAAAAGAAAAAAAAAACAATGTTTGAAAACAGTAATGAAACGGCTACTAAAAAAGATTAATAGGCCTTTATTCTGACCAACATTAGAACGAAATTATGGTTAATCGAGTGGGCGCACCAAACACGTTTTTAGAACTCCTTAATCGCTGAAGTTTAGCCCCTAGATCAGGTAGGAAGAGGTGACTTTTGATCAGAAGTTGAAATATAATAAAAATCATTTTAACTGCAAATTTTTATGCGACCCAACCTTGTTCACGTATTTAGTTGATATTAAGGATGATTTTGCTGAATCTATTACTGAAACTAGAATCTAATTAGGCATCTCAGGGACAACTGATTTCCATGAATCCTCAAAAGGAGAAAAAAATCAATCTAAATATCCTAACAGGTTAGCCAGCTTTTGACAGAGCAAGCTCGATCTCCAAGAAAAAGATCTCATTAATTTCAAAAAGGAGGGTCTACCCAATAGTCACTTATGGAGCAGAAACAAGGAACTTAACTAAGAGATTGGCTCCGCCCAAAGCTTGTTAACCTCCGATAATTCTTTATCTTTAAATTTCATTTCATCTTTTGAGGATTCCATGGGGATTTGCTGCAGCCCAAGTGATATACTTTCTTCGGCACTGTCTTTTCAAT
>OY735223.1:11519110-11521610 GCA_963457665.1 Thysanoteuthis rhombus
GAATTGTTTGGGTCTGATTTAGTCGTTACATGCCTTCAGGCCTGATTTTGTTGATAGTGTGAAGCGGAACAGATATAAAATTGAAGAAAAAATATTTTCTTTGCTACTCTCATTTTTGCACATTTGAGGTCTTCAAAAGGAAATTTAAGACCTAGCCAGTCAAGTGAACGTTTCAAGCAGATCCTCCCCAGTATTCACAACAGTTCACAGTGATGAGGCACAGGGAAAGAGCGAGAAGTCGCTGATCCAGGATGAGGTGCAAGCGTCGGTCAAGAAGGAGCAAGTCAAAATGATGGTTGGAATGTGACAGCAGGCAAGATGGGAGCCAGAATAGAGGGACCCAGGAGCGCATTCTCAGCTGCTGTCCACGAGCCGTGGACTAGGGGGCAGTATCGCCGGCGTCATGGCCGAGTCCTGGGGACCATAGTGGACACCATTTGCTGTCAGATTAGCCAGTGCAAGCGTAAGTGTAGAAGAGTATCGGTTTTGTCAAGGCTGTGATGAAGATGACATCAACTGCCAGAACCAATTTATCTGGTTTGCTAGCATTGGCCCAAGACTGGTAGCTGATACACGACCTTAGGAAGCTACTGATACGCGCTATAGCCAGATAGGGTGTTGATTTTCGAACCCTCCTTCATCGTTCCCTTGAAGGACATGGAGGAGACCAACGAAAGGTAAAGAGTTAAGTAAGCTGAGTTGGGGGAAGTATGTCTCAGCAGCAGGTGCCGTGCGAGGTGTGAGACCATTGAGATGGGATGGAAGGGGTTCCGCTATTTTGGAAAATTTTCTGTCGTCATAATGAAAAGCTTTCCTTCCGCTATTTCAAAAAATTCTTTTCTGCCATTTTAATTATTTTTTCCCAAGCAAATTAACATGGCGTGTGTTTCCAGCAAAATCTAACAGCGTCCATTTCATTTCTGTAACCCTTTCCCTCTCCGCCACCCTAACCACTGTTTCCTTTCATCCCTCTTTGATCAACATATATTCTACCCATGGCTGCATTTACAATCTATGAGTCATGTAGCATTGATTCCAAGTTGCCAGACATACCATGTTTGTAACAAAAATTCTTTATTTTTATTTAACCCTTTCAAGTCTAACCAATCAAGTTATTTAAAATATTAACTGCAAATGACGGAAAATTCAGTTCTATGGCTGGCTTCAATAAAATTCCTGTTATATTCTAATTGATGGTAATTCAGTTCTATCTCTGAGTCGAGGCTTTTATTTTGCAATGGATTACTTGCTGTGGTTTATCAAGTAACATTGCATATAATACATATGCCACCACCAACGCGTAATTTGTTTACTCCTGGATTTAAAGAAAAAGTGTTATTCTTTTATGAAATAAAAACATTTCTGTACTTTGAACCAAAAATTGGGATACGTTCGTCCCGATCGACATTCAGACTGGGAAAGATGAAAATACGAATTAATAGATCTCTTTGCCGACACGTCTTACTGCCATGCAACGCAAATGAATTCCTGTGTACTAATTCTTCAAATTTTAATAATTTCAGATACTAAAAGACAATATTCATAGACTCGTCGACCTTCGAAAGTTCAGGACTAATATTTTTCAACAAGTTCTAAAAGTACCATTTAATTTTCAGTCGAGCACTGTATTGAGTTGAAATTAGGTAGGTGTATTGCTCAGGGACTTGAAACGGATAGTTGTTTGGATGGGCGGTTCTTAAGAGAGCTGATGAATTGAATTCGAGTGATTCTGAATGTGATAGTGACACTCAAGAATCACACCACGTATCTCCAGGAAATTTTCAGGGTATACTAGGGAGACCGACTGGCGAGTAAGTTAGCTTTTGAAAATTCCCAACAGCTTTGTCAATAATAATAGTTTGAGGTCTGTGTTTGACAGCGTATGAATTGTGAAATTATTTCTAGGTGGAGATATATACAGAGTGGGAAGAGAATTTCATCAGCTTTCTAACAGCGTATCTTGGCAATATGCATCTGTTCTGCATACGTTGATGCCACAAACGTAGGTATCTGGCATTTCTGGCATAAGTATAAGTATATTTCGAAGTCAACTCTCTATGGGTTGTGGTTTTAATTTTTGATGGAGATACATACAAAAAGGGAGCGGAAGAAGTCTCCCTAAACTTTTTAGCAAAAAGTTCACCTGGGGGGATCCTTCGCTTTATGCACTTCAAGATTTATAAATAAATATATGAAAAAAGAACTTTATACGGTTTATAGATGAGGTTTCACTTTGGCATTATAGAAACGCTGTAATTAGACCCGACTTAACACCAAAAGCCTTTCATTTTGAAGTCTTCCTCTAGGTCTATTGAGAACGTGTACTGGTGCTCATGTATAGGTGTTTTTTATAGCGTGACAAACAATGGGACTCCTCTCACTTATATTAAAACCTACACATATATATTTACAAGTAAATGTTTGTGCGTGTGTGTGTGTATGTGTGCATGTGTGTGAGGGTATAATTTATTCAGTATTATTATCAACCAAAACTGTCACC
>OY735223.1:11526610-11639110 GCA_963457665.1 Thysanoteuthis rhombus
TTGGATACCGATAGTAAGTATCAACACTTGGCTATTGCAAGGATAAACACCTATCTCACTTCTATTCCGACTGAAGATGATTGCTACAACTTTTGTATCGTACGTATCAGAAATGAATTCATGAAAATATAAGACTCGTCATTTCGGCTCAATTGATCTAATAGTTGAGTAGTAATCACTTGGTCGTGGTTTCAAATCACACTTTATATTTAAAGGTTTGCTTCAAGGTGATGGGCTGGACAAACAGTAAAGATTGTTCTTCTTTTTGTTGTTACGGAGGAAAAACAACGGCACAACCAACTTGGACTGAAGTTTGACAACGACTAGACCCCTTACTTTTCATGATCAGCATTTTGAATTCAAGGAATCGTAAAATGTTTAATATTTGATATTTATAGATTATAAATGGTAATTTTTGTCATTGATAAAACCTTCTTTTGTAGCATTTTTTGTACTTATTCTCACTTCATCTTTTCCTCCCCCCTTTCTCTCCTTCGTCCCTTTCCCCCCAGTCCAACCTTATGTCACAAAATGTGCCCCCCTTGTAATAAAGCAATAAATTTATCTCGTTCCATAGTTCGATGAATTATTATATAAATAACAATCTGTGATAAAGATGAAAGAGTCATAATCAGATTCTGGAAATGCCAGACGCCAAATGGATGTACCCCTCCCCCTTGCGCCTGCAGCCGTCCAAGGCAGGAGGAGTCAGGAAGTTAACTAAATACACATAATACATACACACGCGTGCACGCACACTCACACAAACTTTGAACGAGCAGATACGCATGCATGCACACATGTATGCAGAAACATGCACGCACATACACAAATACAATACACTCAAATATATGTACGCTCACATGCATATGCATAGACACGCGCATGCACACTGACAGACATGCATATGCACGTGTACGTACGCGCACTCAACTCACGCACACACACGCGCACACATGCACGTACGCCCACACAATCAAATACACGCATGCACTGATACATGTGTTCATATGAATAAACGTAAACGTACGTATACGCATTCACACACGTGCATTAAAGATGCATGCATACGCACACAACTCACACACACACATACACACACACACACACACACACATACACACATTCGCACCCACCTCACCATCTCTCAATTCTGCCATATCTTCCCTGTCGGATTATTGGCGCCCAGCGACATGCCTCAGCTTTGTTGACGCAGAACTCCCTTCAAGCATTAAGTATCCCTTTTCAATTCTACCTTCTTTCTTGCATAGAATTACGGCAAATGCAAATCATTAAATCCTTATTCCGCCTTTTATCAACACTGAAACATATTGAAACTCGAATATTCTAGGAGTGAAATATTCAGTTCTGTTTTATCTAGATATTCAAATGAAATGTTGGAAACCATAACCAAAAACTATCAAAAAAATATCAACATAGGTTTTTTTTCAGTTTTTAAGCCAGTCTGACTGGCTGCCTATGAATGCATTTCCCATCAGCACCAATCTTCAGTGTTCAAGAGCAGGATCGAAATAAAGCCAATCTCACTTTATTCAGAAGTTTTACGAAACATAACTCCTCTATTTCGAATCCAATATTTGAAACCATCCAGCATCAACATAGATTTCTTCAGTTTTTAAGTGGGACTGGCTGGCTGGCTGTCAATCCATATATGTATTTATCAAGCGTACAGACCGAACCAATTTGGCTAGATGGCTAAAAATCCAAACTTTTATCCTTTAATTTGTCTATTAAAAGGATTGTTTTTCGAACTCCGCCTTTATATAGTTTTTTTAGTTGGGTGGCGGCAGGGTTCCTCAATTTGCGTCAGGCAGCATTCATGGTTGTCGTTCTTTCATAAAATTCGGGCATTTCTAGTGATCACCGCCAAACAAATGGCGAGAGAAGTTTCTTATTCATTCATCACGAATTCGATTTTTTTCATTGTCCTCACCCCCCCCCCATCACAACAAACCGCCAAAAATATTAGTCATGTGAAGGTTTCTATTCAGTGTGTTTATTTATTAATAAATTTTGACTTGTGATTTTTTTTATCGTGTTGTTGATTCTTTTCCATCTCAAGTATCTTGTTCAAATCCCGACCGAACATCAAAATATGCAGCATGAATCGGAACTAAAAAAAAGAAGTTCCTGTCAATACTTGAACTCACAATTATAAATAAAGCCTTGTCCTCTTTGATGAATCATACTTGAGAACATTTCACGCTCAAGTAAAAATAAAAACCCTCCTACACTCTAACAAGGATATATATATATATATATATATATATATATATATATATATATATATATATATATATATATATATATATATATATATATATATATATATATATATATTTGAACAGTTCTTACGCAAAGCCCTGAGCTACATTCATTCGTGTGGAAACAGGAAGGGTCAAGTAACAAAAACAACAAAAACAGGCTCGCTTAGTCACTCAATAAACAACCGTCATATCATCAATGTTTTTGGTGGCATATAATTTGTTTTCCTGTGTTGTTATTTGTATGAGTTTTTTTCCCTAGGCCACATCGGGTACCCAAACTAATATATATCAATTAGATAAAATGGTAAATAAAAACAATTATATTAGTGTTTCATACTTGAAAGCAATAGTCAATTTTTTAAGCATGAAATACTAGTGTAACTGGTCTTATCTTTTAAATGATCCTATTCGCTCTATTTACTCTATAAATATCGAGCCCTATCAATGAATATAAACCACAGCTTGTATACATTTTTGTATGTGTTTCTTGAAGTTCTAAAATTACTAAGAGCAGTATATATATATATATATATATATATATATATATATATATATATATATATATATATATATATATATGTGTGTGTGTGTATAAACGTGTTTGTGTAGCGAATCTTTTATTTCATCATATGAATATATGTTGTTAAAATGACAATTGGAAGGTGAAAAGAATTTAGGAAAAAAAGAAAGCGTTGAGGTGGTGGCTAGCATAGTAAAAAAAAAAACAAACTCAGTCAGAAAAGAACTGACCATTTTAATTCTGACCCCTTCTCAGTAACCCTTCTTATCTCAAACAAGCCTGATTCTCAAAGACACCAATACAAACACTTCTTGACACCTCCTCCCACATACCCTCTTAATTTCAGACAAAACCTGAATCTTATCAATACAGATGCAAACATCTTCCCTTCCGCTCCTACTAAACAACCCACAAAACAGAAATATCCTCGATTCATTTCTCAAATCTGAAACATGTAAAGAGCATACAATTTTCTCTGCAACCGCTGCAAGTTTCTCTGAAAAAGGTGGCTGGTAATCATCGACATGTATCAGAACATGCCCAAGTGATAATGAAGATTTTCAAGACGTAACACGTATTTTTCCTCTTAATTTTTTCTTCACCTTCAAAATTCTATCGGATCACCTAACAGTCACACAAAAAACTGATATTCACATTTCTCTCTCTCTCTCTCTCTCTCTCTCTCTCTCTATATATATATATATATATATATATATATATATATATATATATATACATATATATATATATATAGTACATCACAAAACTTGAAGAGAAAATTTTGAATAATTCCATCATTACTTGAAGTAAATACATCACCGCTTGTAATTAGAAGGTTTGCTATATCTTATGAATATTGCCCAATGGAAACACGTTGAGCAGTTATCATGAGTTGAGTCTTCTTAACGGAATTTCAATTATTGAAAAATTTCACTTGAGTTTAAAGATTTGTACTGCACTGTATATACAATGAGTAGTTCGAAATAACTCATCGCAATCATCATGATCGTATGCAAACAGGCGTATTTGTTGATGAAAGAAAAACCAGATTCTGCCTTCATTTTAGAAATTGGTTGAAGCTAATGGAAAGCCGGAAGTGCAGAGTGGCGTAACAGCTTCCGGTACTGAAAACAGAATCTGCAGTGTTCGAATTTCGGTCGATACTGTTCGCTCTAATGCATTTTAGAAAGGCATGCATCCCCGCTCCCGGTATGGGTAAATACCAAGCAGGTAGATCCCGTTAGCCAAGAAAAGCAGTCTATCTAAACAAAACAGAAAAGGCCTACATCTTAGGTTAACAATACCAAACCGTAAAAAACACTTCCATCTGAAAAAAAAAACGAAACAAAACAACAACAACAACAGCAATAAAAACAAAAACAAACAGAAAAAAACGCCCCTACACCCTACAAGGGATTGACAGGATGAAAAAACGATGAAAAGCTAATTTTGTGTAGTTAAGAAGAATCACATGAAAACCTGCCTTTGCTATATATCTAACAACAATTGAAGAAAGCTTTGTGTGTGTGTGTGTATGTTTGTGTGTGTGTGTGTGTGTGGCGATTATTTAACAACTGGTCATTGACCAAAGTTGACATTCAATCGATATATCAGTCAGCACACAAGGCATCACTGAGCTCGAGCTTAAAGTGGTTTTGATCAGCAGTTTTCGAGGAATCTACTAAAAATAAATGAAACAAAAAAACATGGATTGAAGATCTTGTATCTAAAATTGTTGTTCAAAATCGTCAACAGATATAGATTTAGGTATGAAATATCTAAATCGACAACATGGAAGAGAAGTGGTCGGAATACTTCGAAACAGTCGTTTCGTACGACGGACAAAAAATTATCTTACATTTATGATAACTATTACGACAGGCTGCTGTACACACCATGGAGTCTGCCCACTTCTAAACATGCTCTTTTAGAATGAGTAGTACCGTAGTATGTTGACAGAAATAACAACACCGTTTAATTCCGATCTGACAAGATAACATTCGTCTGCAATCGTTTACAATGGGTGACTTTGAGGTGAACAACTGACACCGAACTTGCGTTACACGAAATGAAAAAAAAACAAATTAATTGTTGGTCACTATCCTAATGACCAATGAAGAAGAAGTTGTCTAAATATGGAGGACGGTCTCAATATGTGACAATATCTCTAGTGGAGCCGCTTCCGGTGGCTTGAGTGGACATACCGGAAGTGCTACTTGTGACTTTGCTAAATGAGGTCAACCTCGTGTGTCGGCCTCAGTGGCCGAGGGAACATAAGTTCGTGGGATCAGCTAAACTATTTTATTTCTGAGGGTCAGTAAATTTTGTGGTTGGAGTAATGCAAAAATGAGGTCAGGTTGTAGGATTAAGGGTAGCATAAATGTGTGCACAAAAGGGATGTATACATATATGTGTGTGCGTGTATGTGTGTCAGAGAGAGAACGATAAAAGATAAGCAACAAGCGTTTGTGCATGTATTAATTAATCTTTGTTAAAAAAAAGTGCTCGATACCATTGGTAGAGCAGTTATAAAACGAGTAGAGTTTTTTCAATGGTTCATTACAGATAGTTCATTCTATTTCACTTGAAAAAGATTTTCGAATGAAACTTGGAAAATATCTCAAGTGAAACGGAAAAATCTTTTTCATGTGAAACAGAATGTACAAACTGTAATCTACCATAGAAAAAATATTTACTCATTATATGTATACATATATAAGAGTAAACTTAACATCCCTAACTACGCCTAGCTGTGACCTCATAATCCTCTCACTCGTAAATACTCTGTACTTACCAACTCACCATCTATATACCTAATATTATACTTCCACCCCGGTCCATAGATATGCATCATGACACCCCTACACCATTGCACACCCCAATATTCATATACCCTTATTTTCCACAACAGTCCTACTCATACGATCCGGATCCCTGCCCACATTTAAAAATGATACAATCTTATCTTACCCTATCCATACTTAACTCTTCTTTTATGCATATATAATATTGGGAACATCACACATAGTCACTTATCAGTCAACTCCTATGTATGGTCCATTTTACTTGTAGTACTGTGATGGCCATTAAGGTTACAGAACATGTAATTCCCAACTGATCCTCGATCATACATAACAAGGACATCCTCTAATCTATATTCCTCACCATGATTATTACTAGAAATTGCCTCGATCCCATAACCAACCATAGTAATACTCTGAAATAATTTCCAATACTTCATCCCCATTATTACCCCCACCATATACACAAACATACTATTTATACACCTACAGTCCTACCCCACCATTGATATCCATCTAGTAAGGTTATGTACGTATGCACCCATTTACCATATAAACATACATATGCAAGGTATCTATATCATCTTATTTACTACTCAAAAAGCCCAACACTCAGCCATGACCTAGACTCTCAATAACCATGACAACCGATTCTTAAGAATGTCAACCTCCCTTGACCATTACAACCAATCAAATACTCATAACTGCTGCTATTAATTCCAACGAATGATCCAACTAAACCACCCTATATTTCTCCGCAAGCAGAAGTCTCGACCCACAAATATGCCCCCTATAGAGTTGCGTTTTGTATTACCACTTTGGTCTTCAGGGCAAAAAAAAAAAAAAAAAAATAGATGCAAAATTTGTTTTCTATGGGAACTTGACCTTTCAACCTCTAAAATGTACACATGAACTACTGACGATAGGAAACCTTCCTGAAACATGTATAGCATAAGAATTAATGATTTTTGTCAATTAATCAATTAACAAACAAAGTCTCCTATACTTTTACCCCTGACTTTGTCTCGTTCCCAGTATTTCGCATATATATGTGAAAAAAATTCACGGGTATATTTGTATTTTAATGAGAAACCACTAAACGCGTTTCGGTAGAAGAGTCAATTATCAATTAAGGATATTTTATACCAGCAAAATTGGAATAAACATAAACCCCTCCACTGGGTAGTGGAAAGTAAAGTCCAGAAACTGAATCATATCAGCCTTCTGAAAACATGCATGGGACCGGTTAAGGCTTATCAAAAACCATTATACCATAAAACCATAGCTAAAATGTTTGTCTTTCCTTTTTTCACCTTTTCTAATATCTATTCAACCTTCATTGTGGAATCTGTCAACCTATTTCCATATATGATTCATACACATCATGATGTATTGGTGGAAATAATGGATCTATAGTATTACATTTCTCTATCTCTATAAACAATATTAGAGACCGTCAGCCAAACCTGTCAACATAATTTTTTTTGTGTTTGAGCCTGGTTATTACACATACAAACTGAACCAATCGAATTATAAAGTTAAAAATGTAAACATTTACTCCGTATTATGTCTAGGGAATGAGAGTTTTTGACCCCACCTTCCTCTCCCCCAAAAGTATAGTTGGTGTCAATCTACAATGTAAGTTTATATTGAATTGGTTTTGTGTGTGGTAGAGTTATCGCTTGTTTATTTTTTTTTTACATCAATTTTTTGCAGTGATCATCGCCTAACAAGAGGCAAGAGAAGTAATTTATTTATTGATAACCACCTTCTCCAATTTTTTAATTGATCATACCAAATGTAGCATGTTGCTGAATTAGCTGCATAACAGTTTTTATTGAGTGACTAACCAGACCTTTTTCTCATAAACATTATCATCAGTTAGTTCTAAGACACCGCTCAAAGTTAACATTTACGCTTTACTTGGTGGTCATAGCGTGAAATGATGACGTCATAAATCCTGGTCTGTAAATCATATTGCTTTGTACACGTACTTTGATATTTAATCGAGATATTGCCTTGTGACGTAATCGACAGAACTAGGTGTATTAGTTTCTGCTAAACGTTTCTTTTGCTTTGACCTTGATCTTCTGGTGATCTCAAAAGTATCAACAAAGGAGTGGGAATTCCCAACTCAGTTGGAAATGTCATTTTTAATATTTTCTTTACGGTTTGATTCCCTAACTGAACACGTTGGAACACTAGATCCGATCGACTAGTGGCCATCTTGAATTTGACTTCTCACCCTCCTCAGAGGTCTGACTTACCTCCATATCTGGACATCAATATAATGGTATGTTATAACTATGTCAAAAATTTCAGTCTTTTCCTCAAAAAGTGCACTATCATCCTGGTTATCCACTCTATTATAACAATTTTAAAAGATGCAATGAGCAGAAGATGAAGTTTCCTGAAACTAAATCAGAGATCATGCAACCACGTAAACAGAAGTGGTCAGACAGGACCACATGTAAGCAAAGGACAGCTTGACACGTTGAACTTTCATCTAAAATATTCACTGCATGTTTTATCTATATGGTTGATATTTACCATAGAATTAAGAGCATTTAAAAGGAGGAAAATTATGTTGGAAAATAAATATTAGTTATGCATAATAAAGGTTCTCTACATCATTAGGCTGTTGATATATCTACGTATATATATGTACTAACTGGAAGTATGTATAAATGTGTATGTGTGCATTGAACGGATATTGAGGATTCAGTTTAGCATTATGGGCACATCGTAAATAGAACCCCCTTTAAAATGCTTGATTATTTATGCCAGAATTATATCAAATTTGGTTGAGCTGCACCAATGTTATCGACAGTGACGGATAGTTGTTTTATATAATAGAAGATATATCATTTATGATAAATGATAGAATGTTATGTATGTATATTGAACGGAGAATAAAGGTTCAGTTTAGCATTATCATAACAGAGAACCCACTCTAAGGTGGTTAGAATTTTTATTTCTCAAAATTTCTCAAAAAACATTCTACGAGGTTCGTTGAGTCAGCCTATCAAATTTGCTAGGACTGCATCAACGTTTAATGGTGCGGGGCATAGTGTCAAAACTCCACTCTTTGTCAAATTCCATAATTACAGTTGATTTTATTTTCAAATAAATTCTATTTTATTTTATTATCATGACAGGAACAACAAGAACAATCCTCACCAAAATTAGGGCTGTAAACCTAGATGCAAAACTCACGCCCCCACCGTGATTTGAACGCACGACCAATATATTGCCAGGAGGCTATCTCACTGACTGAGATAAATGAACACGTCGTAGATATTCAGGCATATTTATCATACGGATACACAAGGGCTTATTTTATTTAAATAAGTAAAAACATATATACAATACATATATATGTAATGATGAATTTTTTTTATATATATACAATTCATAAATTACAGTAATCGACTTCAGTCGGTAAAAGAAGTAGGTGTGGAGTTTGACCTTGTAGCAGTCAATCTTGTTTTATATGATAGGACGATGCACGCACACACACACACACACACACACATATATATATATATATATATATATATATATATATATATATATATATATATATATATATATATATATATATATATATATATATACATATATATATATATACTTTTCTTTTGTTGGTGGGTCGATTCTTTTGGGGGTCAAGTGGAAATGATTGCTTCAAGGTCTCAAAAAGCCCAGTGCAAACAAAGCCTGACGCCAAGATAAACAAACAAGGGAGGTCATCTATTAAAATAAGAGAGAACGCCCAACGTCTCAGCAGAGTCCAAACTGCTGATCAATCTTACGGTGAAAAGATAAATACATATATAAAATCGATTAAAATAAAGAAATAAAATTCTAAACCGCAAAAAATAATTATCTGTGTATTTAAAATAACCTGTTGTTTTTTTTTCTGTCAACCTGTCGATATTCGAGGTGCGGGCTGACCAAACTGATGGAGAACGGAATCAGCAAACCGAGTTCGAACTCCAGCTGGGACTGTTTGTCTTCACTTTGCTCTAACGCCCTTGGTAAATGTTATTGGGAAAGGTGTGGATCTATCTCTTCTTACAGCTACGAGTAAAGAATTGGACATGCTATCTTTAATAATCGGTCTAGGGGATGGACAACCCTGGTTTCAAATTAGCCTGACGAGGGATGGCTCTCGCTCTTGACACACAAATGATGAAATCATCTGTGGTACACAAACGATCCTGCAATACAAATATTAAAATAAATCGATATACGATCTTTTACCTGAAACACTTACTGCAGCTGATCACTTCTATAGACTTCTCTAATGACCTCTCTTATATCCGAAACTAGGAAAAAAATTGAAATGTTTCAGGTATCGTCCCTCAAGCATTACCTACCCATTGCATTTAGAGGGGGTGGATGAGGTTCTCTGACTGATGCTATCAACATGCTTAAATGGAAAGTGCTGAATGAACAAGAAATTTCTGCAACTACCCACACGTACGCATGAGGATCCCCACACTGAACTACACCATGAGTCAAATTTCGTCCTCCTGGGCAGAGGTGGATGAATTCTAGTCCTTTCTCTTGCCCCGATCCAGTGAATTCCTCTTTTCAGAAGTATTTACTAATCTTTGCAGGCATCCCCCATTTTTCGAAAGTTTGCTTTACATCACCTTTTCCTTTTATTATTAAAAATGACGAAAAGTGAAAATAGCATTTAGTGCTTGTTTTGCAGCAAGCCGTTATAGAAGCAGCGATCATCTTTTCTTATTTACATTCCATTTTCTTTTCACTCCTGCAACCAAAATCTCCAATAACTCAGCCAATCAAACTGGCATCATTTTGGGGTCTATGAACGCACAATATTTTCCCCATGTAGATTACTGGTAATTGCTTCTTCGTTTTATGTCATTTGGGCTTACGAAAAGTTCTTATTGAAAGGCTCTATTTTGAGATAGCTAAATCTGGTCAGTACGGGCACTGATAGACATGGGCAAGGCGATGTTTTGTCAGAAAAAAAAGTGCATGATCACACAGTCCGTAGGCTCTTTCAATGACCTATTACTGCCAACTGAGAAACCCCATAGGAGAGTATCTGTTCACGCATGCACAGTAATGTCTTGTTTGATCAAGTGCCGAGTCACGTCAAGGCGCGACCAGCACATGAGATACTCAATATTGCTGGATAAATCCCAACAGATTTCCTCTGTGTCTATAGATTCGGTTTTTAAAGTCGGATGATAATTCTCGGTGGTTGGTTATGACAGAAACATTGACTGATGCTTATCATGAGATTTATTCTTTATCATGAAAGAGTTCAATCACCTTTTTTTCTAATGACTTTTAACAATTGAAGTAGATAAATATGTTCTTAATGTATTGATATTCATTTCGTGTTTGCATGTTCAGCATCACTCTAGTGATCCATCATTCAAAATTCAGCTTCTGATAAAAGAAGAATGGAAAATTTACTCCAGTTCGATCAAATTAATTTGTTAACCATTCATAATTTTTGACAGCTATAATTTTTCAATAGTTTTTTCTATCACAACTAATCTCAGGCCATCAATCTAGGGCAGTGAATAAACATTAATTTGTTTGTGTAATATACTTTATCAAGTTTATTTTTGAGCTGATTTCCGATTTGATATTTACATTAGAAACAGTTTTATGCTGGAACGTACTTATGGGCATATCTAGGTCCGCATTAAGGCCAGTGGGCCGCTAAATAGCCAGATCAATATAAATGGTCGATATAGATATTTTTCTTTCTTCTTCTTCATCTGTCTTGGTATGTTTATGTTTGGAGGTGCACGTGTGTCATAGCAAAACCTCTTGAATTACTGTCATTAGACCATTTTCTATGAAAATAGAGACAATGTGGAAACCGAGTTTACTTTAAAATAAGTTTTATTCTTATTTTTGTGACTTGTTTCAATAGAGAGAGAAAGCTTCTAAAAATTGTCCAGTTCGCACGGCACCTCTTGAAGAAGTGTCACGTGAAGTTGATATTGAAATAAAATCATGATTATTTGCTTCGTGTATGAGTCAGCCTTTGGGTTCAGAACATGGAATCGTTCATTTATGATAAGCTTTAAATATAGGTCGACTTTGGATTTGAGACGTTGAATGAGAATTTTATTATTTGCTCCGTGTGTAGGTCGACCCTAGATTTTTAGATATGAACTCATGAATTTATGGATACAATCCGTAGATCTCCCCGATAGTCTCCTATGGATCTGAAACATGGACCTTATCAAAAGACTGACCTACAAACCAAGAAGCGTGCAACGTGCCCAAAAGAAAATCACACTCAACCTCACCTGGAGAGCTCACAAGACCACACGGTATATCAGAGGGAAGACAGGGGTCATAAATTCCAGAGACATCATCAGAAAACTCAAGCGGCAATGAGATGACCATGTGGCAAGAAATCAGACATTTGCTGGACGTTCCAATTCACGGCGTGGATACCCAGAGATCATATGCGAAAAGGCAAACGGCGAAATATGAGATGGTTTGACGAATTAGACAAGTTCAGGAAGATTTGACACTGCGACGCTCATGATAGAAAGGTCTGGCGAATCTTGGGGAGGGTCTATTTCCACCTGCTGATGCTATAAGGCTGCTGCAGCTGCTGCTGCTGCTGCTGATAATGATGATACTTCATGAATGGGTCGACTCTTGATGGAAACATTATTATATATCATGTAAGTCGATCATATATGGGTTGACCCTTAATTTTTTTTTCAATTAATTATGGTGTGACACGTGTAAATCCTATTAATTGATACAATATATGCAAATCCAGTGACTAGGACATCACAGTCCAAGTTCAAAGAACATAGTATATTGGTCAATCAGAAGACAGGTGAGGTTGGAATCCATTCTCTGATTAACATCGGTCAAAGAAAGTCTTACCAAGCCTTCACAAAATCAAAATTCAAATTTTCCTATATCAAAAATACTGATTATATTTAGATGCAAATATTGACGATAGGTATCAATGGCATGCGCGCCATTATCCCATTCAGCGAGCAGATTATCTATCTCTATATTTATTTCAGTCCGGTTGAATCTGCTGATGTATCCATCTATCAATCCAAATCTTTTCATATCTACCTATCTATGTTCATTCAATCTACGTTTGCATGTATGCAAGATTGTGGGAATATAAGTTTTTCTGGCAAATGTATCTAAATATCTATCTATATAAACATTAGTGTTCAAACTTTGATAACAGTCGTAAAATCAAATTCTGTATAAAAGTTGTAAAACTGGGAACAAATTCCATTAACAACGATAAGGCAATAACTGTCTTGCATGATATAAATTCGTAGATGCTCTGGGACTGTATAAATTAAAAGAAAAGTTCTCTTTCTGCGTCAATGACCAAAAACACCTTCAAAGCGTAAAAGTGCAACGTTTTCTCTACTATCTATCTATCTATCTATCTATCTATCTATCTATCTATCTATATATTGAGGAGATCACAAAATAATCTTTTCCTTCTTCATAATGAAAATCATTCTCCTCTTACCGTAAAAAAAGCCGCAGTGTATTTTTGCTCAGTCATTTTTAGAAAAGAGATGCCAAAATCGCTCACCCAATGCTCAAATGCTCAAAATGAAAAATAAAGCAATAGAAAAAAAATTTGACAATTTAGAGAAGAAAGATCAGTCAAGAAAATTTAAGAGATCGCCGACCTAAAAAAATGAGGGTCAGCTGAAATAAGAATACAAGTTTAAACCCTCTTCTTGACTAGTATCCAACTTTATTTCTGAAGAAATATCCCTGGAGATTAGAAGAGATGTCCAATTTTCTCTGCCGGGACTTTTAAACCAAAACCTTTCAGATATCATCGAATGATCAGATTTTGGGTAAAGCACCGTCTGGTTTAATTTGGAGAAAATCTAATCTTACGTACAACTAATGATAATTTAATACTCGAGTAGCAACGACCAGTCATTTTCTTATGTAAGTCTAAAAAGTATGCAAATACATACAGACATAGTTTCCTATAAGCCGTGCAAGTGAACGCAAGCACATACGTTTTTTAACCACTGCACAAAGGAAATTAATGTATATTTAAATGCTTACTTGCCAGAAATAATGTAATGAATAATAAGAACATGTATAATTATAAGTATTATGATATACTATGATTACAGTTATTGAAAATAATCCTTTGTCTGTTTCTATTAACTATTTCATATATCACCCATGATGTTTTATTGAACAGATTAAACCTAACACGGTTATTCAAAATATGAAATGAAATCCCAACTACAGGATGAGTAAGAATAAATGCCCTATCATAAATCATAAGTAACTTTTGTAAATATTTCTCTTTTTTCGAGAAACAAATGTTATTTTAGGTCCTTAAGGTAGTAGAATTCAACGATTGTATGGCTTAATCAACCAATAAGGTTATTGTCAATTTTCAATAGGGAGTTTCTCTTCATCTAACCTTTGAATACTTTACTTCGTCGAATTCAATCATACTTGTATTATACTAGAACATGCGAGTACAGTTTATCCGTCATAAAAGAAAAGCTGTGCCAAAATTATCTTGAAACAATTTCAAGATTACATTTGCACAAGCATTCCTTGCGCACATGCTTTTGTCACAGGACATTTGCCATTTGTACAACATCAGATTTGTGCACACAATGAATATTGAAAATTAGAAGAAATATTGTTTACCCGATTAAGTCTTGCTCTAAAACCAATAAAGAGTCGTGCGGCCATTTTTGGGTCCATCTTGTATCTCTCCCATCAAGACAGTCTGCTATTAGGCATAATAATTAAGACTGGAAATGACTCAGAAAGGACCAATATTTCACCCATAAAAGACACAATGTCAAACATACTTCTTAACTGGTAATTAATAGAAGGCTATAATAGTTTGAAGTGGCAGAAGACTTTTGCTGGGGACCGTGATAAGTGGCCTCTGGGGGTAGTTGCATATTTCTCACCAGTGACAAAATCGGTATTCGAGTACTGATCATTAAGACAGAGCCTTCTTGTCCAAAAAATTGTAACAACTCAGTCTTTTTAATTCAATTTTTTCTATTTCACACTACTGAAGCATCTGCAGACAAAGCTAAGCAGAGCCAATATCAACAATACCAGAGATGTTATACTTTTAGTTAGTTTTGCAAGTCACAGTTATTTACTGTGCGCTAAGGCCCGTATAAGTCAGAAGATAGACATTCTGCAAAGTATTTCTTCCTGATCACATACTAACGCACGCATATAGACACACACATGCTTATATGCATCTAAATGTATATACACAAATAAAATTTGTATATATATATATACATATACAGCACAAAACTTCACCCACAGTTTACAAGAAATGAAAGTGCCCCCAAACTTCACCCAAGAAATAGAGATCCTACTACAGAAGGAAGGAGACGATAAAGACCTTGGTAATCACCATCCTATTACTTTACTACCTAACATTTACAAACTATTCTCGAAAATACTTTCTAATGGATCAACAGACATTTTAAATGAAAATCAAGTAGACAACGAGTGGCTATTCAACAATAGGCCATCTACACGAAAAGACAACGAAAACGTCTTTCATTCGATAGGACACGCGACAGTGTTCAAGTCAATGCGAGAACAAGGTATAAAATTAGAATCAAATAAAAGTAATCGACAATATAAACGAAAACATCATTGCGATAATCAGACTTCATAAAGATACTAACAAGGTGACAATTGGAAAAGGAGCAAGATAAGGGGATAAAATATCACAAAAACTCTTTGCAGTAAATCTTGAAAGTGCCATCCGGAGAACAGATTGGGAAAACAGAGATGAACATGGGCAATATTTGAACAATTCAAGATATTGTGATGATAAAGTATTAATATCACAGAGGATCTACATGTCAAGTAATCTGAACAGAGAAGGTCAAGAAAATAGGGTTAAAGATGAACAATATAAAGACAAAAGTAATATCCAATGATTAAGTCTGGAAAAAGACTATTATATATTAAGTTTTAGAAGAACATTTCTTTGAGCCTGACGATAGGCGATGAAGCAAGAGAAAGACCACGCATACCGATTTGCCAATATGTTTAAAACTTCAAGTATACAATCAATGCATAATACCAGCAATAAGGTGCAGTTACATGAATAGTACCGAAAGCAATGGAAAGAACCATATTAGAAGAAGATCAACATGGATCCGAGAGGGAACCAAGGTGAAGAATATCGTGCAAGTAATAAAGCAAGATGGGCAGGACACATGGCAAGAGAAAGGGAAAACAGATGGAGCACAAGGCTAACTGGTTGGTGACTGTAGGGAAAGACCAGACACAAAATGGAAAGACGAGATAAAAAAAAAGTTTGTACAAATTAGAAGCTGTCCACGAGTATCAAAAATCTGTGGGACTCCAGGAATAAAAAAAAAAGATCATGCAATTAGACGAAGTATTTGAGTTCGTGTAAACAGTGTTGCCAATTTAGAAAATATTTTAGCACTTGTTCATCTCTTGAAAGGCGCTAAAGAGTGGTGAATTAAAATTGACAAAAGATACAAAAAGGCCCGAACAAACGAAAAAGATGCTATGAATGATCGAAAAATGGCCAAGATGTCTAAGCACGCTCTTGATAACATAGCGAGTTTCGCACGACTAAATCAAGGAATGCTGTAAATTCTGCGCGAGTAAGATTAGAAGTACGATAGAAACGATAAAAGAAGGTGAGAAGACTTACCTAATTTTTCATCAGAGATAAATAAAATGTCCAGCAATGTATATTTTAAAACTCAAGTCTTCTGGAACTGCAGTAGTGAAGTTCGCACCGAAGCTTTCATTTTGTTGGGAGGTGGCGGGAAAAAGGAATACCGGAAGTACAAGTCCATCCCTCCACCACGCACCCTACCCATCCTTCACACGCACACAGAAGTACGAACATTCTTCTGCTATGCTTGTCATCACTTTTTGTTTCTCAATTGCTCAAGTCCACACCCTCGTCACCTCCCCCACACAGATCTCTCCCTCCGACGCAAATCATGCCTGACCCACATATCCCACTCACCACAGCACCCTCGACGTCATCACAATTAAAGACGAAACTTCACAATTAACCTGACCCTAACCCTCACACCAACACCTTCCTTAACCTCCCATCCATTCCATAAAGTCTATATTGTCGCTCTATTGAAGTCTTATTCATTGGCCAATTAACTAAGAAATAATCCATTTAGTTGTACGGGAGGTGTCGGTTAGGGGGTTCAAATAAGTGCCAGAGGTTTTGTGTGGGTGGGAGTTTGTGAAGTGGGGGTAGTTTATAGAAGAATGAAGAGAAAAGAAAGGTACAGCTATGCAGAACAGGTCTGGTTAGGTACTTGATAGAAACTGTCACGCGACCAATATTTTTGGCAGCATATCATGTTGGGGGTGATCAGTTGAAAAACAGGAAAAACGAGTGATCAACTTTCCGTTCGGTGGTAATCACTAAAACTAGTATGAATTCAGCCAGACACAAAAAAAGACCAAATTCTCATAAATTTACATTGTAAATTGATCGTTCTCCCATTGTAAACCTATTTTGGAGGGTCAACCCTCCCTCCAATTAACAAACTGGAAAAACCCATGTTGATCGTTTTGGTTGACGGTAAAAAGAAAGAATATAAATGGTGGAGGGAGAAATGACCAATGACCCATGAATAACGGTTCAAGCACTTTCTGGAAAATTTTGGACTTCAACAGTGGCCATATCACACTCAAAGCAATGAGAGAAGTTAAAAAGTTGGAAAAATGAGTTGCACATCAACTGGATAAAAATATTCCATAACAGTGACCAACTATTTGGTAGAAGTCTGGCAGCATCTTCCATGTTCACCGGACATTTCTTAAGTATCATCAGTTTTCAAACATGTTGACCTTCATATCCGTGATAAAGGTTTAAATCATCCGGAAGCCATATTCATACTTTCACTGTGACCACTAAAACTAAACAATTTTATTGAGAGAATATGATTATCAATGGAGAGTTGGGAGAGGTTATTGCTTCAAATGGGTCATATTTTAAGGAAATATTAGCATTTTTTTTGTTTACATCGCCCCTCAGGTTGCTATTCAAAAAACGACACTTCACACGGAGCAACAACAACAAGAACAACAACAACAAGAACAACAACAACAAGAACAACAACAAACTACTACTACTACTACTACTACTACTACTACTACTACTACTACTACTAATAATAATAATAATAATAATAGTAATAATAATAACAATAATAATAATAATAATAATAATAATAATAATAACAATAATGATAATCGAATAATTCTGATATCAGAGAGAGATCGAGCAAATATTTAAATACAAAACAATTTTCCTCACTTGGTAATTAACAAACTTTTAAAATTTTTAAAGAAATATGAAATACAGAAAAAAAGATGAAGGGACGTTGGGAACTTATTAATTGAAAAGGTAATTAATTTCCTTGTGCTCGGAGTTTTTGGTGCATGGGATAATTTTTTTTTTTTAGTTTTAGAGAATTTTTTCAAGGAAAAAGATGAATCTAAAATATTTTTCTGAATTTTCACAAAAATGGAGATAGATAGAAAAAAAAAGAAAGGCTGGGTCCGTCACTGTCTGTCAATAGAAACTGTCATGTGATCATTGTCTTTTGGCAGCCTGTCGAGTTGGGATGATCAATTAAACAATTAGAAAAAGAGATGATCAATGAATGAATTACTCCTCTCGCCTTTTGTTGGGCGGTGATTACTAAAAAGCCCAAATTTTCAAACAAAACAAAATACAAGTGTTGACACTGCCGGGAACCAGGGACTGATTTAGCATAAACCTACATTGCAAGCTGAATTCACCACTGAAATCTTATTTAGGTAGGAGTTTTCGAAAAAAAATTTTTTTTTTTCTCCGGAGATAAGGGGATAGATGTATAAATTTTCAGCTCTCTAGCTGGCTGTATGCACGATACATACATACATACATGCATACATACATAGCCAGCCAGACTTGCTGTCAAACTGGAGAAACCTATGTTGACAGTTTTGGTTGACTGCTTCTAATAAAAAATAAAAAATAAATGAGGTGAGAAACGGTCGATAAAAGGAGGATAGAAGGTCAGCCATATCGTCGAAATACTCCTTTCAACTTTCCCAGGTCAGCCATACTATCTAGATATTCCTCTGAAGGGACAGCTGACCTCTACAGCCAACATGGACAACTTCTCAGGAGAAGGAAACTCAAACAAAAAACCTACGGCCCCGAGACCTTAATCCCATTGTCCCATCTCGGTGGGTCATGATATGTAAACTCTTGGTTTAAGGGAATACGTTGGTCATGCACAGTTCTTTTATGATAGATGTAACAAATCCCCCAATGTTTCGTTTGTGGACCTTACTCATAATGATTTATTGATTGAGAAACATGAGAAAAATAATAGTTGATTACTTATGTCCTGCGTCTGTGTATAATCTCTTGGCTGAAGCACTGTCAATTTCTGTTGCTTCTAATCGCAAGTCTCCGATAGGAATATAGATCAAAAATAAATCAGTGAGAATGTTCAGCAAAGAAATTCGGATAGAACCATTATGCTCATTTATTGTCCAAAAGATACAGGAGTGATGACTTATCTGGAAAGATGCCATAATACTAAATGTCTATCTGGGGACAGGACAATTGCCTCCCTGACAGCATTTGCGTTCTTGGGCATTTGCATCCTCCCGATAGTCACCTATGGGGCAGAAACATGGGACCTAACCAAGACTGGCCCTCAAGCTAAGAACCATCGGTGTCAGAGGTATCATAGAATCCGTCTGGAAAGTCAACTGTTGGCAAATGGCCATGTTGCAAGAATGTCAGACAAACTATGGACATCACGACTTATATCATGGATCCCCAGAGATCATGTGCGAAATTGTGGACGGCAAAAAATAAGATACATGATTATTTGGCCAAAATCAGGAGATATTGGCACCGGGACACCCACGATCGAGAGAACTGCAATGTGTGTGTTTGTGTGCCATACCAATTTTGACAAAATACCATCAAACAACAAAAGTATAAAACGAACGTTTTGCCAAACTCCTCGAGAGTCAGACGTGGAATTTAAGATTTCTGAATACAAGATAGAGGAGTGAAAAAATAGTGATCATCTGACGTCAACTCATGTTTTCGAGATCTGGGTATTCTTTTCTAGATGCTGAATTTCTGTTATAAAAAATATCATTTTCACATAATAACAAGTATTTCATTAATTTTCCTTTTCAGTGAAAATCACCTTGCTACTAAGAATGTCATTAAAACAGTTAATAATTATGATATAAGATTTGAACAAAATAAAAACATAAGAATTTTGAAATGCAGGATTTTGGGGAAATTGTCCGACCAAGTTATTTATAATTACAAGTAAATTACAATTATCAGTAGTATTTCTGAGGCAGAGTGGTATAGGGCGTTCTGCTAAAAATCAGTAGACTTTTCTTTCCACGCTATCGACACTTGGGTAGGTTTTTTCAATCTTTCGTCAATCTCTTACCATTGAGTTTTGACTTTGTTTTCGTAAGTAACAATGACGGATGACATTGAGCAGAAGGAAAAAAAATGAGTGATGTCATTCACGAATAACAGTGACACAGTGACGTACGCAAAAACTGATGACGAATTCACTCCCACTTCTCGAGCCCAACTCAGGTTGACTTGTTCTGCTAAAGTTAGCAAATCCGATTTGCAGGAACTATTAAAGGAGGGGTTGGAATGAGACACGTCGCTTTGTTTACTTTTTAGATTTTTATGAAGCGAAGGAATTTGACCTTAGCACAGCTATGCTTTTATGTAATTATTATTCTGTTAAGAAATATCTTTTCAGATTCTATTTTTAAGAAATTAAATCTGTTTTGATATTTACGGCAATATTTTGGCCAGCAGCAATAATTCTTGCCTGCACTCCCCATTTAATTCACACTTAACGCTTGCAAACGAACAACACAAACAAAAAATAGAACAAAATTAAATAAAATGCGGGTCGTTGTAATAAAATGTCGAACTGGAAATAATTTGGATAAGGATGTAATTAAGTAATTGCTTCAGACTAATTAGCATCCTCAGGCAAATTGGGTGGATGTTTTATAGACATGAAAGAAATGCGACTTGGCGTGCAGAATTGAACGGTTATTTGTAAGGGTTCCTTTATTTGCCATTAATATTGTAGAGAAGTGAAAGTTAATATGGCCTCTATCTTAGGGATTTATTTCAACGATTCGGTAAAACGGAATGCGCATGCGCACGTGCAATTGATGTATTGAAATAAGGCCGAGATAAACATAGATATAAAAGCACACGAACACACAGAGGCACACACACATATGTGTATGTGTATGTCTGTGTGAGTACACATGTTCATAGGTATGTGTACGTATGTGTATGTGCTTTTCTGCATTGTTGCATGTGCTTGATCAAGTAGGTTATCTATGATTATACATACACACATTAATACAGGTATAGATGTTGGAGAGACAGGGAATTGTATCTCCACATGTACGCATGCACATGAACATACATACACATACGTCCATACATAAGCACATACATACGTATGCACACATATACACACAGGCACTCATACATATACACGTGTTTGCCACAAGAAATAATTTTTAAAGTTGACATAAACGTTGGAAATATTGAAAATAAAACACGACTTGAAAAAACGACCAAATGTTTGTGAAATTATTGACAGTCAAAGACAAACATATGACTAGGTGTGACAGGAAGGTGTGTGTGTGTGTGTGTGGGTGTGTGTGGGTGTGAGTTAGAGGGTCTTGAAGAAGACAGCGAGTCGTATTAATTACCGAAAATCAGAAAGAATTTAAAACCGATATCTTCATATATATTGCAGAGAGAAAGAGAGAGAGAACAGAGAGAGAGAGAGAGAGAGAGATAAAGAGAGAGAGAGAGAGAGACAGAGAGGGGTCAGATAGAGAGAGAGAAAGAGAGTGAGTGAGTGAGGGAGAGAGAGAGAGAAAGCAGAGTGAGAGAGCAGAGAGAGAAAACAGCAGGAGAAAGAGAGAGGGGGAAGAGATAGAAAAAATATAGACAGAGAGGGATAGAGGAGGAGAGAGCAGAGAGGGAAAAGAAAGCAGAGAAAGGAAGGGATGTATATATATATATATATATATATAGAGAGAGAGAGAGAGAGAGAGAGAAGGGAGGTAGAGAGAGAGAGAGAGCAGACAGAGAGAGTTTATTTGGGAAAACACAGAACAAAATAAATGTTATTAAAAACCGTCTATCTAAATTGTCAACATGAATGGCTATGAATGTATTACAGGTACAGATTGCATCAGTAGAGCTAAAGGGCTGAAAATCTAAACATTTACTCCTTATCAAGTCTAGAAGATTTCTTGTTCCTTCGAACCCCTCCCTTAGATAAATTCTTAGCAAGGAATTCAATTTACGATATAACTCTATGCTAAATATTTTTGAAGATTCAGACTTTTTCCAGTGACCACTGCCAAAACAAAAGGTGATAGAAGTAACTTCGCCATTTTTCTGATTGATCATCCACTAGCTGGGTATGCTGCCAAGGAACATTGGTCACATGTCGATTTCTATTCAGTGACTAACCTGACCTGTTAAATTCAAATTTCTGAGCCCCCACTGTCATTCATTTCAGCTGATAATTAACTTCGGGTTTTCAATAAACTGTCAATTTTTTTTTCATTTCAAATTTCCTGGCTTCCGTTCCTTTGATGGGCGAATGATTTCCGCTTTCTATTGTTTTGCCGTAAGCAATCTATAGACAAGCACACGTATCTGCTGAATGAAAACACTCCTCGTTTCCCTTGTCAACCCACATATGGGCCAATACACACAGAGACATAGGTACATTCAAACACACTGGCCCATGCAGCCTCTGATCACACGCAAACGCTCACATATATACTGACACGCGTATGTAAACACACACTTATACGGAAATATTCACAATATTTACGTATTATCATCATCACCGGTCGTAATGTTATCAGCTTGACAAAGATCTTTTTCATCTCCTTGCATGACGAGCATGATTGAGCTTATTTCTATCATGTTTACTGCAAAACATTTTATCTCGTCTCCTCATCTCGTGTCTTGCCTTCCCTACTGCGTTTACTGTTCCACTGGCACCAACCAGTAAGCCTTTTGCTACCTGTGTTGTCCCCTTCGTCTCGTGATGTACCCTTCACATCTCTATCATTGTTCGATATCCATCACCCTGGTCTTCCCTCTGATCCACGTTTTCATTTACTTCCATTGCACTCTATTCTATTCAGTGTTTGTTTTCGAGTATTATTGTAAGTTACCACATTTTGCACCTGTGCGCCATAGCTGGTATTATGCATTGATTATCTAATTTACGTTTTAAGCAAATTAACGATTTGCTTTTCAGTATGTCTTTAAGTAATGTTCCAAAAGTATAGACAGTGAAGCCTTAGAAGAACTTAGGGCACAGATTTACCTAGGTCAGGCTAAAGCTAGAATATATATATATATATGTATATATATATATATTATATATATATATATATATATATATATATATATATATATATATATATATATATATATATATATATATATATATATATATATATATGTATATATATATATATATATATATATAGAGAGAGAGAGAGAGAGAGAGAGAGATAGCGTATTAGTATGTGTGTGTGTACCATGTATTTAGGCAGCAATCATTCGTTAATGCAGGTTTTTAGTGTTTTACTATATTTGCTTGCGCTGAATATATATATATATATATATATATATATATATATATATATATATATATGTATATATACATGTATGTATATATATATATATACATACATATGTGTGTGTGTGTGAGTGTGTGTAGCTTTAATATACATTTTATATTTTTAAAAAGTTCATTCTGTATTACGTGAAATATAGTATAACATTTCCCTCCTTTTGTATGTGAATGTCTCTCTCTACCTCTCTCTCTGTACATATATTTAGAGAGAGAGAGAGAGAGAGAGAGGGGGGGGGGAGAGAGAAAATCAAGTACAAACAAATTTATCAAAATTCCCAAATAAGCACGTGTTTACATCGAGAAACGCACAGAATGGGAAAGCCTAAATAAAAAGCAATCAAATGTTTTGCCTTCTTGCAGCCTAGACGCCAGCACGAACACACACGCACTTACTAAAACGCGCACTCGGAAATATATTAATTTCTTAAACCAACGTTTTCCCTCTCAAGTAGAATACCAAGCGTACATAGAAGGTAAAAACCCTCAACAAGAAAACCCTCATCGTTTCACTTCATACTGGCTCGTTTCAAGTTTTCACGCATAATTTTACGTACAAAATACAGATATTTTTTGTGAAAATAGTGCATTGCACTTTTACAAAAACGTTGTAAGTGCATAGAATAACATAAATATACTTTATATACTTATATAAATACTATATATATCACTATCTTAATGAAGGGAACAACATGGCGGCGCCGAAATCGAAATTTACCACCGTATCAACCCGATATCAGCGCCCACTACAGTCAGATCTTTTTAAGCTTCTCTTTTTCTGGCTTTTTGTTTTTTCCATGCCCTTTTTCATTATTTATTCGTTCGTTTTTTTCTTTGTATCTTTCTCATTTCTTTTCTTCTTTTTTTCCTTTCCTTTCTTCCTTCGTCTCTACCTCTGCCCCCCCCTGTATCTCTCTCCCATTTTCTTCTTTTGTTTCGCAATTTGCTGTTTCTTTATTTTTTCTTCTATTCTTGAATCCTTTCATTCTTTCATTTTTCATTCATTTGTTCATTCGTTCTTTCCTCTCAATTTCTTGTTTCTTTCTTTCTTTCTTTCTTTCTTTCTTTCTTTCTACCTTACTTTCAGGCGTCTGTTTTCTTTCACTCTTACACTAACGAATTCTCTCCGGGATTTTACGCATAGGGAAGATCCGAACTCCCTCTGGCGGAATATTTTAGTTCGCATAACCATCAGGGAATCGAACGAGAAAGTTATTCCCCTTTGCACCATGTTAAAGGACGTTTAGCAGATAAAGAAGTAGAAGGGGGTCTAAGACTTCTCCACATCCAACATTTTGAGATGCCCCTGGATACATCTATTGCTTGGAGTTGAACTTGGTGAAATTGAAAGAAAGTAGATCAATCTGATACATTTCTGTATGAATGTTGCCGGATGGAATTTGTTATAAATCAATCTGATTTGCTGCGTTTGAGTCAAGCAAAAACTTCAATCAAGTCGTTAGATGATTTTTAAATTATATATACTCTTCCTGGAGAGATACAAAAATATCTGTGTAGCATAAGAACTTTTTCTATCTATTAAATGAGTTATATATATATATATATATATATATATATATATATATATATATATATATATATATATATATATATATATATAAACTATAAAGACCTACCTTCTTGTAAGTCAGCATTCGAAATCTTTTTACCAGCAATTTACTGAGCAATAATGTGAGTGAGAGATTTGCACCTATCTCAGCCATCAAACAGGCCGTATACTGGCAACTGTTCGCCAAAATTGTGAGGTCAAATTAGACAGACAATTACTGGGCTTAGCTTATTATGGCTCACATCCAATTAGAGAAAATTTGAGTTACGTAGATAGTGTTGCGCCAGTATTCCAAGCAAACCTCATTTACCTTGAAAATCAGAATTCAATCTCTACCCTGGCTTGAACTGAGATTAGATTACAAGTCTAGACTATCGGACAATCATAAAAGCATTTTGGATAATCAAGTCTTACTATATCTACTAAGAACTGATAACATTACCTAAACAACTGATGGCAGTCTATATATTGTCCGAACTTGTAGTGTTTATTACATTCTGAGGAGGTTACCACTTCCGACGAAACATGTCAATGGAATGAATTGGTTTTATTTTCAACAACGAAACGCTTTCTCCCTTGTCTGTTCAACTGATATATGTACATTGGGTACCCAAACATGATGCATATATAGGCACCGTTGACGATTATCTGGGCGTGGCACCTTTTGTATCATTTTTGTTTGCTCAAAATACGAATTTCCAAAAAAGGAAGCGTGAATGCTGCTGGACACAAATTGAGTGATCAATTTAGCATAAACTTGAATTTATCAAACCTCAAGAAAATCTAATTGGGGCAATTAAAACAAAGAACCGTTTTTTCTATACATAATAAGGAGTAAGTGCTGAAAGTTGCAGCCCTTTAGCTCCACGTGTGATATTTACATTGCCAGTCAGCCAGCCAGTCAGTTAGTCATCTAGACCTACTCAAAAACTGAAGAACTTGTGATGACAGTTTTGTTGATGATTTCTAATATATATATATATATATATATATATATATATATATATATATATATATATATACATATGAATAAATGAATACTTATTTCGACGGGATAATCATAAAAATTATTTGATTGTTGATCTATTTACGCTGTCAAAGCTGATCTACATATCCACTGTGTTAAAATGAGGTGTCGATAAAAAAGAGTTCTGAATAAAGATAACATATATATATATATATATGTATATATATATATATATATATATATATATATATATATATATATATATATATATATATATATATATATATATATATATATATATCATTGTGTTTATGCACGCATATATGTTAACCCAATAAATGTATATTGAGCTACATAGGTAAAAATCGACCCAGATGAAGAACATTTTCAGATAGTAACCTTGCCCGAGATTTACAATGTAAAAAGGATTATTTTTGAAAAATATTTGCTCTGTTTTTTCCCTCGTTTCAGGAAATAAATAATTCTTTCTCCTCACGTATTCGATCGTAAGAAACGAATTACCTCGTGTGTGTGTTTGCATGTTTGTGTGTGTGTGTATGTATGTGTGTGTGTATGTGTGGTGACATCCGCCAGTCCCACTAGATCTGCAACCGGAAAGTTATGTTTCAGTCTCTGTTGGTTGAGTAGCATCAGTTGTGGTGGTTGAGGAGACCCAACCGGGAGGAAGAGCAACTGCACCTGAAGGTACGGTCCTTAGTCATGCAGTGTTACTGGACTGACAAAAGTCCATTTTAGTGTAGCTCCCGGTCGTGATAGTCTCATTACAATAGTAACGGTCAGTCAAATATCTGCATAGTCATTGATTGATGCTTTTAAGGATTGTTCTTTTGAGATGTGATTGTCAGATCAATCGTGAAAGGATTGGTATGAAAATCGTTTAGTTCCGTGGGTGATACATAAATACTGACCATACAATTGTGGAGGAGTTTTTCGGTCGCCGAATGTCTATTTATGCCCAATGTTGGTCCGCATGGTCTGTGTTTCCAGTGTGGAGACTCAGGCTAATTATTGCCGATTGAACCGTAAGTTGAAGTCAGATTGCTTTTCACAAAGTGTCGCCGATTTGTATTTTCAGTCGTGGATCAAAGCGTTTCATACCCTTGTCGCTACGATTTGACCCTGAATCGCTACAGAAACATAAGGCATTACATAACTATGATATATGAATACAAATAAATTAAAAGATTGATATAATTCAATCGAAATTTGCCAAAATAAAGGATAACTGTAAACTTTGTTTTACAAAAAAGTGGTTAGGAAAGTCAAACATAAATAAGAAGAAACTTTTCGCAAGTAATTTTGGGGTCTTTCAGTCTTTGATACTTTATTCCCCTCCCCCCAAAATCAAATTTTTTTATTAAACTAACAGAAAACTCCCCCCCCCCCTGCGTATCCATCCGATTATCAATCATAATTTAATTCGTTTTTTGGAGATTATATATCCGAGTTGCGAGTGGCTTAACGGTTTAGGGCGTGGACAATAGAACTTGCAAGCTGTGTTGAAAATCGTAATAATGCCATTGGGATTGAAAACCAGGAGCTGGAGCTCCCCGAGGCTGACTGAGGTTATCTTCAGTCTTGTCAATGGTGCAAAACTGAATTGATGTGCATCGAGCTGCATGGGAAATCGCCTCTCTCCCTTATAACCCTTTCTCTGGCCTGCGCCCGGGCGAGACTTTTGGGGGGCGGATCCACAGTTTCACGGGACTGATGGATGCCACCAGAAGATTATATTGCGCCAGCTTCGGGATGTGACTATTAAGCAATGAAGTAACACAATCAATTCTGCTTGATTTTATATTTCACTTTTGCCACTTAATTGATTGATCTTAGAAAGATTGTTTAGCGTCAGTTTCTTGGAGGCTTTATTCATACTTTATTCATGCCACCATTTCCCCTTCATGTAAGTTCCAATAGAGAAAACTATTACAAATTAAAACAAATAAAAACTAGCACAACTTCCAAAAATATGAAATTATAGCGATGTTATCAATTGTGTTTTCGAAGATTGTACAGCGTCAATTATTTTCGTTCTAGGACATCGCAATATTTAGCATTTGAGGTTTCATTTTCACCAAAAGACAAACTGCGTAAAATGGCACCAACGACTCTGTGTCTCATCTACCCCCCTCTCTCTCGCATCAGCCTCTCTTTATCTCATCTCCTCATCTCTCCGTCTCTATATCTCCCTCTCTATTTCTCCCTCCCTCTCTCTGGCCTTCCGTGAATTTCAGCCGTTCCTGCTTGGGCTCCACATATCACATTACCACTTACACGACCCTGGTTTGCGAAATCCGAAATAGACCTTGGGGTGACAAGAACTCGAAGTGGGGGGAAAGGTGGATTCATGCCTTTCCAAACAGCATTATTGCAAATTGAGTACAAACTGTCCCAGCTAGAGTTTGAACTCTCAGTCGGTCCAATTCATCCGCGAAAAAATTGTATAGATCTCTCCAATCCCTATCAGTAGACAGGTGGGTCTGTCGATTCGCTGTGACTAGAAAATTATTTCATGATAACGGACACTAAGGTAAAAAGTGACGTCTCCCTAGCAACCGATTCCGATTCGGACGCAGAGTCTTGATAATAAAGGTCTGTTTACAAGAAGGAAGACGAGACTATCTGGCTGAACAGCGCTGACAGGCGTGAGAACAGATTTGTTACACAAGGCAAAAACCGTGTTAGAAATAATAATGATTTGGAAGCTCGTAGATCTTTCCCGAGGCGATTTGCATCCGATAAGACGCTGATATCTACGTGGATACAGAGACACGTCCACAGTCGAGTGATGAGAATAAATCATTTATTTCACATAGAAAAATGTCCTTCTTTGACCATGCAATTAATTCAGCGGTGAATATTAATCGCAGTAGTTTACTCGTACCGCTAGAAATGACGGCATATATGAAATATGTGAGTGTACATGGCATTTTTTAAACATAGATAATAGGGATTTGCGTTGCAGTGAACTAAGACAATAGCCTCCAGTTGAACACGAACGGATTTTTTGTATTTCATTTTTTCTTTATATATATATATATATATATATATATATATATATATATATATATAATAAAAATGCTGAATTAGTATATATATATATATATATATATATATATATATATATATATATACTAATTCAGCATTTTAATTATATCATCAGAACATATAATTCTATTTCACTTCGTAACTTGCGTCCTTTGGTGTGACAAAGCTCAAACACACATCGAATAATTCACTCGTGCCGTCAGAAAAGACAGCGTTTATGAAATATATGTATACACATTGCATTCGTGGATTATGGAAATTCATTTTGCACAACGCTTGGAGAAAAACGTTCTGGCTTTTATCTTTATTGCTTTTTATGTATTTATTAGTCTTTAAAATCAACATTTTACTACGTCATCAGAACATAAATTTTTATACATTTTTACGCCAGCTGCATCCCTTAACGTGACAGAGCACAAACACACATTGTTAATTATTATATGAATGACTGGATTCAGTCTTGTGCAGCGAATATTTCAGATGAAAATTCAGCTAACGACGTGCTAGGATAGGGACCAATATATCTAATGGGATAGCTAGAATCTGACAAACAGTGATTCATTCACTTGAAGCAATTATTGAGTGGAAAAATGAGTGTGCTTTTCGTATGAGAGATTGACTAAAAATGATGACCGCACAACTTAGTATGTTTCATTGCCTCATGACACATAGAACAATTCAAACATTGAGTTCCTCCATTAAGTTTACACTCCAAGTATAATTACACAACATTCAAGATCTTTGATTATGTGTTCGGATAAAGGGCTGAGGAGTCAAAATTTCCTAGGATGGACATCACTTTTAACTACCATTTATGTATGTGTGTGTGTGTGTGTGTGCGTGTGTGTGTATGTTTGTGTTTGTTTAGGCAGTAGTCTTCCATTAGTACAAGTCTGATAAAAGACGATAGACAAGGAGTGTGTTTTTCAAATCCTATATTCAAATCTTATATTCCTGTATATTTACAGGAGACACATGTATGGATCCAATGAATGCCAACATTGTCTAGATGTTCTTGATCTTGCACTTTCGATTATACTTCTAACCATCATCAAGATCAGGAAAAAACGGGGAATGTTATTTGTTTTTAGTTTTTAAATATTTTTCAAGTCGGCGTTTGAAGAAGGGACTAAAGCCCATTGTTTACAATTAATGTTGTATAGTATACTAATGGCGTATACAAATGGAAATATCAGTTCATAGTAAACTATGAACCGACATTTCCATTAGTATACGCCAAGCGTTCACAAGTGAAAAAATCAGCTCCTAGTCTTCTATGATCTATAATGTGAGTACGAATGGCACTTTGATTAGCAAATGGTAAGTTAACCTAGTTGTATAAAAGGCTTAAGATTCTTGAAGATCACGTAATGAGATCAAGGAACTCCAAAAAGGATTGAGTTCTTCAGTTTGGGAACAGGAATTTTAAATGTATTTAACAACACTTAAATAGATACATTCAGCCCAGTGAAGAATTTCGCTTATGTGTCGCCTCGTTCGTAACGTCATCATAGCGCACCAACGGTAAACATGAAAACACACCCATACAAACAAACACAGAGATACACACACAGCTACACACAAACATACATGCACACAAGCACACACACACACACACACACACACACACACACAATATATATATATATATATATATATATATATATATATATATATATATATATATATAATACAAATCAAGAATATAATGTGATATAAAATGATATAATGTAATGTAATATCCGATGTCTGATGGGTTTATTCCATAAAGTGCACGATACATTCAACATTAAACATTAAGTCGAGTTAGATTAGAGCTTGTAATATGATGAAGTGAAGGATTCGTTACACAAACACATTTATGTTTCCGCTCTCTCTCTCTCTCTCTCTCTCTCTCTCTCTCTATATATATATATATATATATATATATATATATATATGCCCTCAGCTAGGTTAAACGTCACGAGAAAACCCGTAGCCCTTTCCGTCAATATATAGGACAATGTGTCCCAACGACAATTAATCCTCTTTGTTATAACATTCTTGAAATGCGGAAAAGGAAGAAAGAAAATAAAATTTGAGAATGCGAAAGAGTCTCTATCAAATTACAGCTGTGTACCGGTCGGCTGGGAAATAACACCAACCGTTTCCTTTCATCTCTTTACATTCGAAGAGCCGAAATCAAAGAAAGGAAGAAACATAGAAAGAAAGAAAAAAACAAAGAGAAAAAACAAACAAAGGGAAAATTAAATGAAAACAAAAAAAAAAAAAAATAGGAAGATGAAATTCAGAAAAAAAAAACTGGTGAAAAAAGAAAGGATTCCAGAACGAAGGAAATAAGAAAGAAAGAGAAAATTACAAAAGAAATGAAGAAAGAAAAATTACAGGGAAAAAATTGTGTTTTACTAGTTTTGCGAGTGAGGAAGGTCTATCTTCGTGTCTAGAAAATCAACATTTGTATGTATTCTGATTTTAAATGGCTTGTAAATGCGAACACTGACACCTATGAGAAATAACTCCTTTTACCACGTATAGAAATACTGGATAAATGAAAGTATGAATGAAAATATATTTTAACGATGATGATGGCATATAAGGAAAGAAACGATGATGGAAGATGTTATGAAGAGGGCCAGACCCAGACCAAAAGGTCTGAAAGTTAAGCCATAGATGTGCTAGTTCTTTTCTGGTGTGAAGATCTGTTAAGAGCAGTATTGCTGACTTTATTTCAAGTTTCGAACTAATCTAGAAACACCTAGAAACCTTTAGATTCTTCAAATACATACATAAAATATAGGAAATATATCATATATCATTAATAAATTGGATGTGACTTCAGTGTTCAAGATTTATTTTATTAAGATATTTCTTATTCAATTAAAACCCATCTAAATAGAAATTTGTGACATCTAGACGCATTCAAAACATCTACATGTGGATGATGAACATCAAAAATGACTACGCTGAGCAAAGGACGTAACTAACATTTTGGTATGTCAGTCAGTGACGACAATCGATGATTGAGATGGCCACATATCTAAAAAGGAGAAGCATTACTAATAGACCAGACCTTTCGAGTAGAAGAGCTGCTATGTGGGCAAAGTATTTGAGCATTTCTCATCATCATCAATCGTCAGTGTTCAAGTGCAGATTTTTCAAGATAGGCAATCTCTCTCTACTTAAAAGTTTTACACCAACCAAAACTCTCAACGTCTATACGATCAACTTCGGTTTTTTCAATTTTTAAATGGATCTAACTGGCTGGTTGGCTGGCTATTTATGTATTTATCACGCGTACATGCCACACCAATGCTGCCAGAAAGATTGAATTTTAGCATTTACTCCTTTTCATGCCTGGGAAAAAACGTTTTTCACCCCCACCAAAACAAAGAAATAATGGTTGGTCAATTTACAATGTAAGCACATGCTGAATCGGACCCTTTGCTCGTGTCCGACAATATTTATACTTGTTTTTCGAAAAATTGGGAATTTTTTCAGTGATCACGACCCAACAAAAGGCGAGAGAAGTAACTTGTTCAATGATCACCTCTTTTCCCATTTAAAAAAATTAATTGCCCCAACACGACATGCTTAAAAAAGAAATTAGTTATGTGACGGTTTCTATTCAGTGACTAACCAGACTTGTTCTTATTCCGAATGGTTTTATCCCTACGTTTCTGTTGATGCAGGTGGCTTAACGGTTGACAGCACGATAATGGATCGTCGAATCGAGTTCAAACTGTGGCTGAGAAGGTCGATCTTCACTCTGCTCTAATACCCTTGGGAAAGGCATGGATCCATTTCCATGGGTAAGAAGCTAGGAAAACTGGACTCTCTAATCATGGTCAGCAACCAGTCGAGGAGATGGACAACGATTCTAAAGCCAGTAGTGGAGCCCTTTCGAGGCAGCTGGATACCAGCTTTGAGTATATTCCGGCAGCTCCTAGAGCCAAACTTATGCTAAATGAATCGTGCTCCGCTTTTATTTTGGACTGATTCGGCGAAACCAAGAGAGAGATTCCGTCGACAAAGGCACTTTTGGATCTCCAAACGATTCACCCAGGTTTGCACCTCAGCGAGATCATTTCAGGGTTCTTCCATTGTCTACCAAGACCCTGTGGTCTCCTTTATACATTGGCAAAATGACGTGATAAAACCAATAATGATGAGTATATTAGCTCGAGCAACTGGTGGATTGGTTATAACGACCATTCATGGAATTTCAGACAATCCCTACAAACCTTTACGCTTTTGGCTCGTTTCCAAACACAGCTAAGCTTCATGAATATTCTACAGAAGTTTGTGTGGAGGGGGATATTATGATGAGTCATGATTATCATACAAAAGAGATCGGGGTGGGAGAAACAGAGAAAAAGAAGTGAAAAAGAGGAAAGGAATAAGCATTGAAACTGGAGGAAATAAAATGGCTAGTCACTCAATGGAAACTGTCACGTGACCAATGTCTTATAGTAGTATGACGTGTTTGGGATGATCAATTAAAAAATTGGAAATATGGATAATAAACAATAGGTTGCTTCTCTTGCTCTCTGTTGGGCAGTAATCACTAAAATAGCTCGAATTTAAAAAAAAAAGAGTGAGAACACTGCCGGGCATATACTGGAGGGTCGACTTAGCATAAGCTTACATTGCAAATTGATCCCCCCCGCGCAAAAGGAGCCTATTTAAGGGAGAATTTTCAAAAAACAAAATAATATTTTATCAAGAAATAATGAGGAGCAAATGTTGAAGTTTTGAGCCCTCTAGCTCCATTGTTTTGGTTGACAGTTTTTGAAAGAGAAAGAGAAGAAAGAAAAAGGGTTGGAATGGGAAAGCGAGATCTCGTTTATTCTCGTGTATTCACGTGAACACTACAACGATATATTGGCCCTCCTCCAGCCTCTGAATATTCGTTAAGTACAGACAAACACTCAGCAACTCCTGAAGACAACTGAATAAAATATACACTAGAAGGCCGAAGAATACCACGACTGGAAGGTTGTATTGAAAACAAAGAAGGAAAGTGAAAGACAAAAAGGCGAAAGAAATTGTAAGAGAAAAACTTCATCTCAGAATTTCAGACAATCCAGAATGGCCGAAGAATCTATCGTCCGAATTGTTGTGCTACAAGTTGTTATTCATTCATAGTGAATAAAAGTCAAAAGAATTGTTTGCATAAATCTACATCACAACCTACCTCAATGAATTCAATATGATTATCTATCTATCTATCTATCTATCTATCTATCTATCTATCTATCTATCTATCTACTTGTTGCTTTGTCTTACCCGTGAGTGGTCATATCTATCTATCTATGTCTGTTCACATTAGTTTATCTTTCTCTCGAATTTTTCGACCCCTCTCTCGTTCTCTCTCTCACGCACACACACACACACACAAACACACACTTGCAAACACAAATGCATGCATACATATCAATATATGTTCCTCTTTGTGTATATGTGAAAGCAACATATAAATTTATGTATGTATTTATGTTAGCATATCTGTCCCCTTCTGTGAGTAATCATATATTTGTATTCATTTTTCTCTCTCTGTTTTAAGCAAACAGACACATACACACACACATACACACGCACGCACACACACACACACACACACACACACACACACACACACACGCGCACACACACAATCGAGATTCAATGACATGATAGTTTATGTCAATAAAATCAATGATATTTAGACGTATAGGAAAGGACAAGAAATAATCTATTTTCAAGATTCGGTCATAGAATCAAAAAAGACGAAAAAAAAAGAAACCCACAAAAAACAAAACGTTACCAAAAGCTAATAACGAAAAGCTTCATCGATTTTTGAATCAGTCAATCGCCAAATCGATTCATTCAATTTCAATAACTTCAAACGCACCTCAATACATCCACAGATCTGGGATTGAATCGACTGTCCAGAACGGACTTTTTTTTTTAGTTTAAAACAAAATCTTCTCAGAAAATACCCAACTAGAACATGTGTCCCCTCCCCCGCTGCGTGACAAAACCTCCGGTATTTGTTACCGACATTTCCAAGCTCCGCTTCCATTTTATTCTCAATAGAAACCACGCCTGCCCCCACCCCCACCTGCACCCCGATTGCTCTCATCCTTGACATTTAGCGATCAATCGGCTTCCAATGAAGGAGACAGTTTGATTAATAACTTTGGCGGATTTCCCGATTCACTGGCTCTCGTCTTACCGGGATGTTTCCCGCCAAACCCCTGACCACATTCATTCACCATTTTGAAAAGTTCCATTCTTATTTCTCAAGTTTTCTTTTTCTCCATTCATACATTTCTATTAAAGAGCGTCAATTAAAACAGTCATTAAACTATTTACATAAGTTTCTTCATTACATAATTTCCTTTAAGCGGGTCTGGCTGCTTATCTATCAATTTATCTATCTATCTATCTATTTATCTATCTATCCATCTATCTATCTATCTATCTATATATCTATATATATATATATATATATATATATATATATATATATATATATATATATATATATTAAAAACCATTAATCAAAACTGCGAGCATCAACATACTTGACATTAACATGGGTTTCTCCAGTTTTAAAGTGGTGTTAGCTGGCTATCTGGCTGGCTAGCTGGCGGACTGGCTGATTGGCTATGTATGTATCACGTGTACAGAGTGCACTAAGGATGACCCTGGAAGGCTAGCAATTGAAACATTTACTCCTTGTTATGACTAGAAAAAACTTGTTTCTCTGAACCTTTGAGATGAGGTATTATTATTATTATTTCTATCATCATTCGGACTATCCTCAACTTAGTTGTTTTTCATACAATGTTTCGGCCGTTGTTTTTTTTTTTGAAAATCATGGAGAACTTATTGAGAGGAGAAAATTATTCGTTAATCACTCCTTTTCAATTTTCTAAAACCACCTTTACCACAGCGTGCTGCTAGAGGACTTTGGTCACGTGACGGTTTCTATTGAGTGACTAACCAGACCTTTCTTTTTTCCCCTTTCTTCAATCCCATGCTTCTCCTATCTCCTTCTCTGTCTGTCTGTCTTTGTCTCTGTCTCTCTGTCCACCCCTCCCCCTCTCTCTGCTTTCCGATTTTCGTTTGATAGACTCGAAATGCTGAGGCATTAGATGGAAGCGACCAATGGATAAATTCTCGCCTTTTTGCACACTGATTTTTCTCGACATAATAAACAGTGTGTGTTTAAACTTTCAGCCCCCTAGCTCCATTGTAGCAGCCTGTACACGTGTTGAGTACATGCATACAGAGCCACCAAGACTCAACGAAGAACCTATGTAGACAGTTTGGGTGACAGATTTGATTGATGGTTTCCAATGAAAAATACTAGAAAGATGAGCTGTTCCTCCATAGAGCAATAGATAGCAGAGAAATCTCATTGATCATTACAACCATAGGAAATTCTATCCTCACTGGGCGCCCACACTTGCTGCCTTGTGTCATACTAAGCTATATCTCATTAATATCCGGATGTCTCGCAAAGGATATCAGGAGAGGGAGTATAGAAAGAGCACTTGATATATTGAGAGAGAGAGAGAAAGAGAGAGAGAGAGAGAAAGAGAGAGAGAGAGAGGCGAGCAGGGAAAAAAGAGAATTAAAGAGAAAGAGAGAGAAAAAGAATAGAGATAACGAGAGAAAACAAGAGAAATGGAGAAAACAAGAGAGAAAGAGGGAAAAGAGAGAAAGGGGAAGGAAAATATCAGGGAAGAGGAAAGGAGAAAGAGAGACAGAAAGAAAAAGAGAAAGAAAGAAAGAAAGAGAGAAATGGTCACTCAATAAAGGCGAAAAGAAACGATGTGTTGACTAAAAGGAAATCTTAATGAGAGAAAATTGAATTAACAATTAACTAACGATAGAATATGACGGGGAAGTGGAAAATGCTGGAAGGGTGAGGCTCCATCTCTCTCTGTCTGAATGTTAAATGTATTTTGATTTTTGTTTTTTTTATGGCTTTGGTGGGGACAGCTGCTAGGTTTGAGAAGGCGACGAATTTGGCGCATCGTAAATTAGGTTAATATGTTGAGACTGATGTAGAAAAGACAGATATAAACGGGCTGACATACATATATGTGTGTCTGTGTAACGTCTTATGTGTGAAATTGACCTGTTGGCAAAATTTTAGGGTTTTTTTTTTTACCGAAATAAATAAGTGCGCACTTTTAGTCTGATCAAAAGTTCATTTCCTCAAAGCAAAGACAAAACAGCTTTTTTTTCACAAATAAAACTTTGTGTAATCAAGTTTGTTTTACAAAATAAGTAATTACGTACTTTCAACTTTTTTTACAAAAAATGAATACGTACTTTTAATTTGATCAGAAGTTATTTTTAATTGAATTAAGAATATTAAACAGCTATTTTTTTTACGATCAAAAGTTTATGTAATCGAAGTGAAAGCAAAATTTTTTTTTCACCGAAATAAGTAAATTCCACCAATTGAGCTATTTCCCCAATCCAGGGTAACATGAATATGTATACAGATATATATATATATATATATTGATAGATACGAATCGATAGATAAATAGAAAGATATAAACAGACGAATAGATAGACTCGCCATTATGGTCAATAATTGTTTGAAGTCACGAAAGAAAATTATACTAAATTATAAATTTGGTCAGAATAAATTCTATTCATGGTATAATAGGTATTTTCCTCTGGAAACATCTAGAATTGAGTAAAAAACATCTAGGCACATCTAGGTTCTAGAGAATCTAGATATTATTGATAAACCCGTCAAAATAAGACCCCCAAAAGATTGAAAAAGCTCGTTTTTTCTCCGAAAATAAAAAAAATAAAAAGAAGGGGTCTGGTGGAGTACTGATGCCATTTTTTCAGGTCAGTATACAAAACAGTATGCACAGAAGTGCTGGAACAGACGAATACATTAACAAACACATAAAAAGATAGATAGATAGATAGATAGATAGATAGACAGATAGATGGATAGACAGAAGAGAATAGATAGGTACAGAGAGAGAGAGAGAGAGAGAGAAAGAGATGGGGGGACATAATGAAAAGTGCTGAATCGATAGATTAATGGCGTCTTGAAACTTGGCACGTGTCGTCGCTCCGGACCACACAAGAATCTGGCATGTCCCTTTCGGAAAAATGACTGGAAATATTTCCGCTATTCTCCAACTTCAGACATCGCATACAGATAAACAGACACGCACTTACACAGATGCACACACACACACACACACACACACACACACACACATATATATACGAGAATGTATACATACAGACACTCAAGTACACACACATAAACACAGATACAACACAGACATTCGCATATAGCACTCACTCATTTGCTCATTTACACAGTCATTCACTAACTCATATACGTCCCCACTGACCAATTCGTACACACACTCACTCATCCAGCCATACTTACATTCATAGTCGCACACCTATAGATTCACTCACCCTTACACACAGGCCTTCGGTATTCCGCTATGTACTATTAATATTTCTGATCTGAAAATACAATTCCCAAGAAATTGAAATAGAAAACCAAAAGAAACAAAAAATGAGTGTGTGGTTCAGAGGAAGAACAAAATACAAAAAGTCAAGCTCTGACCGGAGAGAATAAAATTTAAAAAAAAAACACGAATAAGTAAAATTAAGGCAACATTATTCCAACATATGAAATAAAGTAAAACTCCCTCCTTACGTCAAACTTTTTTTTTCATTTTTCAGTGTTTTTTTTACTGTTTTATTTAGTGATTAGATTGATTCAGAAAGCCAACAAATAAACGAAGAGACAAACGAGAAAAAAGAAAATCCTGTAATACGATATTGATACAAAAAGAAATGGACAGGAAGTCTTCTGGAGAGGAAGTCGGTACCTTGACATGGACCCTTCTTCATTAGAAACAATCAACAAAGACTGTCATCAAAACTGTCAACATAGTTTACTTCAGTTTTTAAGTGGTTATTTATGGCTGGCTGGTTGGCAGGCTGGCTAGTTGGCTGGTTGATTAATTATTTATCTATCTTTGTGTCACGCTTATCGGACCCACAAATGGAGTTAGAGGGGTGAAAATTAAAACATTTACTCTTTGTTATGTCTAGGGAAAACGTTTTTTTTTTTTTGTAGAAAATCCAGCCCCCAAAAGTTTTTAGTAGTGTTGTAGGGGGCATCAATTTACAGTGCAAATTGGTCCTTTAGTTTGTATCCTGCAACGTTCACACTTCTTTTGGGGAAAATTCTGACTTTTTGGTGATCACCACCCAACAAAAGGCGGACGAAGTAATCTGTCCTTGATCACCCTTTTTTCCAAATTTTTAATTGATCACTGCCAACACAGCATGCCAGACGTCGCTCACGTGATTGTTTATATAAAGGTCAAGATTATTAATGGTCACTTTACACTGATATTCTTCAGAAACATCCCATTTTGTGTCTTAGTATGCACATCACCGAAAGTACGCAGGTAACTGCTACTGGTAATCTAACTAGTACTACTACTGCAGTTGCTGCTGATGTCTCAGTTGTGTATTTTCTCCATTGCCCCAATATTTCAAGTTATTTAAAGCAGAAAACACAATTGTGGAAAATCAACAAATATAAAATTTTGTTCGTGGTATGTGTTTTTGTTTGTACTAAAGTATGAATTTGTATGATTCATCCATACGTGACTAACACGGCCATGTTTGACGGGTACTATGCCAGTTGCTGAAGAATTCCAAGGTGAAAGGAGAAAGATGGAAAACAAGCTTATCGACTTTGATTTTGATACCGGAAGAATTCAACAAAAATCAAATAATAGATAGTCACTCTATAGAAACCATCATGCAACTAATGTCTTTGGACAGCATTGTTGGAGGTGATCAATTAAACAAATCAAATGTGATCAATGAATGAGTAACCCTTCTCGTCATGGGCAGTGATCACAAAAAAGATCAGAATTTTCAAAAAATGAGCGTACATGCTGCCAGACAAAAACTGAGGAAACAATTTAGCATAAACTTACACTGCAAATTGAACTTCAAATTACCAATCTATTTAGGGAGATTTAAATAAACATAAAAAAAGACATAATAAGGAGTATATGTTTTTATTTTCTGCCCCCTCGCTCCGTTGCTGTGGACTGTACGTATGATACATGTATACATAGCCAGCGAGACCAGCTGAAAACTGAAGAAACCTATGTTGACAGTTTTGGTTGATGGTTTCATATAAAAAGCAGGGACTTAACTAAATACAATACCAATGCATTATTTATGGACACCATAAGCACACTATGCTATAAACAAATAAATGAATAAAAAGCAAAGACTTAACTAAAGTGAATACCAATGTACACCATAAGCACTTTATGTTATTAGTCAAAATATTACAGGAACAAATAACTCTATTTATATTTATATTTATAAAGCCGTACTTTCCTTCCATATTGGAATCTATTTGTGTTTATCTTCCCAAATCTCTCAATTTAGAAAAAGATCCTACATCAGATATCTGGAAATGTTGAACTGTCGTCTGTTTCTCTTTTTTTTATATTCTTTTTTTCAAACACGTCTCTCACCCGACCCCTCTCTCTCTGTTTATTCAGAAAAAAATTCTTCTTTTTAAGGAAGCTATATATTTTTCTTCAGTTTTTTCGCTTCAGATGATATATATATATATATATATATATATATATATATATATATATATATATATATATATATATATATGTATGTATATATATATATATATATATATATATGTATATATATATATATATATATATATATATATATATGCAGATGTATGTATGTATATATACGTTTAAATCGTATAAATATATGAATATATATATATATATATATATATACATATATATATATATATACATCAACTCAACAAAGAATAAAATTGAATATATATATATGTATATATATATATACACACATATATAGCTCTATCTTACTCTCTCTCTCTCTCTCTCTCTCTCTCTCTCTCTCTCTCTCTATATATATATATATATATATATATATATATATATATATATATATATATAATGTGTACTATAGAGAGTGAGACAGACTCGGGAGTGAGGTGTTTGGAGGTGAGGTTTATTAATCCTTAAAAGTAAATTGTCCAATCATATATATATATATATATATATATATATATATATATATATATATATATATATATATATATATATATATATATATATATATATATATATATATATATATGGATGGTGAATTGTGCATAATTAAATACATCGCTTAAATTCGGCCCTAGTGACCATTCAGTTCTGTGTAAGGTACGGGGAAAATGCCTGCCTCTCAAACGAAAGTTTCGATCCAACCTCGTGGTACTGGATGAGATATTGGATAGTCTGGAGAGTTGTAATTCAACGAAACAGCTGTCTATGGATGACACAATTATTGATTATATATATATATATATATATATATATATATATATATATATATATATATATATATATATATATATATATATATATATATATATATATATAGATAGATAGATAGATAGATAGATAGATAGAGAGATACTTGTGAGTTTAGAAACAGACTGACAGACAGACATGAGTGAAATATGTGTATCTCTTCCAACATCGTTTGTACAGAAAGATAAAAACCCGGATTAAAATAAACACCAATGTACCGTACATGGACATCACAAGCATTTTTAACTCAAAATCTCTTTCTTTCTGTCTTCTTTACTTTTGAATGATTTCTTTCGAGAATAAAGGAATGTCTAACATTTCATTTTTCTTGTTATTCAATTTTAAGACGTTTTTAGAAACTATCCACAAAATCTGTCACCATCACAGTGGATATCAACATTGCGCTCTCCAGTTTTCAAGTTTTCAATTCAAACATTAACTCCCCGTGATGTCATTAACTCCTCTAGTTTTTTTAGTGATCACCTCCAAACAAAAGGCGATGGAACTTTTTCATTGATGACCCTTTTTCCATTTTTTAAATTGATCATTCCTCACAGCATGCTGCCAAAAGACGTTGGTCACGTTCTATTGGGTGATTAACCAGACCTGCATGTTAGAGACCATCTACCAAAACTATTAACTGAAGTTTCCTCAGTTTTCAAGACGATCTGGCTGGTTGGCTGGCTACGACTGTACCAGGCATACAGCCTGCACCAATAGGGCTAGAGGGCTGCAAATTTAAACATTTACTCATTATCATGTCTACAAAAAACAGTATTTTTTTCTCATAATCCAGCCCCTTAAATAGGATTCAATGTAAGTTTATGCTAAATTGGTTCCTCTTTGATCACCCCTTTTTACAATTTTTTTTTTGATCAACCCTAACAAAGCGTGCTGCCAAAAACACATGACGGTTTCTATTGAGTGACCAACCAGTCCTGTATATTTTTGTATGTCTTTCCTCCATCGGGCGTTATTTTCTTATGCACGTGCCTATTCTTCATCGGTGATTATTTAGTAGATTTCAATTCTTTATATTTCTGTATTTCTTTTTTGAGCACATTTAAGTATATTTTTGAATACCAGAAATGGACTTGTACTTTTAAATCAATAATTTGACGCTAAGAGGATAAATTTGCATTGGTTGGAAGGGAATTCAGATGAGTGCAAATGCATATATATATATATATATATATATATATATATATATATATGGGCAGCAATCCTGTATTTATTCATGTCTGGTTAAATACGATTGACAAGGAATATTTAGTTAATTTCTTACTAATTAAGAGGACGTATGTTTGGATTCACAGAGAGTAACAGTATCAACATACTGAGCGCTTCCGGCTGAACAACTGTGGTTAAGATAATTGTAGAATCGTCAAAGACCTTGAAAATGGCCAACTGTTTAGCCAAAAGTGCTCTGAATTGTGGGGTTCTCAACGACGAATTTGATAAAAATTAACAAAATGATCCTTGTCTGCCGTATATAACTATAACTATATATGTGACTGAGTTTTTTAAACGGGGATGCCCTCAATTCAGTTGGGCGACCGTCTATTGGGATCAAACATAATTGATCTTTGAAGAGTGGCAAAATCCATGTTTGTTTTGTGGTTTTTATGATACTATAACATATATATTTACAAAGCACTCATTAAGTGCATGCACCCACCAGTGTCAATGTCATGAGAGTTAAATGTGCATGGGTCCACATCGAAATGTAATCAGATCTCCTCTAGTGCATTACCCATCCTCCCACAAGATTTCATTGAAATTCACTTTTCAATTTTTTGAGATATGTGGACAGAGAGAACGCTCGGAGACAATGTGTGTTCTTGACAGCTAGGATGTACAGAATAAACAGAGCTTACTCAACTAGCTTTTCAACCAACACGATCGGACAAGGAGAATAAAATCTGTCTCTAAATGTCACTATATCTTATTAAATAAGAGCCTGCGTCAGTTTTTGCTTGCTGATTTGTTGGTTTGTTTATTTTGGGTTCCTGTCATGCTAAGGCAGTCAGAGAGACAAAGAGGGCGAAATGAAGAAATCATCTATAGCACTGCGTGTTCCCATCTACAGTGCTACTACTTCTCCTGTTCCCGCTCCTACTGATGCTATTTCTATAGTTGGACTGAAATATACTGACATTTTTAACGGGTACTATGCTATCAAATACATATTTCTGACTTTACCCAATAATTGTCTTCCAGTGTTTGTTTTACTTTTATGATCATATTTTTAATGCACAATATTCTTGCGAATATATTTACGCATAAACTTATTTTTTCCGTTATTTTGATTGACAGTCGAGATCAGAAACACGAATTTTTGTCATCTTTTATTCATAAAAATCGACCAAACGCTCACTCTGTCACTTCATATTATTAACGGAAATTAAATCTGTCAACTTGACAAATCAAAGACTATACTTATAAATGTTTTTTAATACTAAATTATAGTATATGCAGGATATTGAGGTTGGACATGATCTAGCAGCTATCGACTCAGGAAATGGAATCAGCAAACCAAGTTCGATTATCGACTTAGGGTGGGAGGGATAAAGATGTGTTCCTAATTATTTTCGCTTGCTTTTTTCTGTAATAAATACGCAGAGCTGGGTACAGCAAACGAAAAGACTAAATTGATAAACCCCTAAAAATTCAGCGAAAGCAAGTATAACTGCTATAAGTTAATTTTTATTATCTGATTTTTTTTCTTTAAAATCATTAAAAACCATTAAAAACCAACCTAGAGAGCTGAAATTTTGATATGTTGTAGCTTGGACAAGTAAACCGTATACTTAATGTAAACTGGTATTTAATTTCATTTGTTCATTTAATTATTTATGTGCACCTTGATCATCATCAGGTATTGTTTTACGTTTTGGAAAGCTCTATATCTTAGCTACAACATATTGAAATTTTATCTCTCCCTAAGGTTTAAGAGCAAGAATAAAGAAAGAAACCAAAGGTGAATGCTTGCAAAAAAAGTTAGAATTTTAAAATCTTTACTCCTGCTAAATTTTATCAGTTTATCAGTTGAGCGTTTCTGCTGTGTTCACCACTGCAAATACACAGCAGCAGTACAATTATAAAATTGGGTCTTATCATAAGGCTGTCTGAATAGGCGCAAAAACAAAATAATTATTCGAAATATCCTTCGTTGCTACTTACTAAAATGTTAGGAGGGAAACTAGTAATCAGTTTGACAAAAGTGAGGAACGACCTTGGAAAGGTTGGGAACCATGGTAAAGCAAACATGAAAATTTTCAGCCGAAATTCGAATTCAACGATTTCATTTTCTGGTCTCCATATATCACTTCATATGAACAGAAGACGTTACTTATTATAATCAGTTTGGGACAGAATCTTTTGCATACCAATAACATTAAACAAATCATATCCAGAGAAAGCCGTTTATCATGATCACTTTGAATTAAGTATTTGGACTCTACTGATTTCGATGGCAATGACTGTTTGATAACATTATCCATGGTTATAACCAACAGTTTCCTGCATTATTATGATATCGTTTTTAAAAAAAAGAAATTTATCGTATTTGATGACGTATAATTTGATTTGATATCAACAGGGAATATTAAAAAGAAGAAAGCATTACCTTTTATTGCTCAGTTCCACATTGACCAAACGAGGAGTTGGAAAACTTGGTGATATATGAGAAGAATTCGGGGAAATTTTTTATTCGGATATTGGGAAATAAGTGACTGAAGTGACGCAAAAAATTTTGAAAAAGCTTTTTTAATGTTTGATGTTCAGAACAGTAAAGCTTTCAAGACTATACATACATACATACATACATACATACATATATATATATATATATATATATATATATATATATATATATATATATATATATATGTATATATATATATATATATATATATATATATATATATATGTATATATATGTGTGTGTGTGTGTGTGTGTGCGTGTGCGTGTGTGTGTGCTAGCTTCTTCCGAATTTAGTGGAGAATACAGGTGGGTGTTTGTAAGCAGGGCCTGAAAGAAGGGTGGTTTGATATCCAGCCCCCACGTATATATAATCAATATTTCTCTTCATTTCATAATTTTCGTTAAAAAAAGTAATTATAAATAACAAACAAAATTATAATTGATTTTTTAAAACCTATGCGTGACATCAAGCAGTCCACGTTTTTTCTTAATCTCGAAACTATTTCAGAGTGAAATACGAAAAGCAACGGGAAGCCATGCGAAGGGAATGCAATTTTACAAAGCTCACACAGAGTTTTGTGGTGATTAATTAAATAATATAGAGTTAGGGTAGGGTTACAGTTAGTGTAATTCATTAATCAGATCAATTTTAACAGGTAATAAATGATATCTTTCCTCCATTTCCCATTGCTCCACGTTGGTTTCGTATTTTGTTCCACCAAACTAACGCCATTTTGTTTTTTCGTTTCCGGTTTCCTTGTCTTTTTTCTCGTTTTTCTCATCGCTTAACTCGTCGAGTTGTGTTGTTTGCGACACCTGAGATGTATACAATCTGGTTGCCATGGTATTCAGGTGATTAAATCTTTTAGGCTTGTGTCATATTGAGCCTGATTCTAACATATGGCGGATAGGAAGAGGGTGGGTAAATTTTCTGACAGAACCCGAAGGAAGGTTTTCCATTTATGCAAAGCGATATGTTATTTACGAAGATTTTTTTTTGTTCTATTCAAATGAAAACAAAGGAGGCACGTGATCGTGAATTAATGTGGAAATGAGTAACGACCACCATTTAGAAATATGGTGACAATTGGATTTACATTCGGGGTTAGGTTTAACGGTATTCATTCATAATTGTAGAGATAAAGAGTGAAAGGAAGAGAGAGAAACAGAGTAGGAAATTGAAGTAAGATTAGTAGTGAGAGAGAGGCAGAGAAAATGAAGTGATAGGTGAAAATGAAGAGAAAGAAAGAAAGGAAAGAATACTAAAAGGAAAGAAGAAAGAGCAGAAAGGAGATTTTAAAAAAGCATGAAGGCAGAAAAGAAATACGAACAAGAGGAAGGAAGAGAGAAGAAAGGCGGGAAAGAAAAAAGTAGAGAAACAGTGAAAAAAAAAGAAAGAAAGAAAGTAAAAAGATTTAAGGAAAGCCGGAAAAAAAAGAAAGGAATATGAAAATAAAGAAAGAAAAAAGGGACAAGAAGATAATAAAGAGAGAAAGCCGTGAAAATCAAAGGAATGAGAAAGAAAGGAAGAAAGAAAGAACAAAAGAAAGAAAGAAAGAAAAAACGACGAAAAAGACAAAAGAGAGGTTAAATAAAAACCAGAAAAACAACATGGAAGAAAAAAGAAAGAAAGCAACTTATATAGCCGAGAGAAATAGGAAGAAAAATTAAGAAAATAAATTTGATGGATTGATAAATATTTACGGATTATCTTACCTGAGATCTATCAGGTAATAAAAACTAATTGGCGACTGTCAGGACGCGTGGATTGATTCCCAGGGTTGAGAAAATGGGTGGGGTTGGCAAGGTCTACATCAGAATTAGAAAATCATCATCCTAGCTTGTCTTGCCAGACAGACAGCCACTCTAATGTTGTTTGGTTGATTTTTAGCTGGTCTGTGTTTGCTAAATCAGGTGAGAGTGGACAGTTTTGCATTATGTGTTCAATGTTATCACCACGCTCGTAGGATTCACTGGTCTATAAGCCCCACTTGACCATATTGTCCCCTTCCTATAAACTCCCGCTCTCATTCTGTTGAAAGTGCCCCACTCGTGTCAAACAAGAAGTAATAAGTCCCTCGGTTAAACCTTGAAAGAGCTAGCCGGAAAAAAGCTTGCAACGTATAAGCTACGCGAATAGGCTTGGTAGCAGTCAATACTTTTTCGAGATAAGGGATATGAAAAGGTAAAAGAGTAAGGACTGTGCTAGAAAGAGCTAAAAACACAACCCATCTATTCTAAAAACAGTGTGAAGAGATGCATGTTATATTCAATGGAGGCTACATGGAATAATAATAGTAAAATAAAGACCAATAGAAAAAATTACATTGGTTAAAAACTACACACATATATACATACATGTTATATTCAAGCGGGTTGTATGGAATAAACCCTAAACCCAACCTAAAAAGTAAAACGCGTTAATTAAAATATTATCCAAAGACACCTAGTTCTTTCTATGCTTAGCTCAAAACAGAATTTTAGATTAGCATCGAGCATTTTTAAGCTTAGCTAAAAAGGATTATCAATCGTTATTAAGCCCTTTCTATGATTAGCTCAAAATGTATCATCAATTGGCACCTAGCTGTTTCTATGCTTAGCTAAAAAGTGTATTATCAATTGACTCCCAGCTCTATTATTGTAGCCTATTTGTAGCTAGCTTTTTCGGGGCTTTCTATCAATGACTGCACCACTGTTCATCATGCTTCAGTCAGTGCCCTCACGACCATAGTTTCATTTGATATCTAACCAATCAATCACCACCATCACCACCATTATCATCATGTCAGTGGTTAGAGATTAATTAACAGGATGTCTCTGATATTAATTAATATGAAAATAGTGGCATTCTCACGTCGACAGAACGGATGTCGACGGTTGGAAAAGGGAGGGGGGCTTCTCGTGTAATTGTTATTTCTTAATTAGTTTGTTTGGGATAACGAGTTCGGCCCAGGATAGTGACAGGAGTGGAGGTGTAGACATCAATAAGTAAGGTGGTTGATTGGTAGATAGGTGCGTAGGTAGGTAATTTTTATGTAGGGTGAGAGAGTATAAAGTTATCACATTAGAGTCAGCGGAGTCGTACGGCACTAGCATCAGAGAGAGAGAGAGAGAGAGAGAGAGAGAGAGAGAGAGAGAGAGAGAAATCGATTGGTCAATCCATCAGGGAAGATATGTTGACACATGGAAAGAAAGATAGATAGATAGATATACGTTTTGGCAGTGATGGAAAGGCGCGGATGGCCTAGTGGTTAACAATGGATTCGGCGGGCTGAGTTCAAACTCAGATTATGGCTGTTCACGTTCACTTAATTCTAATGCCCTTCGGAAGAGTATGGGAAGGCAACCAGTCTAGGAGAATGACAACTCTGATTCTAAATCCAGTGAGTGGAGCAGCCTTTAGGTGGTTGGATGCCAACTCTGACGTCCTTCTACCAAGGATATACTAAACGTATCGCACAAGGCTTTCCTTTGGGCTACATCAGCGACGCCGAGAGGAGAATTCTGTCGGCTTGGCCTCTTAGGATCTCTAGACGATACACCCATTATAGTGACCTGGACATTTCATTGTCTATGTAGGCAGAGGGAAGCCTTCAATCTGTGACTTGACAGATGTATCAATCAATCTATCTATCTATCTGAACCACTTCACTATCTATCTATCTATCTATCTATATTAAGACAAATAACTTTCAAATCATGACCTCAAAATAAAATCGCCCCAGAAGATCACGTATTTTGTGGGGGCTGAGTACGACTAAATTCAATTGAACTCACCTCCCCCACCACGCTGTAAATACAGACGCTCTTTTGTCAACCTGCCAATATCAAACTTCATTTATAATGTTTGACTTGATTATTTGTCACAGCTTCTCAGCTGTAAAACCTTCCCTCTAAGAGATCGCGTGGCATCGAGTCTCCTCAGCATATTCATCAATAATCTCAAACTCAATAGCAGAAGCGACAAATGCATTCGTTCTAACGGCAGTATGATATGACACATGGGTTCTAACGGCGCATGTGTTTTTGTATAATCGTAAAATCAGTTTGTAGCAACGGCTCATGGATATTTCCGTGCATTACTTTGTAAATATAAAAATCAGTAAAACCTCGAAAAAATAGCGCCTGGAGTAACACAGAAATATGAAAAAGTTGAAAAAGAAAAGTCTCATCAATTAATGATAAGTTTGAAATAATTAAGAATGTGGAGTGAGATGTATAAATATTTGTTTTGTCTATGAGGCACTCCAGAGTCCGAGAATTTTTTTTTCGGTGGGTGGGGGTCAGATTAAAATGTTTTTTCATGTCTTGTAGGTCAAAGCAGATAAAAAGATGAAATAATGATTGAGTTAAAAGAAAATAATTTCAACGTTTTTATTTTCATTTTAGGAGTGTCTACCTACAGAGACTTCCATTACTATCAATCAAAAAGAACTATGACATTTTTCTTCAGAGACAAAATATTTTAGAATTTTTGCTTGAATTTTGTTGTTTTCAGAAGAGCAGCTGGAATACATGGTGTTAAAACATTTCATCTACAGAACATCAATTCGTTAAAGGCCTGTGCAAAAATGGGACTTTTGCTTTTTTTCTAAATTTTATTGTTAGCAAACTGAAGATAGATAAGTAAAAACATATATCGTCACACATTCAACGAAGTCGGTGGACCGGAGGAAATGAGGCTGTGGACCTGATTAGGCCGTAGTTTTCTGATCCCTACATTAGACTGTGAACGGACAGCGAAGAGGTCCTTTTTGTCTCTTCATTTTGGTTTCGAATCATTAATACACTTCGAATAAGATCTACCCGTTATATCGGCAAATTCGTTATAACGGCACTCAATTAAATAAGTCTAAAGTATCTTGATTTCGACTAATTGCATTCGATATTGATGGGGACTTAGTTATTAAGAAAACTTGGCTCAACCTGGCATAAGGCCACAGTAGGGAGGGCGCCCAGTGAGGACCGAACTCTGTACATTAAACAGAGATAAGGTTGCTTACCGTGCCAAACAATACCTGAGACTATCTTTGTAGTTCTTATTTTTCGAATGATCCATGGGGACACAATCATTGCTTGTCGGGGTTTACAGGTGCTAGCTCAACGTCCAAGGGCTTCCAAGGCTAAAGGGTTCCACCTACTCTGCCATAGTTAAATTCATTTAATGGGAATTTGAGATTCACTCCATTTGGGAGTTTCAGCTGTGAAACTACGTGCATTTACATTTTATCCCAGTGAGCACATACGGTTTAATTAAAATTCATATTTATCCTTAAGAGCAAAGTGTAACAATAAATTATGAAAATGGAAATAATTTCTTTTTGTTACATTGGTCTTTGACATTCATTTTGAAATTGTTTTTAAAATTCTAAAATTTGAATTTAAAAAAGACAAACCCAAAACATGAAATTCTTACAAACGTAGGTATATTGTTTTTATTGATGGATGCCTTTGATGTTTCCGCTATTCAGGCAACTTTCAACGTCCCGATTGATAAGCGCAAAGTGATTCGACTATCTAAAACATTTATTATTGATTTCTACAGAGCATTAAATCAGGGATTGGCAACCTTTTTGACTTTGTGGGACAGATCACGTATCAATAAATGGATTGAGTACGATAAATACCTAATAAAGGTTCGATATATGGGAATGAACCATTTAAATACATCCAGTTATATTCAGTCTCATATCAATAAATAAAGCACGCTAGAAAATCATCAGTGCTTAACCAAGGATGCAAATTAGTAAACAAAGAAATTAATTTAGTTGCAATTTATTTCAATCAAATCATCTATTGAATCTATCAATAAGATACAAAGAGCATATTATTCCTCACAGGCCGATTAAAATCCCCTTGATCTGGCCCGCGAGCCGTGGGTTGCCTACCCATGCTTTAAATGACGACTTGAACACAAGCGACAGTAAAGGAAGGAGAAATAGAGAAATAGAGAAATAGAGAAAGAAGAAAAAGAAGAAGAAGAAGAAGAAGAAGAAGAAGAAGAAGAAGAAGAAGAAGAAGAAGAAGAAGAAGAAGACGACGACGAAGAAGAAGAAGATGTAAGTCAGGTTAATCACTCAATAGTAACCATCATGGGACCAATGTCTTTTGACAGCATACTGTGTTGATGTTGATCAATTATAGAATTAGAAAAAGAAGTAATCAATGAATAAGTTACTGCAGTGATCGGGGCAGTGATCACAAAAAAATTCCAATTTTCAAAAGATAGGGGGACGCGAAACGGGATATCATTTTAGCATAAACGTACATTGTAAATTGAACCCAAAACTAAAAACCTGTTGTATGAGACAGGATTTAAAAACAAAACGTTTTTTTATACAAAAAGGAGTGAATGTATAATTTTAGCAACATTGTTCAACCTGTACGCATGAGCTACACATAACCAACCAGTCAGACTAGCTTGAAAACTGAGAGAAACCTATGTCGCCACTCCTGATGACAGTTCTGGTTGATGATGTCTAACAGTGGAGAAAGGAGGAATTATTAACCCTTTATGAACTAACAGTTGATGTTTTGCTGATTAATTTGACACATGCATATCCCTGGCGATACTTGTAAGTCTAATTTTCATTCTTCAATAAAAAAAGATATTATTTACCTGAATGATTCTTCATCATTCAATGTTGGTCGTCTTTACACGGCCTTAAGAAAATTTAATTACTGAAAAAAATCAAATTTTAAAAGAAGAAGAAGAGAAAGAAATTATAATAATAAGTACTGTGCAGAGGAGAGAGGCGCAGGGGGTGGATAAAAAAAAATCTTATATTCTCAAAATCGATCAGTGTGTCACGTGACCCTGCCCACTTCACCATTAGCCGCCTGCTTTAACCTTGAACCCTGGGCGGTCGATACTCTTACGTGTGCGTGTATGAGAGAGAGAGAGAGAGAGAGAGAGAGAGAGAGAGAGAGAGAGAGAGAGAGAGAGAGAGAGAGAGAGAGAGAGAGAGAGGGGGGGGGGGCAAAGAGAAAGTGAGAGAGATATAGAGAGGAAGAGGTTATAAGAGATTAAGAGAGAGAGAGAGAGAGAGAGAGAAGAGCAGACAAAGAGAGAGAGAGAGAGAGAATGAGAGAGAGTGAGAGAGAGAGAGAGAGAGGGGAGGACCAAAGAGATAGTGAGAGAGATAGAGAGAAGAAGAGGGTATAAAAGAGATTATGAACGAGAGAAAGAAAGAAAGAGAGGGAAGAGTGGACAAAGAGAGAGAGAGAGAGGGAAGAGTGGACAAAAAGAGAGAGTGGGGAGAGATAGAGAAGGGGGAGGGAGAGAGAATACGAAATTTCCGCTTTTTTTATACATCGCATATTTATTGATTTCGAAAAGGGGTAATTAATTTTACCTACCTACCTTTTTAATTCAGTCTTGGTATTCATCTTCCTGTTTATCGAAGACAGTCTGATGATATACATCTTACATATATATATATATATATATATATATATATATATATATATATATATATATATATATATATATATATATATATATATGCATGCATTGATCTTAGCCAACACCTATCTATCTTTTTATCTATGAAATAGATAGATACAAAAAGACTGAGACACATGAATAAATTATCTATTTATCTCTGTTCATATCTATCTATCTATCCATCAATCTATTTATCTATCTATCTAACTATCTGTTTATCTCATTTGAGATGTGAACCAAGGATAATAAATGTTATCTTTTATCTCCATTTATCACTGAACGGGATGAAAGTCAGCCTACCCGCCAAAATATATGACACGTCTCTTTTCGTAACAGACCAATTAGGATGAATAATGAGAGTAAAAATACATCCCCCCCACAAAAAAATTTGAAAAGAAAACCCATGTAATTTTCCCATCCTTCTCTTGCTCTTTCTTTCTCTCTCTCTCTCTCTCTCTCTCTCTCTCTCTCTCTCACACACACACACACACACACACACACATGCACACACATACGCACACACATTAAACCACACTCTTTTTCATCATTCGCTCATTCTTGATATAGTCACTATTTTCTGCAGGATTCGCGGGATAAATTCATATTGCTTCGCTTGTGAATATCTTGAGCAAAAATGACCTTTTTTCTGTTACAGTGGAGAAGAACAAATGCTAGAAGACTGACTGGTGGTCCGTTTTTTTTTGTTCATACGAAACTCACGTTGCAAACTTATGAATTTTCCAGAAGCTTGCAAACGACGAACTATTCATATCATTCATGTTCACTGGATGTTTCATATTCCTATTATTCTCCTAAGTATCCTTGCAGATCGTAGTTGTGCTGTGGTTTGCATCATCTCAATCCTTCCTCTTATCTCCAGTTCCTCTAATCTTGACTACAACGTATTTGTCTCTGTTCAAATGGCATCTACTAGTGTTGGCACAACCCCGACCCTCAAAGACCATACCTTTGACAGTTACTATAAAGGTTCACCGACAGGTTTATCTAATAGCTGCTAATGATATCATATGTCAGACGTGATAGGAAGGGAGTGGGGGGCAAAGAAAGTTTGGTAGATTAATAAAGGAGTTGGAAGAGTGAGGAGAGAGGAACGTAGATTAATAAGAGGGTAGGAAGAGAAAGGAACGAATAGCTGCTACTTCAATAATACGCAGCTCTTATTAGATATGTAATTATTAGATGGTTAGAGGAATGGCTATAGTCTGCATCGTATTAACTGCTTCGAGGACAGAAAAAGACTGATTATGGGCCAATTTTTTCGGAAATCAGAATCAATTGATCGATGTTTTGGCAGAAGAGACGTTGGTGACATGCAGCTGATCAAGCCATCACAGAAACGGTTTTTTTTACGGATTGCACTGTCATCTATGAGATCTAATTGTGGAAAGACATTTAGTGATAGAAAAAAGTTACGTACAGGACGGCTCAAAAGTATTTAAACGGGAACAGTGTTTTTTTTGACTCTGCTTGCATTCTATGCATATACATGGTGGTCTTCCATCAGACATATCTTGGGCCTCAGTTAAATAATCTGAAAACACTTCCATTATATTTTTTGGCCAAATTTGGTTTAATACTTTTTTTCCCCAATGGCCGAACCCTGACTTTCGACAAAACTGCATTCTTTGCAAAAAAAACAATTTAAGGCTATCCAACTACCTTGACAACTTTACCAAATATCAATGTTAGCCTTTTCAGTATTCAATTCTGTTTAAAAATATTTCCTAGGATTTAGTATTGTAAACAACAAAAACATTCCTAAAAAATATCTGATTATGCTTATTCAATTAATTTTGTTCTTCCTTGGATTAATATTTTAACTCTTAAAATCAAATCATGCAATATATATATATATATATATATATATATATATATATATATATATATGTGTGTGTGTGTGTGTGTGTGTGTGTGTGTGTGTGTAAAGAAATGGCACTTACTGTTAGCGTAAAATATTCCTCCAATGATTCCCAAAATATCAGATTTTGATGGCATCGTAGGTCGACATTTCTTTAAAATGATGCTTCCTTAAGAAGAAAATCTACAAAATAAGAAAAAGATCCTAGAATCAAATCATGAAAATCAGTTGATATGGATGGATAGGTTTTATTAGTTTGCCTCGCTGCTTCTAATCAATTCGAAGTTCTAGACACACACACACACACATTTATAGCTATACGAGTGTGTCTGTGTGTGTGTGTGTGTGTGTGTGTGCGTGCGCGTGTGTGACCAGCATCTCTGTATAGATTATCTGATAATATGAGAGTGAAATGACAATATCGGAAAGCCAACAGTAAACGTGATTTCTTCTATTTTATTTTGATGTTTCGCCCAAGCTGTTTTTTTTTCAAGAAATGTGGGTGTATGTAATCACCTTCAAATACACCAGTATCTTGCATGCCACCACATTTATTGATAAAGCCACTTTGGACGAAAAGTCGAAATAAATAGAACAAATCATTTGTACAGTTGGCTCTGATATCTATCTATCCATCTATCTCTCTCTCTCTCTCTCTCTCTATATATATATATATATATATATATATATATATATATATATATATTGATCAGAAATGCCCATTATATATTATTCGTTCGAGGTGTATAATGGAGAAACGTTGCATTCATAAGGAAGGAGATTCTTTTGAAAAAATATATATTTGCTGTCCAAAATAAGTGCTTAGTATAATTAGGTTACGTATAAAGAAAACATTATTAATATACCTGTGTATACAAAATATATAAACAATTCTTTCTGTAGATTAACACATATTTCACTGTGAATGAATATATAGATATTTAACCTTTCTTTCATTCTATCTCTCTTTCTTTCTCTCTCCCTCTCTCACAAACGTCCATATAGTTTTGCCTCGCTTTTCGAAAGTTGGCTTCACAAACAATTCTCCCTTTTTACGAAAAAGGCGTTCAGCCTTTGTTTTGCAGCGATCCTTTATAGCTTACACTTTCCTCCTCTCTCTACAGCTCAGCCACCTTTATCTCCCACCACCCTAACTTTCCGCCTAACATACAATAATCAACGTTTAAGGGGTCTGGGAATAAAAGCTATGAAACAAATAATTGTAATCGCTTTTCGCTTTACGCCATGTCAGGTTTCAGAAGGTTTTTATGAGAATGCTCAACTTCTGGATAGCGGTGAAAACACACACACACACATACACACACATACACACACATATATATAAATAGATATATATAAATATATATACATATGTATATATATATGGGATGCAAAAGCTTTTCAGGATGCTTTAACAAGAATCAGATTCAGTACATTAAACGATTTAACGAATGACCACTTAGCTAACGGGCGGCTAATTAACCAAAACATTTATTGCTCTTTCAGTCGGTTGAATCGGGGGATATGTGGAATGTTGGAGAAGTTCCTGGAAGCTTATCTTCTAGTACCCATTACTCCAATACCCCCATTTCATTAATTGGTCTCGCTGTTATCGATAAAAATCAATTCGAAGTGATTTGTTTAATTGATTTCATCTTGTTTAGATCTACAATTCCATTCAGATAAATCAATAAATTTTATCATTTTTGTTCTGCCAAAATATTCTAGGAAAAAATATTTCGGTTTACAAACGTTATTTCCTCTTGGCTAGGAGAGAGCTCGAATAAAAAGAAGTCAAAACTAGCATTCCAAGGGAAATTATGAATCATTGCCATCCATATATGCATCTTTTAACCTCGTAAATCAAGTATTGATGGTGGTAAAATTTAATTGCCGTGATGAAAATGCTACCAGTATGGTTTGAACCATAAATTCATGATTATAAAAAATAGGCCTGATTAGCAGCAAGCTGTGTTTGACAAAAAAATGACTAAAAAAACCTGAAAATCCGAAAAACAAGCGTAAATGCAACCAGGCGCAAAAGGACCCAATTTAGCATAAACTCACGTTGCAAATTGAACCCCCCTAAATACCCTTCAAAGAGAGTTTGAAAAAAAACTTTTTTTTCAGACATAATGAGTAAATGTTCAATTTTTAACCCTCTAGCTCCAATGCTGCGGCCTGTTCGTACTGTGCATGCATAGATAGACGGCCAGCAGGCCAAACCAGCCGCACCACCAAAAAAACTGAAGAAACTTATGTAGGTAGTTTTGGTGACATTTGTGGTTGACTGTTTCTCAAAAAGCACCTTCAGTTATGAATATTTGGAAAGAGTATTAAGCCAGAAGTTCTTTCCCATTCTACAGACCTCCTCTTCAAATCTTGGATCTATTAGATCTATTTCATGAATATTACTTTGTTGCAAACGGCCAAAAGTGATCCGCATTCATCAGGTCAAATTCAGCCGTTCGCAAGAAACTAATAGCCGAGAAATAAACCTCGAACTATCATCATAATAATAGCCTTATCTTCAAAGATATTGAGCACTCTACTTACATCTATTGCAACAATATATATATATATATGTATATATATATATATATATATATATATATATATATATATATATATATATATATATATATATATATATATATATATATACTAATCAGCAGTGCCTTTTGTTTAAAATATCATAATGAGGGATATAAGTACTGAGATTCTTTCAATTCTGGGACATTATTTTCAACTGGGGGCACAAATCCACAGAATTCAGTAAGTGAAAGGAAATGAGCAATATAAGACTGTATTGCCCCAAACTGGTTTGGGTGTTTGGCCGGTGACTTGTTCATTTATTTTTATTTGAATGGTATCCCTCTCGCAGGGCAGACTAAGTCCTTCTGCCCTGGTTGGCAACCAGTCCAGATGACGGACAACTCTGAATTCAAACCAGGAAAGTCAAATTGTTTCGTCCAGCTTCATGTGATGCTGGCAACAGAGAAAGTAAGGGGGCAAAATGTACGATTGACGGGGCTCTGGTGAAGCTTCGACGGCCAAAGCAAGCTGAATGTGGAATATTATAAAATTAGAGGAGATTAAAAACTGACGAATAACGGGACCATAGTGTCTCCACCTTCCTCAACAACTCGAGTACACGTGTAAGGTTTTTTTTTTTAAATAGGGGGCACCCGTTCTCTCTCTAAATGTTTGGCCTACATGGACAAATGGTCCTCGAATCAAGAGCTGACACCGACTAATCTGTTTTTAATAACTTAGCTTTCGGCTCTCCTCTGCCATTTGCCATACTTTCAGAATTGTACGTTCGGGTCCCACTTGTCTTAAAGTGGGTCCTGGAAAACAAGGACCCACTTGGGCCCTTGAGCAACGTCACAGCAATTATGATTAAGAGAGATTTATGAAACCTGAAAAATTGTCCTCGACCCCTGATGACTTGATAGAATGAGGTCTTCAGGGGCGAAGGAGAGAAAGAGAATACAGTGATGCGACTGTCTTCAGTAGTAAAAGATATAAAATCATAAGATATCACACACACGCACAAATACAGGCAGGCATGTGCACTCACACAAACACATGTACATATATGTGTGTGTGAACATATATATATATATATATATATATATATATATACATATATATATATATATATATATATATATATTAGAGAACATTAAAAATAGTCAGATTTTTGCCACATGTTTCTTCAAGCTGAGACGAAATTCATTATAATGAAGTTGTATATATATATATATATATATATATATATATATATATATATATATATATTCAAGATACGTATAGATTTTCTTAGATAGACAGTACGATTGCAATTCAGTTTTCAGTTTTAGAATCCTTTAGCTCCTTAAAAAGCAGTCTTTCAATGTTCCAATTTATGAAAGAATTGTTTTTTTTAGTGTTTACTAATATTTAGATATAGTATACGCACTATAAGAGATATTTGCACACAAACATACACACACACACACACACACACACACACACATATATATATATATATATAAATATATATATATATAAAATGAACACTGTTACTTTTCCTCTTTCTCTATCCGTAACAGTTTTCAACCTAAATGTGTGATGAAAATATCTCCTACCCATTATTCAAAATAGAGGACTCTTTCACTTAGAATTGTTCAGGCCACTTTTTAATAATAATGAAATTAATTAGATATGATCATTTATTCACACTGTATGCTGTATGGAGTCTTCCGCGTTAACATCTATCAAGTAGGAGAATATCGAGAAAGTAAAAATTCACGGGAAAACAAGTACATATTTTTACACAATGCTTTACAGCATCCAGTATATATATATATATATATATATATATATATATATATATATATATATATATATATATATATATATATATATATGTTCTCAATAGATATCCGAAAATAAAAGCATATGCTTTATTTGCCAAACTTTTGTGATATAGCACTTTTGACCGTCATTATGAAAATTAGGGAAAACTGAGGGTGTTGTTTGTTTTTTTAATTTTTGAATATTCTTTAAGTTGGCCTTTGACGTTTGTGCGTTATGATGACGTCAGGCATGAGGTGACATTCAAGCGAAATTCTTCACTGGGCTAAATGGACCTGTCACTTGTTGAATACATTTAAAATCGCAGTTGTCAACTGATAGAAGTCTTGTTTAGTTTTGGATTTCTCGATTTTATGATAAGGATTCAAGATGCTGACATCTTTTTTCTGTTATAATGTTGTATTGTATACACGTATTGTTTACGAGTATTTGGCGTATACGAGAAAAAATCATGCTCGTGCCTATTAATGTGAACGAGTGGCACTTTAACAAACAGTAAGTTAACCTAGGCCATGGCTGTAATAGATGTATTTCCAAAATACGAATCGGATATTTGTGCAACAGAGGGGACACGATTCCCGAATGGGTAAGGTAATTCATATATGACATTAGTATTGTCTAATGGAAGATTTTAAGATTTGCCGCATCGTGGGCGTCACAGAGCCAGTCCTTCCTGAACTTGTGGTTTTCAGTGATTGTTCGACATTCTGGCAACATGACCAGCTTATTTCCAAATAAGTTTTTTGGTGGATTCTATGATATCTCAGACTTCTGTCCTCTAGTAAACTGTACTACCGTGTGATCTTTCCATGATATGTTGAGCATGATTCTCTCTCGTGCACGTTGCATAATTCTCAGTTTAAGGGTCAGTCTTTTATTTTTATCATATGTTTCAGCTCCATAAGGAGGATGCATTGGTTGTAAAACCTTCCTTTTACCACTAACGGGATTTTCTTATTCTAGAAGGTTGAGCTTGCCCCGCCGAAAGCTTGCCAAGCTGACGTGATTTTTCGCTTGATTTCTTCTTCTCTTGATGATTTCATAGAAATTTGTTGTCCAAGGTAGATATAGTACTCTGCTCTCTCCAGTTCTGCGTCTTGGATTTTGATTGTTGTGTCTTTGTCTTTAACATATTCGTTTAATATGACATTAATTTTACCTCACGTGGAGGCCGACTTTCCTGTTTTCTTCGTTCAGTCCGCCCAGCATCATCTGGAGGTGATGAAGAATCTCAGCAAAAAGGACGTTGCCGTCCGCAAGTCTGAGATTGCTTAGGTATTCTGATTCTTCTATTCTCCAAGTCTAGGTCGATCATCTCAAGGTAGGCTGTGAAGAGTTTGGGTGAGCTGGTATCTCCTTGTCTTACCTCCTTTTTCAAGCAGGGAGGAGGTTGAGTCTTTACGCAGTTTGATGAAGGAACTGCTGTATCAGTAAATATGTTGCAATACATTGAGTATACGCCTTGTTGAATGATAGCATCAATAATGTTGGGGGTTTCCTCTGAGTCGAAGATTAGATGTTTTTAATTTTTTGTAATTGATTATTTGTTATATTTTTATGGCGTTCAACTTGAAATATGTACCTACTAAACATATTTTTATTATTGGTTTACCTTCTTTATGATTCAAGAAAATTTCGTTACAACAAAATAGGTTTATTGTATTTTCGTTATTTTTGTTGTCATTACTAATTAGGTCATTATAATCAATTTTCTTTAAACTCAGGTTTATTTGTCTATCCACAAAATAAACAGTTAGGAATACATTATTCAACAGTGTTGGCTGAATGCTCTTTATAAAATAGTTTATGAAAAGGAGGATTCCAGCCCTATTTAACTAATCTTTTACGAACAGCTATCTCATATTTGGCCACAAAGTCGTCAAAAACGTCTAAATGGATTAAAAACACGGTTAGCCATTTTATGACCATTTTTAGTATCTAAAATTTGCAATCAATTGCTTGCAGTGACTAGAATTGCTGAAGAATAGCGCTCAAAAAGGCTGGAAATAGAGCTAAAAGTTAATTTTCTCGCTGCCGTAACAACAAACGCGATAGATTTAGCACGAAAAGTGCTAAATTGGCAACACTGCATACGTGTGACTTTGTTTTCTGTCTAAGTCCTTCTGTATGTATGTGTGTGTGCATGTGTGAGCCTCAGTGTATGTATGTATATGTGTGCATGTATATATGTGTGTGTCCATCTAATAGCAGGTTTCTGATGTGTCCATGTATGAATAGTTACGTGTATGCGTAATTGCGTTTGTGTACATGTACGTATGGAGAAAAGTATTCACATATATATGTATCTGTGTGCCTGTGTGTATGTAATTGTGTATGTGTGTGTGTGTTATCGTGTATGCATGTGTATATGCAGAAATGCGTTCACACGTGCATACGTGGCTATGTTTACGAGTCTATAAGTGAGTATATGTGGTGTACTTATGGATGTGCATGTGTTTGCATCTGTGTATACACAGAAATATATTTACATTTACTTGTATTTGTGCGCGTGTGTATATGTGTATATGTATTAATGTGTTTACATAGGCGTGTACAATTATAAGCATGTTTCTGGTTGTCTGAGATCTAGGTAAGGAGAGAGGAGCGACGTGCTTTGCGGTTACCATTTGTGTACAAAAATCAAAATTAAGTTCCCCCCTGCCGTTTGTTTTGAGTGACAGCCAGATGTGCCAAATTTGACCCCTAACAGTTCATGGCAGGGTTTTACGGCCTCGAGTGGCGCCCACGAGTTTCGGTAATTTAACTTGGAAAGTCTAAAATTGGCAAAAATGGGACGACTCAGCTGAAACATATATACACATAATAATTGTTAAAAATTTATATATATATATATATATATATATATATATATATATATATATATATATATATATATATATGGGATATTTGTCATTTCGAACGAAACAAGATTTTTCAAGGGAGATTTATTCATTGTTTCTATAGCAATTGTAGTTTACGGGGTACGGGGACGGGTTTCTGGTCGGACGTCCGATCCACCATATTTCTCAACTGGGCTTTGGACTTTTCTTTCAGAGCAACCTTTTCAATTGCCCAAATGCTTACCCAGAACTAGGTGGAGAAGTGGGTTCATGTTTGTTTTCCAAAGGGAATCTAGTGCGAAGTGACCGACCTGAACTGGTACTCGTTCCACTGATTACGTTCCAAATACCACTGACCGATACGCCATCCTGCACCTCCAGAACCGGGTATCAAAAGCGAGAATTCATTTCACTGTTTCAGGGAAGAAGCTAAGAAGGTTTAGGTATATATTTTACATTTCGGTTGTTCGCCTTGCACCTTTTTTTTTTCTTGCTTTCACGGAAGAAAGCAAACAGTAAAAATAGTGATCAGCATTCGTTTTGCAGTAAGCTGTTACAGAGGTAGCAAGCACTCTTCTCTTCCCACTCTCCAAAATCCAAGTGTTCTGTACCTCTGTCATACAAACCTGCCCTTAGAACGCTCAAATGTTTTTGATTAAATAAATAGATTTTTGAAAGAAATGTTCTCGAAACAGGGCTACGGTAAAACAGCTGATGAACTTCAAGATAGAAATATATCTAAGCTACTCACACCAAGATATTACAATTATTGAAATAGTTAAGGAATAACACTTTGAAATAGCACAGATCAGATTAATGATGCCTTTTGCAGCACATAGTCGTGGAGACTTTGGGACTACATAGAATTGGACTAATACTATTTCTTTTTCAGCAAAAAAAAAAAAAATGGAAAGTTCACATGACTACCCGCACATACTCACGCGCACGCGTGCACACACACACACACACACACACATATTTATATATATATATGTGGAGAGAGAGAGAGAGAGAATACTAGGTCTCAATTGTAAACATCAACAAGTGTGGAATATCGGATGTAAGGAGTTAGGTTTAAAGTGTAGAATCAGCTTCCGTTTAACTAAGTCTCACTTGTTGGTTTGCTCTTCATTTTCCCAATTGCACAGCTCAATCGTTGCTGATTCAAAGTACAGATAAAAACTCACTGAAAGTCAGGATGAAGATAAAAAGCTCGTCAGAATTATTGATAATGTTGCAATACTTCACCGAAGTATATAATATTTGAAAAAATAAAACAAAAATATCATCGAATATATATGTGTGTGTGTATTTAAAAGCAAAACTGATATGTTTGATATTTTCATGCGTAAGATGAGCGTTTGAGGTAGATTTTTCCAGGAGAATTAATCGGTCTATTTATTCATGTGTAATAGTTCGCTTAGGTTGAAATCCATGCACGATGGAAAGGGCTGTGAGCAATATTCAACTGTTTACATTCAACCGTATATTTCGCCACAAATTTAAACTTGGAACAGAAGAAACTCTTCGAAAATGTAAAATGTTTAGTGAAAGTTAAGTTGATGACCGTACTGCTTAAACGTGGTTGAAGAAGTTCTCAACAGGGAATTAGTTACTCGACGATGTGCATCGTAGCAGACGACCTGTGAGCCTTGATCACAACACTGAGGACTAGTATTGAATCTGATCCGTTTCAAACGTGCTTTCAGATACTTTCATTGAAATCCAGCTGGAGCAATGAATGCGTCTGCACAGGCCTGCATCGGGAGAAAAATTACACATTGGGGAAGTGGACATCCGACAAATTCAGTGAACAAAGCAAGCAAAGAATATCACAAACTTTTGGGCGACCTGATTTACTGATTTATGGGAGTTTAGGGTGGCATATCGGAGTCTGAAAATCCAAGAAAATAGGTGCCATTTTCGGATGTAACGAAAACGTCATTTTCAAAGCTGTGAGAAAATACTGTTTTTCCAAAAGATGTAATTAAAAAGGTTGTGTGGTGAAGACACCCATGACTGTACTGAGTATGTTCTACATTGATTTGAAGGTAAGACTGAGCTATCAGACTTAGATCCCTCTAGCTCCTCCTCCAACATGTGTAGTGGGGAAGGCACAGTACTTCCCATGTTTTACAATTGCAATAACAGACCCTATGAAAAGCCTATGCCCAACAACAAATTTCAGAAGCTAATGATGATTATGATACAGCTATCAGTACAGAAACGGAATTGACGAACAGAATTCGTATTCCGGAGAAGACTGCTTTTGTTCTATTCACACTAATGCTATCTTATCTGCCAAAGCATTAAAAAGCGTATATCTCCATTGTCAACCTTGACAGGAATCATAGCATAATAGATAACGAGCCAATCTGGCGGAGCATTATTACTGTGTGGTAGATTCGATCCCCACTTGCTGCCTTATCTCTGTTGTCTTCCGTTACATGAGGCGATTTCCAGCTAGTATATATATATATAAACTGAACCGTTACTTTTCATTCAGTATGAATATATATATGTTTATGTATATATATATATATATATATATATATATATATATATATATATATATATATATATATATATATATATATATATATATATATACATAAACATATTCATATTGAATGAAAAGTAACGGTTCAGTTTAGCATTATTGCAAGATTGTAAATACCCCCCCCCCCTAAAAGATTTGGAAAAATATTTTTTTGAGAACGAAAGAGTCAAAGTTCTTCCCTTAGGTCAACAAATGCTCACCAAATGTGGTTAAACTATAAATAGAAGAAAAGAAGCGGGGGAAGGAGAAGAAATAGAAAAACAAAAGGCTGATGAAAAAAATAATAGTGGAATTTCAAAAAATAACGGAAAAAAGACAAAAGTGAAAAAGATGAATAAATGAATAAATCAAGAGTAAATGCGGATAGAGAGAGAGAGAGAGGGGGGAAGAGAGGGAGAGAGAGAGGGGGAGAAAAGAGAGAAATCAATGAAAAAAACATTTTAGAGAAAGAATGAAATACAGAGAGAAAAAAAATGAAAAATAAAGAAAGAAAGAACGCAAAAGAAAGAAAAAGATGAAGAACGGAGAAAAGAAAAGGCAAGGGAAAAAGGAAAGATCAAAAAGAAAGAACGATAGAAAGAAGAGAGAAGAGAATAGACAAAGAAAGAATTGAAAAAGAAGGAAAGAAAGTAGGTAAGAAGAGAAACAAGGAAAGAAAGAAGACAAAGAAAAAAGAAAGACCAAGAAAAAAGAAAGAAGACAACGAAAGAAAGAAAGCTTGTGATTAGAAGAACGAGAAAATTTTGCAAAAAAAACTTGATTTTAAACCAGGGGTTGGCGAACGGCAGTCTGTAGGCCATATCCGGCCAGTAACCTCATTTCGTCCAGTCCACCAACTTCATTGGATATGAGACTTTGCTTGGGAAGTTGTTTATTTTCCTTATCTTATCAGTATCGAAAAATGTAACAAAATTTATATTCTTCCTGTGATCTTGAACAAATCAATGTTTTATTGTTAAGAGAAACTTTTCATCAATTTACCCACAATATGACCCTCAAAGGAAAATTTCGTTGTTTTCATTGGTTGATAGTTCATGGAACTTTATGTAAGCATACAAATCCTAAAAACGAGCTTGTATGATCATTGTTTCATTTTTATTCACTTTGGTGCACAAGACATAATAAAAAATTTCCATAATGGCCACCCTCCGAAAGGTTTTGCAGACCCCTGTTTAAAGCCATCAAGAATATTTCAAATGAATTGGAAAGGCGGTGTTAGGAGTTGGGTGCAAGGGCTCCAGTTTGGGATAGGGATAACCAGATATATGAAAAGCAACGTTCATGATTTCTTTGTACCAAGTGTTTTTCTATCTTTACTGTATTACGGCACACAAGAAAAATATCTGACTTACGAAGCTGTGAAAATGAAATCAATTAGAAAAAACATTTCATTAGACAACGAACGAAAGTCTAATACTGGAATACTGATGTACGTATTCGTCGACACTTTTCCGTTCATCTGCTGCTCAAAAGATAGAAATCTCACAAAATCTCGTGATAAAATTGCTGAACAGACTCGTAATAGACTACACGTTCAGTCTCAAAATACATGTTTGCGCATTCGAATATATATATATATATATATATATATATATATATATATATATATATATATATATATATATATATATATATATATATATGGCACACTGTACAGAAAGTCAGTGTACACAGTTTGAGAATCACTGCATTATAAAATGGGCTGTGAGCCAGGATGTCCATGAAAGGCAACGTTCGTGACAAAACAGTCACGAATTTCGTTTCTCAGAAGAAATTTTAGATCAAAATTCCAAGTAAAATTCGAAGTGGGATTATTTTCGTTATAAGGACTAATTAAATTTTAAGCATAATTTGTTTGGTCTTGTTTCCCCACTTTTATATAAACCGGAACAGGATACACTTTGGCTGTGTCATTATTCCAACAGCTTTGGGAGATGCGAATGTCCTCTGGGTTGATGGTACGAGGAAGTGAAATCGGCGAACTGAGTTCAAACTCCCTCTGGGACAGTTTGCCCTGGCTTCATACATATCCCCTGCGAAAAGTATGGATCTACTTCCCCCCCAGCAATTGGTAAATAGCAGGGGTAGTTGAAGACCTTTAGCCTTGTAAAGCTGTACATCTTGGGGGCTTCAGGCAAGCGCCTAGATCCCGTAAAAACCTTCGATTGTTACAACCATTAGGTCTTCATGGATCGTTCGATGCAATGCCTTTCGGCCTCATTTGTCATGAACACACGGGAAACAAATTATAAAAACCTTTCGTAAGCCGAAATGATATTCAAAGTGAAGATGCATTTACCATGAATTTTCATGAGGGAAATTTCGGAGCGTACCAGACCCCAAAGATGTAATGATGGTATAATAGACTGCATCAATAGAAATCAAGGTAGTGAGAGGTAGAGTAGACTGGGGTATAGGGAAGAGATGAAAAAGCATGCACTGCCTCTATAACAATTCGCTGCAAAACAAATTGTGAAAACAAGTTTTGCTTTTCACCTATTTTGTAAAAAGTATGGATCGAATCCCCCCCCCCAAAAAAAGCAGGGAATGGATCCTCATCGTCATCATCCTCAGCAGCAGCAGTCATCTTAAGTCCATCGCCAGTCAAAGATCTTACCCATCTCCTTCCGTGGCGACCACGATTGCGCTGACCATATCTTACCGGCAAATCTTTCATATCTTCTTGCCAAGTGCCCAGCCCATATCCATTCTTGTTGCTCAATTATTTGTATAATATCTATTACTTTAATCCCCCTGATCAATGTTAACCCATTTCTATGTCTTGGAATTATCCCTAGCATTGGTGTCTCCCCAAGGCTCTTGATGTGATTCTAGGTTGGTTCGCAGTTTTCTTAATTTCTATATTTTGTACAAATAAGTCATATCTGGTATCATGCATTCATCGTATACTTTACGCTTTAAAAACATTCGTAAAGGCCTCTTCAGTATGTTTCTACTCAAATACCGATCAAATGCTTTCCAGATATATATATATATATATATATATATATATATATGTATGTATATATATATATATATATATATATATATATATATATATATATATATATATATATATATATATATATATATATAGATGTTTTTGTGTACAATATCCACGGAAACATAGAAAACTCTACACAATATAGATAGGAGCATCGAATCGAAAAGAAAATTCAAAATTTATCTGGATGATTGAATGATTCGATCTTTAGTTCAATATATCAGCTGATATCTTTGAACTAAACTCAAAAATCGATGTGTTATACAATTTCAATTGGAAAAGCTCCTTATCCTTTATTTATGCTTTGTCAAATTTTCTTGCAAAGAAGAAATAAACAATCGCAAATTTCACTCATGATTTATAATTCAGATACCTTAAGATATTAAGCTTCCGAATCTTTCAAAAGACAAATTTAATCATTAATAGTTACTTCCATAACCAGAAATATGTGAATACCACCCAGAAAGGTTTGAGTGAACACTGAATAAAAAACTATAATTCTTTCTTTCTTTTGCTATTAATTTTCCCGACTATTTTCCTCAATATATCTGCTGTTATATCAACTTAGTTGCAAGAACTTCAAGAAGTTCAAATCTAACTTTTCGAACCAACCCTCTATCCCAAAGTCCCGTTCACCATGCTTTTTTTGGTTTCTTTAATAGTAATATCTGTAAAGCAATTATTTTAATGTCTATTTCTAAGACATGAAGTATTGTCAATCATTATTAATAATTTTTAACTACGATTTACTTTTAATTTAATTCTAATTTCCGAACTTAGTTATTTTCTCACTGTTGTAGATTGGTGACTTGTGTTGAGTTGTGATTAAAAAAAACACAACTAGAATGTAAAAATGAAGGTAAATAGAGGTTAAAATTGATAATACTGGGTTACAATTCTCCAGCTAATAAAACTTGCATGATACAATGTCAAAATAAGCAAGTTATAAAGGCATTCAAATGTTTAGGTCTATCATTTATACATGGTATGAGAAACATTTTCTGAATCAATATCTTGAGACATTGAAATTTCTCAATTAGAATCATCAGTTTTCAAACCCAGATGAAAATCGGGTTTTGAATGCTAATTTACAATGCAGACAAGCCATCTTCATTTTGAAAAATGGCGTAACACAATCTTACTTAACCCATTTTCTTGTAAATATCTAATATAAGCAATAAAGAGAAGGAAGTAGAAATCTTGAATGATCCAACGTTTGCACCTAAAACTCTTCCTACCTTAATTAACGTAGATTGAAAAAGGAAAATGTTAATATAGGTCTGGTTTGTCACTTGATAGAAACTGTTGCACGACTAATGTCTTTAGGCAGCATGCTGTGTTGGAAAAAGGGGTGATCAACGAATAAGTTATTTGTCTAACCTAAAAAAACAAACGAATAAATAAAACAAAACAAGCGAGAATGATGTTGAGCAAGAAGTAAGAGACTGATTATCATAAAGTCTCGTTGCAAATTGAACCCCAACCCACTGAAGACCTATTGGGAAGTCAGAACAAAAAAGGGGGGGGTTTCAAAACATTGATAACTAAATAATTAGCAATAATGAGTGCAGTTAAAGGAAAATTCACGCCTGTAACTCCATTGGTACAGCCTGTACTTGTGATACACACATAGCTAGCCAGCCAGACCAACTTGAAAACTGAAGGAAACCTATGTTGATGTTTACTATGCTGTTGTCGGCAGTTTTAATAGAGGGTCTCTAATAAGAATGGTAAAATATAAAGAGACAAAAGGCGCCGTTTTTGACCTGTGATTTAACGGCTATCATCGTATTGAAAATGTGTACGCGTCTTTTAAAGACAGCCTTCACACAAGCGATATATTGAATTGATTGTAGACTTCATAAATTTAGATAGGGCAAAGAGTCAGCAGTAGTCGATGAGGCATGAAGCCAAGGAGATCAGGGCAAAATTCCAATCCGTCACTCCTGATCCTTCCCCGAGGTGGAATTATCAGAAGAGCCTGGCAAGAGGATGACACAAGTCAACCGTCGGCCATTTTGAACTATTCAGTCGACCCGCCGTTGGCATTGTAATGAACATACGACACAACCACTCAAAATGGCAGATGGTACTTTTCGCATCGAAATGAAATATTTTCAGTTTTGGCTGTTTGGACTTTAAATGTGTTATTATAAATCTTCATTTATTTTTTTGTTACAATACTATCCAAATTGTACACGTCCCATTGTAAATATATATATTTTTCCTTTTTTTTCAAATTTTTCCTCAGTTTTTAGGAGTTGTGATAAGGTCACAAGATGGCGCTCTGGCTTTGACGAATCTGTATTTTAAGTTTACTTTAAATCAGTTTTATTCTGTTTTATATCCATCAATATAATTATAAGAAGAAATTACAGTTGTTTGGTTAGATATAGTGGCATATGGTATTTTCCACATCAAATGAAATATCTTCGGTTTAAATTGTTTGCGTTTTAATTATGCTATTATTCCTCTTCATTTATTTTGTCACTTAGTTCTAACCAAATATCATTAGCCTCATCATAGACATATTCTTTCCCTTTTCGTCTCAAGTGAGCTCCCTTTTTTCAGAAAAGGTTATATATATATATATATATATATATATATATATATATATATATATATATATATATATATATATATATATATATATATGACCTTCATATACATTGAAACATCTACCAGATTATAAATGGGACATTAAGCTCATTGTAAAATTAATCTATTAGCGCTGCGTAACTGCATTGAGAGCTCTGGGATAAGGACACTTCGAAATATATATATATATTTTAAATATATTCATGATTTTATGTCTCTATACATCTATATCCATGTCTATTTATGTGAGTGTGTATGTAAGGAGAGAGAGAGAGAGAGAGAGAGAGAGAGAGAGAGAGAAAGAGAGAAAGAGAGTTATAAATATATATGGAGAGAGGGAAGGAGAAAAAAGATAAATATACATATATATATATATATATATATATATATATATATATATATATATATATATACATAATATCTATATAAGAAGGGAGAGCTAGATATGAATATATACTCACACACATCTAAAGAGAGAGAGAGAGAAGAGGAAGAAGAAGAAAGTGAATTGTTGGAAGCGAATAAAAAGAGCAGATAGTCAAGAGTGGGAATAAAATATTAACGGAAAGAATAGTAAAAGAGGAGAGAGAGGCAGATGAGGAAGAGGAGGCGAGAATTGAGAAGAAAGATGAGAGGAGAGGAAGAGGAGAAAGGGAGAAAGGTAGAGGGAGGAGGATTGAAAGTGGGAGAGAGAGTGTTGGAGATGTAGTAATAGACGAAGAGAGCGGGAGAATAAGAGTGAGAGAGGGAGATAGGAAAAGGGAGGGCAGAGAGAGAGACAGGGTGGAAGGGATGAGAAAGAGAGATGGAATGGGGATTTATTTCCTGTGACGGTTCAGTCGAGTACAAAAGACTTCATTGATCTGTGAAGGAAGAAGAACTGAATCCATTTTTTGCTTTGCAATTTTTTTTCCACTTAAAAAAAAATCTATTTTTCAACAAAAGTTTTTAAAAGTTAACAAAAAAAATTATCCTCATAATTTATCGAATCTTTTTCTTTGAAAACAATTTTGAAAAAAGATTTAATTCGAACTTTGAAACATTTTTTTTTGACTTTCAGATCGTCTGTTTGAACTTTTATACCTCTTTGATTTTTTGTCTTTCTCTTGTTTCGAGTTTTTCCTTGTCCGCTCAGAGTGATGGCTAGCACGTCTGCCTCGCACGCAGATGAATACGGGTTTGATGTCCGGGGTGAGCGAAGAGTAGGGAAAATTAGGACTAATTTCCCTGGATCTGGAGGCCTATGATCGAGCCTCAGCAGAAGCTAGAATACCAAATCCTGTTTTTTTAGTTAGGCCAAGCATCAGATTATGCGCAGTAAATCATACATGCTATAAGAGCCGTATTTGTCACAGTTATAGTATCCATAGCAATCATCAGGCTCTGTAAAGTCTCTTATTAAACTACATAAATTTCTTTTCTCTCCTCTCCCTCCTTACCTCGTTACTAAACAACCTAACTTTTTTCTACCCCATCTCTTCTTTCACTCCTGTTAAACTGCCTATTTATCCTTCTCTATCGTGTCTATCACACTTATTGTATTAGTAGCAACTGCGCCTTTTTTTTACACTCATGATGACCTTTAGCAAAGCGACAGGTCATAGACTGGCACTTCCTACCAGTGCCAGAGATAACGGTTCGAGCTGAACGTGCGAGGATTTCAAAAAATTAGTTTTCTTGGTTTGGTATCCGTAACACTGAATTCTTCCACTCGGAGGTTAAAGCCTCGTTGATAAAAATGCCTTTTATTCGCCATTTGAAACTACAGCCTCTTCAACTGAATTTTCAATTTTCTTAAACTAATTTTTTCTTGAAAAATCGTTTCATAGAAATTTCAAATATATCAGGGGATCTTTCACAAATAATAACTAGTATCAATAATAATTAATACTGGTTGACTTGGTCATAGCTGAGACCCCCCCCCCTGAAAGATTAGCGCAATACAATCCTCTAAAGCCATTTTTACTTATTTGGCCCTGTAACTTCAAGTAAAGTGTACTAGCAGTTTGAAAAAAAGAGTTATTCCGTTTTCTTCAATAAAAGAGAGAATTTAACCTCCGACGATACCCCTACCCCTATCCCCACTGTTCACTCACTTATCTCCTCATCTCTATCCTTCATATATAGATATATTTTTTATCTTCTTCCGCACTTCTTTTCATTTCCGGAATGGTTAAAAGTGGTTCTTCAAAGTAACAATTAGCAAAACAATTATGTGGACGAATAACTAGTTCAGGTTGAGGAAGATTGCGTGAAGGAGTTTTATTGCAATTGGCGGTGGGAGGGGCGATGGAGAAGCACGCATGCGCACAGGTGAGGGCAATAAGTTTACAAATTGAGGAATCTCCTGCCTTTTCAATGTTCGCTGCAAGCCATTTTTTCGCTTCTATGAAACAAAGGCGAAAAGGGAAAATAGCATTCAGCGTTTGTTTTGCAGCCAACCATTATAGAGGCACACCCAACACTCCAACTTTCTTAGACTCAGCATAACATATAATCCTTTGGACCATGCAATGCTTAAAACTATTTCCCATGTATAATAATGGTATTTAACGCCTATTTGTCTTACAGAAGTTTTTTTTCATACGAATGGTTTACCTGCGGATAATGGGGGAATATGAATAGGTATGTAACAAGTGTAACCCCCACCCCACGTTTGCAGGGTCTCCTAATTTGTGGCAGCCTCTTCTATCCATCGCTTCAAACCAAGTGCGAAACTTAGTTTTGGAATACGGCCATAAGTGTAGTGCTCTCAGTGGTAATGAAACACGATTTACTAACCACTGCTCCGTGGCAAGGCGTCTGTTTTTTTACTTACTAACCATTATGCTATGGCATGCACCCATTTTGTAGATACAGATTTCTCCCGCTATCCGAGAAAAGGGCGTTCCTATAAAAACTTTTCGGTGTAAAGTGAAGAAGCGATTACCAATAATTTATTTTAGGAAAATTCCCAAATATTCCCATATACAGAAACGGTGATTGATGGTATGTTATACTGAGTTATCAGAGATTGGGGTTCGTGGGAGATATACAAAACTGGGGTATATTAGAGAGAGAGGAAGATGAGATGTGTTGTCTTTATAAGATATCTTTATAAAATGTAATCTTTAAAACTAACGTTGAACAATTTTTTCGCTTTTCACCCTTTTTCCGAAAAAGCGAAAAGGTGGCGAAAAGCGAAATATTGCTGGAATATTCGTAAACAGATAATCATTGAAATGAGATTATTTCATAGAAACTTTAAGTTTAACTAAGGTGACAGATAACAATCTCCCTCTGCCAAAAAAAATAAAACAACAGAAAACGGTGAAACTCATCAAATCCCAGTGATACTTGATTGAAAAAACAAACAACGTACAGTAAGTCACCCAATAGAAACCGTCACAGGTCCCACATCTTTCGGTAACGTGCATTGTTGGGGGTGATTGATAAAAAAAATTGAAAAAAAGGATGATTAGTGGATAAATTACTTCTCTCGCCTTTTGTTGGGTTTCCCCAGAGATCACATGCGAAACTGAGGCTGGCAGAATATAAGATGGCAGAATATAAGATGGAGAAAATACTGGCTCCACGACAATTGTGGCGGATCCTGGGGAAGGTCTATGTCTAACCACAGACGAAAAAAGACTGATGATGATGATGATGATGATGATGATGATGAATCACTGAAAAAAGATCTATTTAAAAAAAATGAATAAGTTTATACGCTGCTGGATACAAAATGAGGGACCAATAAATTCACGTTGTAAAATGAACTCTTTGACAAAAAAAAAACTATTTTCGGCGAGGCATTGAAATAAAAATTCTAGACATAATAAGGATCAAAAAAATTGTTTTTCAGCCCTCTAGCTCCACTGGTGTAGCCTGTACACAAGACAGATAGATATCCAGCAAGCCAATCAAAACGACTTGAAAACTGGAGAAACCTGTGTTGACATCTTGTTGACAGATTTTGATGACGGTTTCCAATAATGATCACACCGTCTTTGCTAAATGGAAGATGTTCAGAGAAAACATGTCTGTATTTTCTTTCTGTTATTGCATTGACATTACAGACAAGTGCGCCAAACATTTACTCTGATATATTTTTTATGCTTCTATCTGTTTTTTATCGTCTTGGTGACAAGATTAACAACTTTGTTACAGTTATCGGTCCCTATACACACACACTGTCAATCATTTCAGACCGGGGAAATTGAGTGCACGAAAGAAATTGGAGAGAAAAAAATCACAGAAGAGAACGAAGTCAATGTGTGAGAAGTTTGCTCATGCATCTCGAAATCGATAGCGCAAGTGAAATAAAAAAGATTTAAAAGGATGAGTCGCATTCATATATATATATATATGTGTGTGTGTGTGTGTGTGTCTGTGCGTGTGTTAGATAGATCGATCGATCGAGAGAGAGAGAGAGAGAGAGAGAGAGAGAGAAATATGTGGATGACTGTTTTGGAAGTTTTGTTTCAAATCATTGAAATTTTATTCTTACGATTCTAGACTTCTTCACGGTCAGATGGAAGGAGAAATTAGTGAACACTTGTTTTTCAAGTGCAATTTGGATTATGGGTAAGTTTTATGAAACTATTGAGCGTTGGGACTGTATGGGATGTTAGTAAGAACTTTTGTGGGAGTTTAAATGAGGAGATGATGGAAAAGATGTGTCAGAGAAATTTGAATATTGCCTCAATAGACGACAAAGGAACATTCAATATTGTCATTCGTTTTTCATATTGTCAGATAAACTATAATCAGTATATATATATATATATATATATATATATATATATATATATATATATATATATATATAGATAGATAGAGAGAGAGAGAGAGAGAGAGAGAGAGAAAGGGGGAGGGAGAGAGAGAGGGACATGGAGAGAGGGGGGACAGATGAGACGGAAGGTTTTTGGTATGAGCAAATATATTTTAGTACGAGTTTACATTATATGATATTCAACACTGCTCCATTACATACACTGAAAAAGTTCACATAGACCAACTTGAAAGAATTACTCTAATTGCTACCTCTGAATTTATTAGTTTGTCTGATTTAGTATGAGTTTCTCAGGCAAACATCTTAAATTGAAGAATTGAAAAAGAATTAAATATAAAGAATGAAAAAATCATTGAAATGTTGTTCAGGTTTGTTTTTTGTTCTTTGCGTTGTCTAAAAACGAAAAATGCCGGTCACCGATCAGTTAATAGCGCGAACAAAGACTGGATGACCGAATTCTAACTGACTGAGACTGAGACTGGCTCTTATGGGAAAGGCATGGGTCCATCCTCTCCAGCTATTGGTAAAATAGCACATGATGAGATGAGTGACGCCACTTTGGGTGCTTGTCGCTTCTACGTGTATTTCTCATGTCACAAACGTCGGAACCTGGAGCGAATTATTTTAGAATACATTACGAATCATGAAATTTACCTATATACATAGATTATCGCGTTATAAAAATCTAGAATAGTAACCATTAAATATAACAAGATTATTTACCTATAATCAAAATATCTACGCACCCTGCCTAAATTCAAAATGTTGCTCCCCGGTTCACAGCCTAAGATCAAAGTGCAGTATCTGTTTGCAGTACACGCTTTGGTTTTGCGTCGGTACAATGCCGATCATGGCTTACTGAGGTTCGGTATTGCTAAGCACAACAGGCTAGGGATACGTCCTATGGCCTCAAAAGAATACTGGGCCCAGTCTCGGGGGTGCAGTATGCCTCGGGCAGTACCGCCCCATCGCACTAAAAAGGATTGGTCGGGCTTGCCCTGTCGCCTTCGCAACACTAGTTGCGAAGACTGGAGCATTTTCTTTTAGCTTACTTGCGTGCGGAACCCCACATTAAACTCACCTTGTACTACAACTTGCTCTCGCGGGGAAGTGAGTAAATATGGATCAGAGTGTAGTAGCTGTGTGCTTATGGAAAAGTGTTATACATACCAAAATTTATACATGGACATATACAGCATTTTGTAGAAGTAGATTCTTACTGGAATCAGTTCAACACACACGTGTGTATATCTATGCATATGTGTATAATTCTATCACACACTTACACATAGTGTACTTGTCATAAGTTTTTGAATAAAAAGACATTTTGCTTCGATGAGCGATTTTCATATAAATGATAATCTATTTATATAAAAAGGTACTGCTCCTAAGTATTTGAACACGCACCAAATCTGTTTTTTCTCTCAAGATTGTATGATTGAGCAGGGGGTCCACATTGACTTAATAGTTTGATAACAATTCCAGATGTGATTTCGTCAAGATATTGGATGTATAGAAAAAATGGCTTTTTCCATTTAACAATTTATTTCTATCAAAAATACATTTTCCAGACATTAAGTATTCAGAACCATAGAACATGACTAAGTACTTGCCTTGTTATGTCGATTGCAATAAAATTTGATTCTTCTTTCATAAGGTTTCTTTATTTAACCTTCATGATCGAGAGATTAGAGGCAAAACGTTTGTTTAAATACTTATGACAAGTATTGTACATACATCCACACACATAAACATATACACACACATACGCTCATATACATGTACATGCTTGTGAGTGCACATGTACTTCTCTTCGCCTCTTCTCTCCATATCTATAAATCTAGCATCACCGCAGAAGACGTGTGCGCAGGTATATACACGCATACATACGTGTGTTCTTACACACACAGACATACAGACACACATTTTTAAGCATACATACATACATACAGACACATGTATATGCGTGTATATATTACTCTCTCTCTCTCTCACACACACATTCAGCATTTGTGCCTATAAATTAAGGTACCACACCCATTGACATATGCTCTTACATATATATATGCACAAATACGCACTCACAAACACACACATATATATATATATATATATATATATATATATATATATATATATATATATATATATATGAGTGTGTATGTGTCCGTGTGTGTATGCGTAAGAAGACACGTATGTGTTCGTGTGTACTCCCGCTTTCTATCTTTGTGTTGATGAAACTAATCACCACATCTATCGACACGCACACAAACATATACATACTCTCACGCACACATACATGCACACATAGATATAAGCCATACTAGCTGAAGTACCCGTGTTCGCCGAGTAAGATGCCGGGGATCGCGGCTGATTATAATGAAAGTAAAACGATTCCTTAGTACTGATGGTGAGCTTGTAAGTGTTGTTTCCGTTGGAGTCAAATTATGTGAATCTATATATAGTCGTGAGTGAGGATCGATCTCATGGTAAATTTTTTACTTGAAAACCTTTCCTTCGATCCAATAAGTATGGATGCAAAATTTTTCAGCTCTACATCGAAGCATTTGGCCATCCATAGAAGGCAGACAAATTCTTCCCAATTATTAAGATAGATAAACAGGACAGACAAACTCTACCGTTATTAGCTTTGTCCCACAGGATTCTTGTGCGTGAACTTATTTAATTTCAGTTACTAAGGACACCCAGAGGACGCAATCAGCCTTAAGAACTGACCGGCGGCCACTTAAGAACACAATTCAACTAATTTTTCTCTCAATACGTTTCACTGGCCACTTTCTTGGAGTGACCACTTTTTCGTAAGAATCTATTTCCGGTTGGCCGTTGGTATTTTTAGCAGGAAGCAAAAAACAGGAAGAAGAGATATTGCTGAAGGTCAGTGGGAAAAATGAACAACGTAGAGGCAAAGTTTCTTCGTCTCTCTCTCTCTCTCTCTCAGACTAATTTTCAAGTACGATTTCAAATGAGTACATAATGCTGCTGATAGCGTCAACAAAGCATTTGGTGTTATGCGGACTGTTCCACGTTGGCTCAGTAGATTATTGTCTTGAGACATTGATACCAATAATAAACCTCGAGGGAGTCCCAACCTGTTTTCAAATGTTTGACCGTTGTGTTTTGTGTACATGTGCATGCGTTGCTTTGGTGGTAAGAAGTTGAACTTATTTCCAAGTTCTATTCCAAATTAGGACTTAATGCAGCTCAAGCTGCTGATAATGTCCACAAAGCATTTTGAGTGATCACTCAAAAGGTATAAACTGTTCCACGCTGGTTCAACAGGTTTAGTTATGGGAACATGGATACCAATAATAAACCCCAAGGGGACCCGAATATGTTTTTAACGATGAAGAACTATTGACAGCAGTGGCTAACGACAACGGTTTGCACATTTCCTGGAACCTTTAGAACAGCAACCATATCACACAATCTCAGCATCAGAGGAAAGGTTTCAAAAGTCAGAAAAATTGGCTCTACATGAACTTAACGAAATGCTCCATGACATGTCAGACCCCACACCTGACTGCATCTCAGCTTAGAGAATCGACATTTTTTCATTTCGCTGAGTCTTCGAAATTCATCCGATATGTTTGCTAAAGATTTTTTATAGTTTTTCAAACATTTTGAAATTCTTATGCAACATAAGTTTAATTGTAAGGAAGCCACAATTCGTACTTATATTGAATTTGTGATCATTAAACTGGACAAATTCTCCAGAGATGGCTCATTATAAGCAGAAATGCATTGTAAAATAATCATAACTTCATATGAATCGTGTTTTGATAGAATATTTACCATTTTTTATTGTTTATGATATCCTATGTATTATAATATCGACATTTCCTGTGTAACATCCAAATGCAAACACACACACACGCACACGGATACATAACAAAAAAGATACATAACAAAAACAAGTGAAAACATACTCACAATTGCATAGAGAGCAATGAAAAGAGCAATGCTACGAATAACTCTAAGAGATATAAAAAGATCATGGATCAAGGGGTGGGAGAGTGCGGAGAACATCATACAAGTAATTAGGCAACAGAAATGGTGATGGGCTGGACACATAGTGAGAATAACATATAGAGCGAATGGTTAGTCAATCGGTGCCTAAGGGATAGCAAGCGCTGTGGGAGAAGACCAGGCTTAAAATGAAATGAGATTGAAAGGTTTACCGGTAGGACATCACTATTGGTATGGATGGATCTGGGAAAGGCTTTTGTACAGCTGGGGACTAACGATGGGTGCTACTGCTGACGATGTTGATATACATACGCATGCACACACACACTAACACACACACACACACACACACACACACACAATATATATATATATATATATATATATATATATATATATATATATATATATATATGAGGGGAACACACTTCCGGCTTGGCGACAACTGACCTGAACTAAACTAATTGGGTCTGCCTGACCAAGTGACCGGGAACTGGAGACAGATTTCAGTTGTCTAAATGGTTGATTTCCGCTCTTATTCAAATGTCCAGTTGTCAACACCCGACCTTTCTGAGGAAAACCGTATATATATATATATGTATATAAATGGGTATTCCAAAGAAGTTTCTATTGTAACATCAAGCTGCGACTTCTAATGCCAATTAATAATTCGTTCATTTTTTTTAGACTTCGAAAGGAATATTTCTAAGTTATCTCTTTACATTAAAAATATATTTATAGAGCCAAGCCATATCGGAGGCTCTCTATGACTAGAGGTACGTTGTTTTTTTTGACAATACTGAACAAAGATATCACGACCGTTACGAGAAATGACGAGATTATTGGTCAATCGAGAATCTCTGGAACTCTGCCCAGAATGAAAATCCATAGTTGCATGTAGAATGGAAATATTTTTTTATATAAAAACTAATACGCTAAAACACCCATTCGGCGCCCCAGTAGTAATTGCAGGAAATATGGTGTCCATAGCTCTAGATATCCTTGAATTATGCAATGACGGACAGACGGACAGAGAAATATTTGAGTAATTATAGTATGGTATTTAACAACCGAAGACGTTTCTGTGTCTTGTTTTTTTTCATCCTTTCAGCCAATTGAAAATAATCGCACGGCTCCTGCTTTCAACAGTTCGATTACTGCCACACCAGTAGCCTTGATGTCAAAACATTATATAATGGGCTGATAAGAAGGGGATCGATTTCTTCAGTTACAGATCCAATTTGAACTATTGCAGTGCGCATGTAGCAAAGATGGCGTTTCAATTTTGGGGCCACACAATCTAATGTATGGACATGGGCGTCCGTTGGGTGCAGGGATAGAAAATTGAAACCTTACAGTCAATAAAGGATAATGGTGCTGTACAATTGTTTTATGTGACCCCAATTTAATGTATCCATATAAGAATATAACATTACTCTCCGCTGATAAAAGGGTTGCCGCCAAGTTATATGCCGAATATATACCTCAACTTGAAATATATCCTTTTGTCTCCCTACCCTGGAAAAATGGCAGTGAATGCTAATATGTATGGGTGTGTGCGACATTCGTGATGCATGAAACATTTGTTCCTCAAGCAAATTGAATCTCCAACGACTGAATTCCCCACGTGTGGAAGCTTCAATGAATGAGAAGAGAAAATAAGGAATTGAAGTGTGAAATAAATTCAGGATGAAGAAAGCCAAGATGCAGAAATATGGATGTCGGAGGTTATCTTCATTGTCTTTCCCGTTCTTCGTATCCAAGTGAATACAAGTTGAAAGATGGAATTTGCCATTCTTTCTTTTTCTTTTGTAGAAGAAGGGGGGGGGGAATAAGAAATTGAATTAAAGCTCGGAAAAGGCAAAATGTTGTAACTTAGGCTTTTTGCTTTAGAGGGCAAAGACTTAGAAGCCATTCGTGCGAACATTTTAGACTAAAGAGGAAAAACAGAAAACATTAGATTTGGAAGAGAAAGAGATTCAGGGAGAAAGAAAGAAAAAGGAAGAGGAGAAAAGGAAAAAAACGAAAGAAAGGAAAAAGAAAGATGGAGAGAGAAAGGAAGAAATGGGAAGCAGAGAGAGAGAAAGAGAGAGAGAGAAAGAGAGAAAGGGATTAAAAGAAAGCGGGGCTTAGGCGAGAGAAAGACAGATATGTAATCGAAAGCAGTAGAAGAGAGGAAGAAAGAGTTATGCATGCATGCATAAAAAATTGTGAATAGAAAGAAGGAATTGTTTTATGTTATCCAAACTTGATATTTCCATACGAAAAAAACAAAAAAAAAACAGTATTATCATACGCCGATGCTCATCCCATCGTGTCACTGCTAAGTCCGGTCATGCATTTCCGTCAACAGTCAAATGAACCATATGATACCTACATACACTGGATCATATTGTTTACTCTACAAATGGCGGTGAGTGCATCACTTTCTTTCTGTACGAGTAGAATTCCTATCATATAACAGATATTTTGGCCTCCACCCCCGCATTGAAATGAATACTTCCAACGTCACTCCTGGAAATATATTCCCCCCCACATCCATGGAACAGTGGCAGCAGACATTCCCTACTTTAACAGTCGGAGGGTATTCAACCTAAAAAGTTGTGAAAAGTTGATGAAAAAATCAAGCAACAAATAAAGAAGAAAATTGTTTAATCCCATAATTCATGCCATTTAATACACATCTATCTACAAAACAACATGTGTATGTTATATCTATCTATCTAGGTTGCGGTCGTTCATTTCACTTACCCTCCAATCTCTTTGGTTAAACATTGTTGTGAAGTATCCATTTTTCATTGTTTGTCACAATTCGTTTCAGAAATAGAATATTTGAATGGTGTTGAATAGGGTTTTTTTTTCGATTAACTCCTACTTACACATTAAAGCTACAAACATTACCAAACAAAATCGGTGGCCGCTAAGATATATGGAAAATGTGCTCCAACCTTTTGAGATATATCTTTTTGTCCTGGAAAAGTAGCAGCAGATAATGGTGGAGTACAAATGTCTTAAAAATTAAAGGCGTATAAAATTGATTATAAATCTGTTTCTGAGAGAAGAAACAAAGCGAAGACTCATTTGAATATTTTTCAGTATTTCGACTATCTCAAGCGTCGTATAACGTTGGTTATTCTCTTGTATTATTTGATTTAATCGCTCTCAATCCAACTGAGGAGCATTGTTCAGTGAGAAATCTCTTACACAGAACTTGGCGAACCACTTTTGACACGTAGGTCATTCACAATACCTTCTTCATAAATTGCACATTCGAGTCGTATTTTTACCTTCTTAAAATAACGACAATGATATTCTAATAATGCTGACCATTTTCTTGCATCCACAATATTAAAATCAATGAACAAAAATGCGCCACTTTTGAATTTTAAAAATGCATCCGTCAAAATACAATCGAAAGCAATCATTCCGAATAAAGTGAATCAAAATTAAACACATCCAATGCCATCTAATGAGAAAACAGGAAAAAGATTTTGACCGAGCCACTATATCGGAAAATACAGTAAAGTCTTGCTCTAACAGCAATTGTTCTGATTTGTATATGGGGCATTAGATTGTGAAGGAGTGATAAAAATTAATTTTTGTCTATATTCATTGGTTAACATATAAATACCATTCGCATAAAATCCACTCGTTATAACGGCAAATTCGTTAGAACGAAGCATTTGAATCCCCGAATGTGCTGTAATAACAGGAGTCTACTGTATTCGAAAATTTTTTCCGAATTTTTCAAACGTTGCTATGATCGATGGGAAGAAAGCTAATTACAAGCGATTTTCAATATTTGGTCGAGGTTTTGAGATGTTTTCTTGCTGGTTTCAAACTTTGTGCCTGTATGATGTTTGTGCGTGAATCAAGGCCCAAGGACTTTTGAAACCGATGTTGTGTATATTGACAATAAGATCCCCCCCCCAAATCGAATATCAGAAGAGAACAACTAGATATTCGGTTTGATCGATTGAAAATAAGACAGAAAAAAGATAGAAAAATATTTCCCCTGAGAATATTGATTATAAATCTGTTTCTAGGATAAGAAACAAAGCAAATTAAATCGAAATGATTAAACAAATGGAAACATACACACGCATCTTCATGCACACACACCAGCACTCATGCACACACACACACACACACACACACACACATATATATATATATATATATATATATATATATATATATATATATATATATATATATATATATGAATGAAATATCAGTAAATGGACAATTCATATCCGACAGAATGCTAATTATAATAATAGAATGATAATTATAAAAACATTTTTGTTGGAACTTATTTTTACTCGACTCCGATTTCACTCAGTAGCACATCGAGTAGACGTATATCATGTAAACAAAGAAAAAAATGAGTGTTGTGCAGGGATCGAACCTGCATCCACCTTTGGTATGCATATCAAATTCGGTATGACTGCATCCATGCTTAGACAGACGGATGCTGTGACAGACAGACAGATGCTGTGACATCTCTTTCTCTCTCCCCCCTCTCTCTCTCTCTCTCTCTCACAGGCACACACACATATACATATATATATATATATATTAAGTTGCATATAATATGTGATATGTATACTGGCTTTTCGAAAGTTTGCTTTATTCCAATTTTTCGCTTTTTAATTTTTTTACAGTTTTAATAAAGCCGTCAATTTACATCAGTGCGTAAACAACATGGATGAAAGATAGACTAAGCTCTCGTTGAGACAATAGCTCACATCCCTTCTGCCAGAGGGAAGCCTGGTTCAACGCAGCAGCTGCTATACCAACTTGACTACAAAGACTTCGTTGCCTAGCTTCTACCTCAGTATCCTCAGCACCATATTTGTTTTGGATTCGGTTCTAGTAAAGAAATAATTTTATCATTCATTCTTTTTGGGTAAAGTATTGTAAAACATTATCTTTAATATTTTGACTACTATTCACCTTCATCCTAAATTTTTCGTTATTAATCGTCAAAATATTTGTAATAATGATTTAGAATACATCATCTAATAAGAATTAAGGATTAAGGGAAACGAAGCCATTGCCTTGGGTCAGACGCATGCGCGGTTCCAGAAAATTGTGAAATTAGAGGAAAGAAAATGAGAATGTCGGTTAGAATTTATTTTGTTTTGTAATTTTGTAATATTTTTATTTGAGTTTTTCAAGACTTGTTTTATTCAATAGTTATCTTTAGTAATAAATTTGTTTTTAAGTATAGAATCATTATTATTATTATTTGCAATTATTATTATTATCATTATTATTATTATTGCTACAAGAAATGAAGATCATATTTTAAAGAGTGAAGTCGATATCTCAATTTCGTTGACGAATAATATTATTTGTTTGCGAAGACTGCATCAGGTAATATTAATGATAACTCGAGCAGTGCACGTTCCAAAGGTGCGTGTTTTGAATGGAACGGACTTTTCAGTGTATGGAGTAGCCTGTCATAATAATTGTGAAAAATAATTTCCTGTTCGTCGTACGAAACTACAGTATTCCGGTTACTTTTCTTGAGTATTGCCAATTTACATATTATCTCTAAAGCAGATACCAAGGTAGATAATTCACAGAAACTATGAAGAGAAATCTATAATCTGTGATTTTTAAAAATTTCTTTTGTAAGATTTGACTAGAACCTCAAATTCAAAAACCTCAAACTTAACACTACACTCCGTAAGATGGCAGTTGTTGATTAATCATGGTGCATACACACGGACAGAGATTTCTTCACTTGGTGCTAGATAATAATCTCCATAAAAAATTCAAAACGTCCCAGTCAGTCTGTCTGTCTGTCTGTCTGTCTGTCTGTTACACGTCTAGGATCGAAAACGCCTTGATTACTGAATTTATTCATGAAAGGGTTACTTTGAACTAAAAGCCGTCAATTCCATCGTGGCCGAGTGCCTTCCAGTTGGCAAGTATCTTTAGGGTTCTTTTCAAGATCCTTAGGTTATTTCAATTTCCGGTTGTTCTTCGATCATTATAGATTATGCAAAAGCAACAACCAAAGCGGAAAAATTATCGAAAAAGAACTGCAATACGTTCCTTCTAAAATCAACATTCCTTCAGAGTAAACTGATCAGCCAAGCGTGACTTGTACGAACCACCCCAAACCCCTTCGATGTGCCATCGACAACTGAAGCCTCAACGAACCCAGATGGCTCGTTAACACATACTGAAAATGTTTTCTCGCTTTTCTTACATCAAAAAAGAAAAAATATATATGAACAGCTTCTTTATGCGTGAAATAAATCAAATAAATAATTTTTATTAAAAGATTTTGAAAAATTAATTTCCTTAAAAAAAATTCTGAATTAAAAATCAAACAGGAAATCAGATCCATCGAAAAAAAATTGTGACGTTGCTGCTTTAGGGTTCTTATAGATAAGATCGATAAAGTAAGAAAGAGAGGGATGGAGATAAAGGGAAAGAGGGAAGGCAGGGGGGAGGGGATGAAGGAAGATGGGGAAGGGAATCAATTATCGTTCTCTTGATCAATATCCGGATTTATAAAGACAATATGATAATTATTAATTGGTGATAATTGTTTTTGCTATAAACTGTCTCTGTTGTAAAACTAAAAGCTTATTTTTTGTTCTCTCCACACACACACACACACACACACACACACACACTTATATATATATATATATATATATATATATATATATATATATATATATATATATATATATATATATATCATCACCATCATCACCATCATCATTATCAGTCTCTTAACGTCCGTCGTTTGACATAGACCTTCCCAAGAATTCGCCACACTTCTCTATCATGGGCGTCGCAGAGCCAGTACTTTCATGAGTGATAGATACATACATACGCACATACATACATAGTCATGAACATATTCATTTAGATGGATAGAAAGATCGATAGATAGATAGAAATTTTCAAGTTCGTAGCTGTGAATAGCCTGGGCACACACACACACAAACACGCATACGAGCAAATAGTGAAGAATCTGTAGCCTAAATTGGCTGATTGGTTGGGCCATTTGTACGGCTACGCTGATTCGATAGATAGATTGATAAATAGATAGACTGAGACAATTAGAAAGATTAGTTTGACGCGTAGCCAGAAATTGGGCCACCAACTAATGGTCGAACTGACTACACCAGCAATGATCTGTGAGACAAGTTAGTGAATGACTACTCTGCGGCAGAAGTCAGATATATTTGTTCAACTGGTTTTATTGTATATATTTACTGAGCTTAACTTACACTGGTATAAATTCACAATATGAGACTAACAATGCCTTCAGTGAGGAGCTTCGGTACTTTTTATCCGCACTCCCCTCCTTGAATACACGCTACATCCTCTATTATTATTGCTTTCATTTTTAAGTCTCTCTCATGAAACGCTTTTCACCTCAGAGCAATTATTAAGTTGTTAGAGTAAAAGATTTGCTTACGTAATTTCATTTTTAGCAGATTCAGTGTAAATAGAGATATAATTCGTCCCCGGTTAAGGTTTTTGAGCCCTTAATAGCAATGGCATCGATTCAAATACGATTTCAAATCCGGACATAATGCTGCTCACGCTGCGGTTAACAACCACAGAGTATTTAGAGTGAACACAACTGCTCGTATTGTCGTTCGTTGGACATCATATTTCTTGACGTAAACCTACTAAATCAACTCTTAATAGTTCGCCTTGTGGTAGTGTTCACTCCAAATGCCTTGTTGAAATTGAAAGCGAAATTATATCTTAATGTGAAATCCTACTTGAAGATTAATTAATTTCTTTTGTTAAAGGCTCAAAAACCTACAATATCAACGAATTATATCTCTTTGTCTATAACTTTGTCTATAACTCCGAGAAAATGCATTAATATAAAATTGAATCAAAAAATATAATTGCTTTATCAAGTCTTCCACTTTTAGTATTATTCTCTACGATTTGGAAGGAAAATGAATTGATTACTACAGAACAAGTTTCCACAGAGCCATTCTCTCGTTGAATAACGTATTCTTCTTCTTTTATTTCTTGAACCCACCCACGCAAGCTCTGAAGGAAACAGTGTTTAGTTTACGATGAACCACTTTAGGAGAAATTAATAATACTGGCTATTTTGTAATCCAGCTTTTTAAAATTGATTGATGAGCGTGGCTGAGATTGAAGCAGAAAAAATCTAACTACGCCTTCCGGGGGTTGCCAGATATTAAGTGCAAATCTGTAGAGTTTGGGGACGAAATTAAATAGTTTCGGTGCCAGAATTATCTTGAAATATAACTTCAAACTAAGCCTGCAGGAAAATAGATTAAAATACATATTTTGTCATTTTGTTTACATGTATATTTATGTCATTCATATGTAATACCAAATACAAATTTTCTTCATCGACTCCAAGTCTTTGTTCTCAGTACCAAAGAGCTTTGTTCAGTATCAAATCTGCTCAATTTTGGTCATGAAAAGTATCAAATGACAACCTTGCTACCACCCCCTCACATCGGCCCAGAAGAATACTTAACTGTTTTGTTTCAACTTAAGACTGTGTAGGCATTGAGGACACCGAACCAAAAACAAAATAAGAAACTCCTGAGAATGTGACTCACAGAACGAGCGACCGACGAGGAGGAGGGTGCGGTCGAGGTCACTGGGTGTATTTCAGCCCTAAGAGAATCTTAACGACTTCCTCCGGGATTTTTGGGCCAATGAAAAATGACGTTTATTTGATTTTATTTTTTATCTTCTCTTCTGTGACTTTCTCATCATTCATTCGTCGGGATTTTTAGAGTGGTTTTCTGCCTTTACTGGGGAACTAATGTCAAGGTTACAACTGTTTTTCTCTTTCACGGTTTGTACTGAAAACCCAAAACTGTTTGAGAAAACCAACTTTCATATATCGGGGGGAATCAAAAGTATTTTCACTTTTCATATACTTTCAATCCAAAGCTGCTTTCATGTATTCATAGAAGACTATTTACGACTTCTCTATATTACTGAACAGCCATAGCCACCAAAGGAGGCAAAAGATGCTATTCTTTTTCAAAGGTGCCTATGTTTGTGCGTTTGTTTATGTGTTTTCATCTTTATGTATTCGAGTACTCCTGGCCATACCCTTTTTGCACTACTTTAGATGCTTTCCAGTAGAAAACACCAGTGATGTCATAAACAGAATTTATTCTGACTGTATATATATGCCTTGATGGAATTTTCTTCGAAGACTTCAAATTTTGACGCAACGGTTGTTCAACTATTGCCTGTGATGGCGAATTAATATCAATATTGTATAAATCATTTTATCATCAATATATATCAGCTGTACCTTTTATATCAGATGTTCAAATGGTCGATTCATACACAAGTATTAAGATCCTGGTAATTTTGAGGCATTGTTTTAAAATAGGTCTCAAAATCGTTCAAGCTGCTCGCAGAATTCGGAGAGTGAAAAAAAAATATCTGACCGTACTGCCTAAAGCTGGCTTAAGCGTCTCGAAGTTGGTAACTTGTCTCTTGAAATAAAGCTTTGAAATGGATGATGAATATGATGATTTAAAACGCAAGAGCAGATTCCGAGCAGCCACACGCGAAAACCATCAGAAGAGCAAAGATCATTAAAAGATACCATTTGTGCAGCATTACATAAGCTTCATAAAAGATACCAGGACTTAAAAATGAAAATATTTTTGATACATCCTAATAATTCACTAAATAAAAGTGAACACCTTATTTGATATAACATTCGGACTTCTGTCTATACTTCCTCCTTTGCCACAAGACCGATAGATTTTCCAGGTTCTCTTGGGTTCACTTTACATCACGTAGAGAGATCACAAGACAGCACAGTATATGAGAGAAAAACAGGAGTCATAGAATCCATTTAAAAACTCAAATGGCAATGGACTGGTTATGTTGCAAGAATAGCAGACAGCCACGACAGTACGACTCACAACGTGGATCCCCACAGATCATATGCGAGACTGCGATGTCCATGGTAGAGGCCTGGTGAATCTTGGGGAAGGTCTATGTTCAAATAAAAGGCAGCTGCTGCTGCTGATATTGATAGTGGTGGTGGAACCAGTGGATGCCTCAAATTGTCTGCTATCGAAGCCGTTGAGTCGCTTTGAATAGATTGGGATGGAAATCACGGGTTTACTTGGTTGGCTCAACGCATCATAACGTGCAAAGGGTTATTATTATTATTAGATGAAGTATATTATTCAGCGATGCCTGTGCTATGTGTGTAAGCTATGCACCATCTTGTTACTAATGATGTATCGTTTTTTGTTTGTTTGTTTTCTAACACCATACAGAATAATGCTTGAGGTTTGCTTATGTTTATTTAAATAAAGATAGGATCACTATGAGATGACTAGACATGATCGCTGTTGAAGTCTCAAAGTTTTATTGTCCGTGGATGGTAGGTCACTGCTCTTGATAATTCAATGTAGAACAGGTTCGCCCCCCCGTTGGGGTTTATTATTGGTATCCATATTGCCAGACATAAGCCTTTTGAACCAATACACAGTCGTAGTGTCCACTACAAATGTATTGCTGACGTTATCAGCACCTCGAACAGCTTTATGTCTCAATTTGAATTCATACTTGAAATTTTGTCCGTCTAAAGTAGACATTATTGTTGTTAAAGGCTCGAAAACCACCAACGATATCGAAATATATCTGTATTTACATTAGATTTGAGAAAAATTCAAATAATCTCCCACTTTGAGCTTTATCATCAAATTCTTTTTTTAGCAAGCTACTTGAGTGGGCCTTTTGTTTAAAAGAATCTATTGATATGTAGTATAGAAACATCCATATATGCACAATATGAAATAGCAAATTACGTGTATTATGACACGACTCCAAAAATAATATAACTAGTAAATATCAAAATCATAGTCTAAGGGAGGTGGTGTTTGATCAACACTGCTAAAGAGTCATGTTAATACAACTGTTTTGTTTTCAAGTCCCTGAGTGAATTACATAGTAAACAAGGGATGATCCCAACAAAAATATTCACATATAGTACTATGATATATAATTCCGCGTAAAACCTTTTGAAAACCTTACATTAATTGCATTAATAGATATTAGGAAATTATTGAGTGAAATGATATGAATTAAAAATCATTTTACATCCTCAGTGTCTAAATCTGTAAAGCTTTCTTGACTAGGAGGAAATGTGTTGGAAACTGCCAACGACTGACATCGAAACCGTCAACACAGGCTTCTTCAGTTTTCAATCTGGTCTGGCTGGCTGGCTGTTTCACGCCTATAGACTGCACCCTTGAATCGACGGAGCTGAAGAGCACAACATTCGATCCTTTTGTCTAGAAAAGGCGTTTCTTTCCAGGTTTTTTTTCTCAAATTTGTCACTTTAAATAGTTTTTTTTCGGTGGAGGTTTAATTTGACTTGTAAGTTGATGCTAAATTTGTGCCATAGTTTTTGTCTGGCAGCATTCTCGCTTGTTTTTAGAAAAATTGGACATTTTTAGCGATCACTGCCCAACAAGAGGCGACGAAGTAGTTTATTATTGATTACCCCTTTTCCCAATATTATTGCCAAAAGACAATGATTGTGCGATAGTTTTTTTTGATTGACTATCCAGACGTGTTTTTTTTTTTTAATCTTTCACTCAACTCTCATTATTTACGTACAAGATAAAACGTGTCAGGGTTCAACGAAAGTAAGTACAGTCGTAATGTGAATGAGTTCCTTGCTATTAAGGGCTTAAAAACCTCCAATAACAAATCTCTATTTCAGTGGTTTCAAAATTTAAAACTCAAGGCCACTTCTATGAAGGAAACATTCTATGGGGCCTCTTTTTTGGCGTTTAGCATTTAGACTGTTCTCAATTAACTACAATAATACATTTTTGCCTTTTAAAATCAGATTTATTCTAAATAGGTTACATTAATTTTAATTTTAATAAATGGATGTTGTTTCTCTACAAGCAGTGTCAAGTTCAGAGGGAACACTGTTGTAGACACAAAGCATTATTTGCTGGTCCCCAGGGGTCCACAGACATTTGCTGGTCCCCAGGGGTCCACAGACATTTGCTGGTCCCCAGGGGTCCACAGACCTTAGTTTCGAAATCACTGCTCTACTTTAATTGAATCTCCAAAAAGCTTCTACAACGTTTGAACCCCTTTCAGCATGATTCTCTATGCAGATAAAACGACATTTCAAGTGTAATAACCTTATAAACTCTTTTCTTAACCCTCAATTCTGTCGTCATCAACATCATTGTTCTTTATAAATAAATGAAAGTAGAAAAAACAAATACAGAGAAAGCTCTGGGTTCTGATAGCAAGGATAATGTTGTAAACCAGTTATTGTTTTAAAAAACAGGCGGTCCCAAACACTCTCTTTAAAGTGATCACATTAGGTAACTTCCACTATTTATCCTCTACCAAATGTTATCAGCTGACTGATGAACCGAAAGGCCTTGTCCTAAAATGATCACAATAAGCGGCTTCCACAGTAAATTCTGAAGAGAGACTCGAACACTCCATGGAAGGCACCTTAAGCTGTCGTCGTACTCAACATTTTTTACTAAATCTTCAACATCTCTGTTGTCATCAGCAGCAGCAATGCCATCCTTATTATCATCGTAATTTCTGTCATCATCATCATCATTGTAATGAATATCATAGGAATCATCATCATTTCTACCATCATCATCAACATCAACAACAACATACCTAATAACTCTGTTAAAACTGCAATTTGGGCGAGAGATCAGCAGCAGCACTTGATATGTTTCCCGCGCTTCGTTTTCCATTATTTTTTCTCTCTTTCTTCTCTTTTATATCTTTTTTTCTCTTTTAGCGATTATTGCTGAAAGTGTCTCTTTGAAACGAAACCAGTTCTAAAGAAGGAGACGAAGAAGTGGAAGCCAAGAACCAAGAATACTAAAACACCAGAAATAGTCTCCTCCACACCCGCTGCCCGTGCCGCCATCGCTGCCTCCAACGACGAGGCTCTTGAAAGAAAGCTTCTATTTACGACAGTTAATTGAAGAAGTCGATCAGGGCAGGCAAGAGAGACTCTCAGCGTTGATACTATGACAAACACATCAGGTTACACGAACTTGCAACAAGGAACACTTACCGATTAATAAAAGGCAAACTGACGATTGTTTAGTAGCAGATTTCTTTCATCTACACCGTTTGGGTACATATGATAGTTTTGCGAGGCTGCTAAACCAGAGGTTCTCAACAAGGGTGGACCCCCCCCCACTCTGGGCTGAATTTCAGGTTTCCAGAGTGAAGGGATGGAACCACATATTGGAAGTGTAAAACTGTTGGAATATCGATCTGTCTAGAAACTACACTTCTGGAATGCACTACTTGAGAAAGAGGGGATTGATCTTCTGAAATATAGGAAAAAGGGTACTCAGGCAAAAATGGTTGAGAACTAATGTACTAAATGATTCAAGGTTAATCTTATCCACAACATCTGCCTCTAAAAGATTTGTTATATCTTCTGCCAAAACAAGATCCCTAAATAGGAACTTTAAATAGACAAACTTTCGGGAGAACGAATTCAATCTTCAAGAACTAGAAACCCCTATTAGATTTTTCAAAAGAAGGGTATACAAGAAATTGATCCACCCAATAGTCACCCATGGAGCTGAAATATGGAGCCTAATCGAAAAATTGGCTCACAAACTAAGAACCATGCAAAGCACACGGGAGAGGATTCATACTTAACATCACATGGAGAGCATATTATATTAGACAAAACACAGAAGCAAAAGATATAAAATCCATTGAAATACTCAAATGGCAATGGACAGGCCATGTTGCAAGAATATCAGACAACTACTGGACATCACGATACTCAACGTGAATCCATGATTTAGACAAGTTCAGAAAATATTGGCACCGTTACGCCCACAATCGAGAGTACCGGCAAATCTTGTCAAAGGTCTCTGTCCAACGACAGACGTTAAAGGATTGATTATTAATGATGATACTTTGCTATAAAACTATAGATTTTTAACCGAAGGTATTTTCAACTTTCATGTTAGAATGTCCATCTTTCTACGAAGTACAATATTGAGATACAATCTTTGAGTCTGGGAATCTCAGAAAATGTGTGATGACCTCCTGAAACATAGTGAAAGAGTTGCATGTGTAAAAAAAGATTGAGAACCAATGTGTTAAACGATGTAAAGTCGACGTTTTTCACAATACCTTCTAAAAAACCTGGAATATTAACTGCTCAAACGTGATCTCCACTTGAAAACTATTGAAGGTTTTTTTTCAAAAAACAAAAAAAAAAAGTTTTTGTAAACATAAAAAGGAGTGATTGTTTAAATTTTCAGTCCTCTAGCAGTGGGATGTATACGTGATATATATATATATATATATATATACATAGCCAGAGCAACTTGGAAATTGGAGAAACCTGTGTTGACAGCTTAGGTTTTTTAATAGGAACATTATATCAGGACAGTAGGTAGATTTCTCTAGGGATTAGAAAGCATCAGTTACGATGGTTTGGTCATCTCCCGTTGATACCCATTGAAAGAATACCTAAAGTTGTTTAAATTGTACCTAACGAGAGAGAGAGAGAGAGAGAGAGAGAGAGAGAGAGAGAGAGAGAGAGAGAGAGAGTTGCCATTTGGCATTTTTCAAGACGAAAATTGGCCAAATTTGGTATTAAATAAAGCTAATTGGTTCCGAAAATAATGATTTGGCCCTGAAGGAAAATTCACAAATGATAACAATCCCTTACACACAAATGATACGATACAACATAAATATACAATATATTAACAAAAATAACAACATTATGCATTGCAATCTTAGTCTGATGATAAATTTCACATTTTTGGATTATTTTGGAACCGGAGCTACTTAATCTGGTCCCAAGACCATACACATTTTGTATTGGATGGCAATCTGACAACGCTCAATGGTAGACTTGGAAGAGATGTGTTCCATATGAAGTAGTTCACAAACAAAAGCACAGGATAGGTTTCATGGCGTGATATAATTGTGGCCCAGAAAAAAACACAGAATATGTCTTCGTATTCGCACTGAAGACATCTGTACATATTGCTTTTAGTATAATGAGGAGGTGCTGAATGGACCTTGGTTTCAAATAAGGCTCATTGTTTTTTATATATTGAGAATTTATTATGCACATGATTTCTTCGCTTGTTTTTATTTTTCTTTGCATGAAAATAAATTTTCTCTATTATACACCCATACAAACACAGAAACACACATCTCGTATATATGTCAACAGTTTACCTCTCTTTCACTGTCTCTCAATATATATATATATATATATATATATATATATATATATATATATATATAATACAGAATATCTATCTATCAATAAAATACTTGAATTTAGTCTTCTTTATATGAAATGCATTTTTTAGAAAAACAAAAGAATTATGAAAAAACCTATGAGTCTATGTTTTAACCACTAAACGTGCGGTATTGTTAGCCATTGCAGGAACTGTATCTAACAAAGTTAGGAAAAGTTCAGTAACTTATTCCTGTTCAATACATCATTTCAATTTGATAACGTACAGAAAGTAACTCGAATGTCTCTGGCGAATGGTAGGCAACGACCTTGTATCAAGACACACTTTGATTGTTTTCCTACATAATAGTTGATGCAACTAAGACTAAGAAGTCTGTAGATAATAACCTGAGGCAGTAGAATGTTGCAATATAAGATTCTTTGTTAGTTTTTCGTTAATCTTCTTCACCTCCTGGTTGCATTTTATCTCAATGTTTCTGGACGACTGGACAACGCTTCGACTGACCCGGCCACAGGAGCTAGTGTCTACACAGGGCTGTAGTTTACAGTCATATTGTCACATCTCCTCTTCAAATCTTCCCGTTGTATTGTTTGTTTGTCACCAAAAAGTAATATTATTTGAATTCCAAGATATCTTTGCTATTAATATCCGAAAGATTTCATTCCGTACGCTTCTATCAAGTTTTTGGGAGGTGAGAGACTTCTGTCGTAGAAGCATTAGCGATGGTGCTCTATCTACCATCCATTATGATTACTAATTAATCCCCGGGGAAAGATTCACGGATACACGATTTTCCCCCTTATCCGAAAGTAGTGAGCCAAAATAACGTAAATTGAAGAGGCAATTACCCCTAATTCATATGGGAATATGTTTTGAGCGTCCCTATATCCCTAAAAGGGTTAGGATTGCATATATCTCATCGGCGGTCGTAGCTGTGGGAGGTACGAGAGACAGGTGTTAAAGAGAGAGGAAGAGGGTTTGCGCTACCTCTGTAATGGCTCAAAACAAAAGCTTCATTGCCCTCCACCTTTCTTTGAAAAGTGGTGGGAAGCAGACTTTCTCTCTTTCTTTTCCATTCTATCTATCTCTCTATCTATCTATCTTTCCCCTGATTCCTTTCTTTTCTAATATTAGGGGTCACTTATATATGAATTCTATAGGATTTTTATATTTAGAAAAAAAAAAAAAACTTAATTGCTTATTTCAGTTATTTTATTTGAGTCCATTGTTAGTAAGAGGTGTTTTCATAAAAATATTGTTACATTCGAGTGGTAGAGTCCATGGACAGAAAATCAAGATCATACTGTTCTTTGGCTACGTAGATAATGCCTGAGATTTTCCATTCATGCACCCCAAGCAGACCAAATGAAATTCACGATTATTTTGCCATGTTACATATTAGCAGGGGCGTAGCAAGATATTTTTACCCCCCCCCCCCCAAGTATTTACTGCAGTGGCTCCCATCCTGGCACCCACAGACACCTGTGGGAGGTCATTCAAATAAAGGTTCCAAAAATATAACACATTCATTAATAATCATCGGGTTATATATCCATTCCTTAACGTAATTGCCTGCATCAGAAACAACAAATGCAGACATGGGCAGTAAATGAACAAAATGAGAAAATAGAGGATAAAGCGAGTATTTGGACCTTCACCTTTCCGTCTGGCTCTATGCTTAAATGGTTAAGAGCAACGGTATGTTGAAGCAGCCACCTATCTGTCGCAAGTTCCATTTCTGTATTCCCTTTAACAGTCTATTTTATTTGTGCTGTCTCGAGCGAGTGACTCATTCTTTGCGTCCTAATATATATATATATATATATATATATATATATATATATATATTGATGGAGTAAGATATTTGCTATACTAACACGTTTCTGCCTTTGCCTGGTTTGGGCTTCTTCAGGCGAATGATTCGCTTAATTTTAGATTCTTATATAGGACATTTTTTGTTATTTTCTAGATTGTACGATCTTCCTCTTATTTCAATCATATATCTTTAATTTATTTTATTCTATTTTTTGTTCAGTGGTTGGTCCTTGCTTGTTATGTTTCTGTTTTATTTTAGTGGAGATACTGTGGTTGTTGGTAGATATAAATTATGAAATTAGTACGATATAGTGTGGGCATTTTCTTTATCAGTATGTTGTTAAACCATCAGCTGGTTTGTGGTATGGTTCCTCTCTGAGAGTATTTAATAATCGCTTAAAGCTGTTTCCGAGAGGTAGAGTTCACTTTTTCCCCTGACTGCCAATAACTTATCCAAGCCAAATTACTACAGTTCACGTTCTCCTAGTCGTAATAAGTGTAACATTTGCCTAGTTAAAAACTGCCAGTCAAAATATAAGCACAGTTTATTCCTAAGTTGGTCTGGCTTGCTGGTTTGCTGGTCATGTATGTATCACACTATGTGTTCAGCCTGCTTCAATGAAGCCAGAGGGCTGAAAATTTGAACATTCTCTCTATTTATGTCAACAACAGAGGGTTTTTTGTTATTGTTTTTTTCAAAATCCCCCAAAATACTTTTCCATCGGGGATTCAATTTACAACATAATTATCTGCTAAATTCCTTCATTTGTGTCCACTTGTTCTCTGAAAATTAAGATATTTTTAGTGATCACTGTCCCAAAAAGCAAGAGATGTGACTTATTCATTGATCATCTTTTTTCTAATTGTTTAATTGATCATCCCTAACACATGTTGTCAGAAGACATTGGTCCCGTGACAGTTTCGATTGTGTGACTAACCAGACTTTGTTGTTATAAATAAATGTCTATCGTATATACCGGCATATATTCATAAAATAAGATGAATTGAATGAACAGACGTAGTACTTACGAACATTTTCTCTGTTGATTGAATTCTCATTCATAGGTTCACACTCTGATCTACCATATTTATCCAGCAAAAAGAAGGAATCCTATCAGTGATCGATATATAAGAAAATCAAATTGCTCTTACACAATTTGTTTTGTAGTCAGTCCGACCAATGGATCTGAGCCATTAGTTGGGTTATTCCAGTGCATAATCGAAAACTATCAGCCGATCAGGATGACATGGTCAATATTTGTCAGTGTTTGCCTCTTGAGTCTATAAGATCAGTTCAAATAGTTTGGACAATTGCACAGTATTGACTATACAAGGACTCGTTGTGTGAATACTAAAAGTATACAATGTCCAGTTCGGGAGAATTCACCCCCAACGACCCCAACGGGGCAGCACTTCCCAGTTGCACTATAAGGTGAGGGTAAGAAGGGCATTTCTCTCGCTTTCGTTACACTAGTCGTGAAGACTAGGAATTATTGTCCTTGCACAAAGGTGTGTGCCCCCTCCCCACGTTAAACCGACTTTGGGTCACATTCCAATTCCATGGGGGGGGGGGGTGCTTAAATAACTATTCATGCCAACCTACCATCTCTCAACTCCGTTACGAATTTTAAATGGAGATTCTAACGAAAATTAGATATTAGTATGTAGGTCTGTTTAGACACTTTATGGAGACCGTCACGTGACCAACGTCTTTTGCAGCATGCCGTGTTGGGGTGATTAATAATAAAAAAAAGGAAAATGGATGATCAAGTTACATCGGATTTTCTTACTTCCCCACCACAAAAAGAAAAACAGAAAACAAAACAAAACAAACGAGTATGAATTCTGCCTGACATAAACTAAGGTACCAGTTTAGTATAAACTTACACAGGAAATTGAACCCCCACTAAAAATCTATTCAGTGGGAATTATTCAGAAAACAAGCAAATTATATTCTACGTATAATGAGTCAATGATCTATTTTCCAAACTTTTATCTCCAGTGGGGCAGCCTGCACGGGTGATGCATAACCAACCAGCCAGCTCAGCCAGCTCAGCCAGCCAGCCAGCCAGCTAGCCCAACTAAAAAAACTGAAGTAACTCAAGTTAACAGTTTTGGCTGACGATTTCTAACAATGACTCATTCTAACCAGATTCCACATATTTGTTGTCTTTATAAGAACATTTCAGCCGCTCTACTCTATGGCTTTCTTACTGTCTTAATTTCAAGTTACTATTATACAACAGTTTTTTTGGATCATATTCCCTATCTTTGTTGTTTCGATCACTTTACTCTTTGGATCTCAACAGGTGTCTATCGCTTTTGATACCCTTCCAGGAACGTCGAATGGGACTCTTCACTTGATCCCCACTTGATACTCATTTGTCACATCCTAAGGGCTTTTCAGAAGTCTTAATCGTCAATTATTCCTTATGATTCTGATCTGTCTCTCCACGGAGCTGCTGAATATTTCCGTGTTGTCTGACCCACAGATTAAACCCACGACTCCCAGAAGAGATACAATATATATGATAATAACCGTGTAAGTCAGACTACAAGTGTCTTCCTACATTATTATTGAACTGCCTCCTTTTTCTCCGTTCCTGCTTCCTACACTGATATCAAACTACCTAACTTTCTTTCTTATAACTCCCTTCCTACTGTCACATTTATGATTCCAATAGTAGCAATCAACCGAGTCTGTTACTGAATGCATAACCACCACTGAAGATGTTTCTCAAAGAAATCATGGACTAAGCCCTGAATTTATCTAAATTTTCACTGGAGTCGATATGTACCTTAAAGTGCAAATCAAAGAGAATCTATTTACATGGCCAGATTTTTTCCTTCTCCAATTTTTGGGGGAGCGTGAAGATAGTGGCTACGTTATTTCATTCGTCTGTTTTCAGTCTCATTTATTCATCCGAGCAATTTATCAAAATCTACTTCCGGCTTGCTGGGCCCAGAGAAGCTTCACCAGAGACGTGTTGAGCGTGCATTTCGGAACACATTCCCTACTATGTCTGTTGCCAGCCTCTTACGATACTGGAGGATTGGTTGAGTTTGGAGGAGAAAAGATAGATCCAAGTGTAGTATTTCTGCCAGTGTTAGATCTGAGTTCGCCGATGCAATTTTCCATGCCACTTACCGTTTGGCCACTCACACATGATTTTAGTAGACACTAAAATAGAGATAACTTAACTTAGTTGATATCAATCACCTCCCTTGCTTTTTTACGTAATGTCTTTTTCATTTGCTTTATATTCTATAGATCCCATTTGGATTGAAAAAAAAACTCAGACTCTTCATATTGCTCTTTCTCGTGCTTATAAAATCTTAGTTTCTATCCTTCGATCAACGCTGAGAAACCTGTTTTATGTTTTACTTGCTTCTTTCTGTGGTTGTCTCACCGTTATTGATGGCCGGTAATTGACCGGCTAGGTGACAATGCGAACAGTATCCATCAGGGTCATGGCAGTCATAACAACCCCAGCCCCAGGCTCGGCAATCGGCCATTATTGGCTAAAAGACTGTATTTAAACAGGTAGTATAAGTGGTTGTATCGCGGCCGGTCGCCATTTTATGCCTAGCCGGAAATTTTTGGCGGGAAAGCATGGTACGGAGTCAATTGTTGCTTAGAGAGAGGCCTGATGGAAGTTGATGGATAGGGTTGGTGAAGATGGAGTGAGATGTGATGCAGGGAAAGGAAGTAGATAAAACATTGCGAGAGGATTTTATTCCCAATAGGCCGAGTCTGACACAAGATCACAATCTTTTGAGCATGCATCAAAATGTATTTGTTTATTAGAATAAAATAAGCCTTTGCATATTTCTTTAAAAAATTTTGCTAGGTTTATAAAACTTGTCAATTTAGCTCAGTCGGTGATAGATCCGACTACCAATCAATTTTCGTTATTTCTAATCACGATAGGGAATGTTAATTTTATATATCGTTTTAGTTCAACACGACAGCACGGATGAACGGTGGAGAGTTTACACCCCTTAATTTGACGAGGATGTCTCTTGTTCTTGTTCTTCTCTAGGTTGACAAACGAAGTTAACTCAAGACTTAGACAATACCTTTCAAAACCAACACATAGTTATTTTGCACAGAGGACATGAAAATAATTCTATTTGTTCTGAAACCGGTTAAAGTGAGAAGCTATTCTTAAGATATTCAGATACTTATAGATATGTACAAACTACGAATTTTACGATAGGTTTGATCCGGAGTTTGATCATATCATTACGTACAACTTGGTAAAGCAACCTTCCTTTTCTTCTGTTGTTTAGTCAACGATTAGAATTTTGATAATGGTTGCCGTCAGACATGACGAAAGACTAAGATACGGGTAATGTAGAAACGATCAGGATGTTAGTGTGTCTGATGGGTGAGTTAATCTCTGGATAAATAAGGGTAGCTCTGTTGGTAAATGTATAAGACGTTAGTTATGGAGCCAAGACGAGGGGTATTAAAGCCAAGAAGATGCTGGATAGCAATAAGAGGAAAGTTATTAGTGCAAGGCTGCAAAACCTCATTCAGTTCATCGCTCGTCTGGAGGCAGATGCACGGCGTAGTTTACTCGTCACGTCAGATGGAGGATTAAGAATTCGTGATCCAGTCATAGAAAAAGATTGCAGTTTCCAGCTCTAAATGGGTCCACGAACAATGCAGACTGGGATTAGCAAGACTTCATCTGACGTGGGATGAAGAGTCCGGCTCTGAAAATGATACGCAAACAACGCAGTCTGAAATCCTCGATTCAAACGTGCATTTTACCTGATCATTAGGTATACACGTAGTTACCATACCAAAATATTTTCAAAAGGGTCAAGATCCATGATTTAGTTCAGAGATATGAAACTGCTACATCTTTAGAGCAGAAAAAAGATTAATGCTAAACAACAGCGTGGTGAAGTCGAGGAAAAGTCTGTAGACAGCGAAAAGAATAGCTGAATAATTGCCTACCAAAATCAGGATCAAATACAATTCTAGTCAATAAACAATGATTAATATTGTTTTATTTTACTTCCAAGAAGCTCCTTTCTATGTTCAGAATAGCCACATCTATTGATGACATTGCCATGGGATCCTCACTTTGACTGACATTTACGAATTTTGTCTCACATAGAAAATACAATCTTTGAAACAAGCAATGTATGATACATAAATTCACAAGAATATTTTATTCTACATAAGAGCCTCGATGAAAGGAAAAATGAAAGCAGCTGTTGAAAATCATACTGTTTCCGCAAGGTAAAATACAACTGTGATTATTGTTTCATTTCCACTAATTGCCAGGAGTTGCTCTGTTCTCATTAATGTAATTATTAGAGCGAATAAAAACCATACATGAACAAACACTATATATGTGTGTATATGCGCCTGTATATGTGTGCATCAGTAAGTCTATATACCTGTATGTCTGTGTGTATGTGTTGCAATAAATCACGACAAAACAGAAATTTTTATAAAGTTAGCCTTAGAATTGAATGGACGGAAATTCCAGTCATTTGCTGTTAACAAGATAAAAGAAATTAGACAACTCTTACCTTAATCAGCTGCAATAGCAAATCTTTTGGTTTGGCCTAGATATGAGACGTCCGGTTACATGATGACATCTGGGTGGGTCATCATTTGCCCAACCTACCACTAGGTGGCAGTAGGGTTAACACAGGGTAATCCAAAGCGATCTAATTAAGAAAAAAAATAACATTAAGAGCAATGAAAGAATGACATTTGAGATGATAAGGAAAGAAACGTTAGATATATGAAATGTTTTGAGTACTGAAATATTAGGATGATTTCCGTTTTTCACAAACTCTTACTCCAACACTTATTTCATGTACACATTCAAAGACTATCAATGACTCTACTATATCATTGATATGATTATTATGTATCCATATCCTCTTGCAATACTAGATCTGACTGTGCACTCTGCAATCTTTTAAAGGATTACTTTCTAGTTTTTTTAGACAACTTTTCTGGGGTTTTTTCAATTGTTTCTATGAATTTTTTAGATTATTTTGCAGATTTCTCATATTTCCTCTAATATATTGCTCCCCCAGAGCTCCAGTGCCTCCCACAGTTGTGGAGCCTGCAGGTCCCATGCGTCGTCTCTGTCGTATCATTATCAATACTAATCAGCTTTACCTTTTGTTTCCGCTGTTATAATGGCGAATACAAGTATTGAGATTCTGACAATTTAGAGGAATTATTTAAAACTGAAGCTGTTCGCAGAATTCGATAAGTGGGAAGAAATGAAACAATATCTGACCACACTGTCCAAAACTGGTCAAAGCGTTTTAAGGCTAGTGACTTGTCCTTAAAAACAAAGCCTAGAAGTGAATGATCATAAGTTGTCGATTATGCCAGTTTAAAAAGCAAATAGAGAACCTGACCATCAGCACCCAAAAACTCTCAGAAAGGCACAGATCATCAAAAGATGCCCATAGAGCTTTACATACGCTTAAAAAAACATACATGAGCTCTCAAGCGATTAAAAAACGGAAAGGTTTTTTATACATCCTACTAATCCATCGGCGCGAGTTAACAAGGAAAATAATTTCATTTCATTTTCTATTCATAAAACCTTTGATTCGATGATATATGAATAGCTACTGAATGAGGCAGACAGCAATATAATGCATATATATATATATATATATATATATATATATATATATATATATATATATATGCATGTATGTGTATTTGCACAGACACAAATAGACCTATGTAATGCACATGTACTCAAATATAAGTATATACCACAAAATCGACTCATACCAATAGACAGGTATATAGTAATTCCTGATGATAAATATGTTAATTGCAAAAAGAATCAATACATTACAAGAAGGCATTTATATATAGAGATAGATAAAGAGTTAATCGCATGAATATAGAGAGATATAGATGGATAGATATGAACAGAAGAAAGAGAAAGAAAGAAATGAAGGATGAAACTAAAGGAAAGAAAGAAAAATATTCGAGGAAGATGAATAGATATATAGATCGATAGATTTAAATAGACTGAGAAAGAAAGAAAGAAAATATATTCTGGATACACTGAAAAAAGTGTTGCGTAGACCAACACAAAAAAATTTACTCTAATTTGTTACAAGTAAATTTATGAGTACATCTCAAAGTAATAGTTATCATAAATTTCCTTCGAGACAAACAAATAAATTTAGGTTAAAAATAGATTGATTCTTCGTGTTGGTCCATAGAAATGGGGTTTTTTTTTCAGTGTACATGGATTGATATGTTTCTGGCTCCTTTTTTTTTAAAAAAAAGAAAAGTAAACTCCTACCACGAAGGATCAGTTCCTGTGCCCGCGACAATTAGTAATTAACTCCTAATGGCTGACCGTCCAACTGGCTTCAGCCTTTCGTCTGGTCACTAACAACGATTAAGGCAAAAACCCATGAAAAGAAAAGAAAAAAGGCAGTGATCATTTTGTAGCTTTTTGTCCGACTCACCGCTCCAGTCGCACCTGCTTGGAACCGATTTGGAAGTTTTGTAGTCATGGCAACACTTTCCCGCTGCGGTCATTACTGCCAACGCCCAACGCCACACCTTTGTCCAGTCCACCTGTTCGATTGGACGCAGTCTGTCCAGTGCAAACAGCTTTTACTTACTACTCTTATGTCTGTTCCTTCGTCTGCCTTGCACCCTCCCTTCCGCTACTCTACCACCTACATTTTTTCTTTTCTTTTCTTTTTATCGATTTTAGGAGGTGTTGGGTGGCTGTTCGGAAAGCGTCTCGGAGAATGGACTTAATGAGCTGAGTTCAAACCCTAGCTGGGGCAGCTTGCGCATACTTTGCGCTAACACCCTTTGGAAAGGCATTAATCCATCTTCACTTCCTGCTGTGGGTAGAATGGCTCTGCGTGAAGTTGCCTCTCAAATTTAACTCGCATATCGCAAATGAGTCGAGTAAGTGATAGTGTGATTTTATGGAGCCTAAGCAAAGATAGCTGAAGCTGTAATTAACGTAAGGACACGGCTAAATTCTTAATATGGAGTCAACGTTTATGTTGACACCCAGCAGTAAGAGAAGTATTTTACTCTTCCATCCACAATCTTACCCCTTTTTAGGGATCATAGCCCAAGAGAATGCGAGAGTGATTCGAAATTTCTGTTGGAATGCTAGTTCTGACTTGTGGGAGAAAATATCGCTGCTGATTTTTCTAATGATGAATTCACATGTACAAATATATATAAGGGCTGCCCAAACATAGATCGAACTTTTAAAAGTGTGCATCAATGAGGCGTTTCAGAGTGCTTGCAATGGTTATATAGTGAAGAAGTGACTTTGAACTTTCGAACAAAACTTTACATCACACCACTTTGGTTTGCATTAGAGCTACACGAGCTAGAATAAACGTGCGTGTGATGTGTTTTTCGTATTGTTCCCAATCAACAGACGACAGTCATATCGAAAAACTGCCTTCTATGATCTGTAGAAATCTTTGCCTGACTTTTACGGACTCTTAAGTCTTCGAAATAAAATAAAATAACTGAAAGGTAAGATATCCATCGATGGGACGTTTAGCTCAATAGGTACACCCCGCTCTCCGAAAATTTGTTTGACTCCACCTTTTTTGCTTTTACGAAAAAATACAAAAAAAGGCAAAAAGTTCCGCATTAATTTTCGCTACGAGTCATCATGAAGGCAACACCGACCCAGTTCCACTCTCTCCAGCACATCAGTCTCTTGTACCTCTGACCATCTAAACCTCTGACGACGTAGCATAACATACCATCATCACAACCATTTTTTCAGTCTGGGAACACTCGAAAGATTTCCTTTATCAATTCATTATAATTGCTTGTTTGCTTTACGCCAATCGAGTTTGAGCAGTTTCTATATGAATTCTCTATTTTCAGATATCGGGGAAAACCTGAATGAATGAAAAATTAAAAAACCTGAAAGGTGAGATGTTGATCATAGGTTCGGTGCTTTTAGCTCTAATCCCCGTTGGAAAGATATCTTTTTTACATGCGAAGAAAGTCGGCAGTTCTCAGAAAGTCAAAATGTTTTTCGTTTAGACTTTTTTGAATCAGTTAATAGCGTTCAAAAGTGTTTTTGAATCAGTTAATAGCGTTCATAAGAAAGGAGGAATAGAGTGAGTGGGCAAAGAAAGAGGAATATTTATTCTTGTTTTGCGTCGCACAACGTCATATAATTCCTTTTTAAATCAATAAAAAGAATAAAGAACAAGAAAGAAAGAGTAGATAGATAGATAGTGGGAGAGAGAGAAAAGAAAGAAAAGAAAGAAAGAAGACTATATCGTGTTTGTAACTCATGTACACATTTCATATATATATTTATAACTTTTTCATTTCCCAATGAATTATATCAGATTTTGGTCGGTATTTTTTTGTTTCATTTTCGATGCAAATATCAATCATTTTTGTTTCTGAAGTTTTAACTGGGATTAACTTGAAAACTCAGTTGGAAACAAATAATTTAGTCACTGAAACAAAAACCAAGGAATATTGACAAATGCTGTCAAAAATTGTATATACAACGTCGCACGTTTTGAACACAGTCTGTTCTTTTTCTTGTTCTTCACACTCCAACTTGCACGCTCTTTTCAAGGCAAGATGAAATCAAAGGTAGAATTACCAACCTACTTTAATTAAGGTTACAAAAAGGCGTATAAGGAGATAAATGCTGCCTTGCTATTTTTATATCATCAATTCGAATGTACCATCAAAGATATTGTACGTTTCTTTCACTTGACCCTTTTAGAATGATCCACTTTCGGTTTGCTACAAACGTCAACGTTTCACCAGAGTCTCCTTAAGTGTTTTTTTTTATAGGAACACGATCCTTCCTCCCTTCGCTGGACGGGTGGTTTGATTCTCCAGGGTTTGATTCTTCGATGCTGGTTTGTCAACTATTGCTGGAGAGTCCAATCTGCCTTGCAAATGAAGAAAAAATGGACCCATGCCTCTCCCAAGTCGGAGTTTGAACTCTGAGCACCGATTCCTTTCTTGGTGTTGCTTACAACCTGGACATCGCCATCTCCACCTATTTTTATTCCCTATTGGCCACAGTTTCGCATATGATCTCTGGGGATCTATGTCATGAGTTGTGATTGTCTGACACTCTTACGACATGGCCTGTCCATTGCCATTTGCAAATGGATTATAATCAGGGGGAAATCAAAACTATGCATAAGTCATTTAGAATTCTGACATACAATAAACACTGATATATTGAGATAGAAACGCCCTGATACAATCATTCTATTCACGTTAACTCCATTCAGTCTTTAGCGGAATTATAGAAAAAAGTAAATACCAACAGAAATCGATTTCGGTGTACAACTCTGGATTCAACTGGCATCGGACCTTCAGAATTTTATTGCCAAACTCCAATCAAAGTTTTAGTTCACTCTGTTTTTCCTAGTAACAAGATTAATAATCTATGCATAAAATTAACATTTCCCTGTGATTGCTAGGCGGTTATCATACCAACTGAGCTAAATTGTCAGGTCTTATGTACCTACAGATTCATTTATAATAGATACAATAGAAAAGTTACCGTAATTATCTTCAGTCAGAATAAAAGTAAAAACTTGTCTATTTTTTTATGGTTTATCTCTGTTAAAGGAGTGAGTATTCACTTGTGTCCCCCTGCCTCTCTGTTTTTTGTTGAAAAGTCGGAAAAGTGCGACAAAAGAAGTAATTAAATCTGGGGTGGATCCATGTATTTTCCTCTCATGCACAGTAGCTATATGTTCACACCTTACAATATATCCATAAGTTCTCAATGAATTTCAATGATCAATCGTGGAAGGCCAGGTAATGGGCTATAGAAAAAAATTATAAAATTCTAGGATGGCTACAATATCTTCAACAGTTATCTTCCCTTCATCATAGCTATAAATGGACTGATTTTATTCCGTTTTTAGTGATGATAGCTTTGACAGAGATATGCAATGAGTGTTTTCTACTTTATGAATGTAATTACGCCTACTTCTATGTACGTTTTTCTTGTATCCAGTTTCTAAACACTCGTCACTTCAAAATTGGATATAAATTCAGTTTAATAGGTTTTTGAAAAAAAAAAGCTAATTATCTTTTGGCCTCTAAAAGGAAGACATTTTTTATGCTGATCCTAAGAATGGGATTTCACGTCTGTTAGTATCTGAATAATTAACATCTCAATGTGGCTTCGTCAATCATTTATTTCATTTCTCCATCTTATTTTTATTATTAATATTTTTTTAGTTATGAATCTGACAGATTCGAAGACAATAACACCTGCTTTTAATCATTATTATTATTATCATTATTAATATTATTATTGTTACTACTATAATTATTATCATTATTGAGTCGGTGTAATTGAAGAAAAAAGTATTCAAGTGAGTTTGGAGAACGCACAGAATGGATGGGAAGCATCTATAATATTATTCTGCTGGTTCCTACCTGGATTCGAATGTTAAGCTTTCAGTGAAAACATAAAGGAAGGTTTAGGGAGAAGATATGAAGAGTAAGGTCGAAGAGAAAGGTATTTCAACGTGAGGATAGAAAGAGAGAGAGAGAGAGGGGCTATAGGAAAGAAAGTTATGTAGCTTAATAATAAAGTAGGAAGAGGGATGACAGAAAAGAGAGATAGGTAATTCAATAAGGAGAAAGAGAGTGGCAAGGGGAGAGAGAGGAAGAGAGAGAGGGGGAGAGAGAGGGGGGAGAGGGGGCTGTTTAATGAGATGGACAGGACTGGAGAGAGGAGAAAAAGGTAAGGTAGTTTGATGAGTGGGCTCGAAGAAAGAGACCGAGAGGGGACAGAGAGAAAATTTACTGATATGACTCGGAAGATTCTTGCATATGAAACTAATCCATGTTCGTATAATGTTTGATTTTAAAAAAACATGAACAGGCAGCGAAGATTAGAATGGATGTGGAAAAGAATGAGAAATACAGGCAAAGAGTAAGGAAACAGCAGAGACATGAAATAATGGATAATCTTAATTGTCAACATTTCCTCGGGGCCAGTCTTAATAATTAGCATATCAATATGGCTTCGTCAAATGTTTACTTCATTTATATATTTTATTATTATTATTAGTTCTCTTTTTAAACGTTGGTAATCAGACAGATCCAAAGACAATAAAATCTGCCTTTAATTATTGCTGTTCACTTCTAACAATGAAGTTTGAAGAGGTATATATATACACTAATGTTTGTCTGTCAGTCCGTCCGTTTGTTCACGCGATATCTTCAAATGTTTTCAATGAATTCCGATGAAATTTTGCCGAAGTGTCCGTAATCAGCTACGGAAGAAATGATTACATTTTGGCACAGATCGTAGGGTTTATTTCACAGTTACCTCCTCTGCATCCGAGCTATTTATGAATTGGTCTCCTTTCAGTTTCAAAGAGCAATGGCAGTGGTAGATGTATGCGCTCTCTGGGTGCTATTCAGTTTTTATGATTTCTTCCAACTCTTCTAAAATCTTGATAATTAACATATCAATCATTTATTAGATTTTTCATTCCATTACCATTATCCTTATTATTTCTCTTTATTTCAGTTGTGTTCTTGACAGATTTTAAGATAAGACCTGCTTATAGTTGTCAGAAACCGTCAACCAAAACTGTCAATAGAAGTTTATTCAGTTTTTAAGTTAGTCTGGCTTGCCACATATGTATAAATCGTGTGTATGGGCCGCACCATTGGAGCTAGAGGGATAAAAATTTTAAATATGTACTCCTTATTGTGCCTAAAAATAATTTTTTTTTTGTTTTTTGATAATCCCGCCTAAATGAGATAAGTAGGTGGTTCAATTTGCAATGTTGATCTTTCCTAAACTGATCCCTTACTTTATGCCCGGCAGCAATCATGCTTGTTTTCAGACTTTTCAGTGAACGATACCCAATGAAAAGTGAGAGAAGTAATTTATTCATTGATCACCCTTTTTTGACCCCAGTTTTTTTCTATTAATCACTCCAACATGGCATGCTGCCAAAATACATTGATCACGGGACAGTTTCTATGGGAGACTAACCAGACCGATTATTATTATTACTATTATTATCATCATCATCATCATCATTATTATTATTATTATTATTATTATTATTATTATTATTATTATTATTATTATTATTATTGAGTCGATGATTGAACAAAAAGAATTCGAGACAGCTTAAAGCATGCACAGAACGGATATGAAGCATTTTAATTACTTTTGTCTTTTTTTAGTCCCTTAAATTTTAAAAGAGTGAATTTGTTCGGGATTTCTTGGTTTGTTGCTGAGTTGTTATTTTTTTCTCGGGTGAATTTGAAGTTTTGAGAGATTGGAATGTAATTATAAGAAGGATTAGAAAAAAATGACAGTAAAGAATGAAAAAGGACAAGTCAGAGTTGTTGAGATGGTAAAAGTGGGGGGGAATGGTTATGAGATGAGGCAAAGGGGGGTAGATAAGAATATGAAGGGTGGGGAGAAGAATTATCGCAGAGATGGTCGTCCTGGTATGAAGAGGGAAAAATAGATGGAAGGAAAATAGGGGGAAATAGACGGAAGTGGAGATATGCCGATAAAGAGAGATTTAAGATTACGTGATTAGAGGAAAGACACGGACATGATGATGATGATGATGATGATGATGATGATGATGATGATGATGATGATGATGATGATGATGATGATGATGATGATGATGATGATGATGATGATGATGATGATGATGATGGTGGTGATGGTGGTGGTGGTGAGAAGAAGACGAAGAAGAAGTTAAAAAGAGAGAGAGGGGGATAGAATAAGAAAGAAAAGTATCATAGTATATCGAAAAGGAGAAATAATGAGCGAATTAGAGAGGTGAAAGACAGGAAGAAAGAATAAAGAGACTAACATTTGAATGTGAGGGAAGAAAAGAGAGGGAGAGAGAGAGAAGCAGCCAAAGAAAAGTAAAATGCGAGAAGGATGAAAGAAGAATAAAAGTAATAATATCAATTTCGAGATGATGAAGAAGTGAGAAAGAGAAACGGAGAAGGAGAAATGTGTACAGGAAAATGTATGAATGAGGAAGGAAAAAAATGGAAGAAAGAAAGGTGGAAAGAAGAATGTATGAATGAAGAGATAAAAAAAGACTTGAAAGAAAGTAAGGTAGAAAGAAGAAGAAATGCCAAAAAAAGAACCCTATGGATGTAAAGGTTGAAAGCTTTTGAGGGTCAAAAAATCTTCATCCAATGTTGATGAGGAAGATAACAAATGAGGATTAAGGAGGGGACGAAAGGAAAGTTGAAACCATCGCTCCACGGCAATTATTAATGACAATAATTAAAGAAATTAAAAGTTGAGGGTGAGGGTGGGTGATAACATATTCCAGCGGGTGAGGAAAAGGGATGGACACTTGGAAAAAAAAAGATAATATTGTTGGTGGGGAAGGTACGAGGAAACTCAGTTTCTTAAAGAAGATGATGATTGGTGAAACGACTTATTATGAAGGACAGCTTCAAGGAATAAAGAGACAATGTTTTAATCATTGGAGTAATAGATATTGACGAAAGTAACAATTATTCAAATTGAATAGCAGCAGATAATAATAATAATAATAATAATAATAATAATAATAATAATAATAATAATAATAATAATAATAATGATACAAGACACAGCACTGCTGTGATGTGTGAGGACGATATGAGGGAAGGGCTGGAGACTTACTTTCCCTCAGCCTTCAGTGTAAGAATCACGCAACTGGTGTGAAGATACAAATAATAATAATGAACCATTTCATGTACAGGTACGACATAAAACTATTTTTATAGAACAGGGGAAGGTTTGAAAGTAAAAGAATATAGTGACGACATTAGAATAGAATTCGAAATAAAAATGTGCACAAATGGTAATGCACAAAGGAAGGTTCGCAGCAGCAAAAGGAATAACCAGACAAGAGAAATCAGAGCATTGACTGCGCAGGACCAAAATAACCACCTGGGAGTTCTCGAATGTGACGCGATAAAACGGGGGGAAATGAAATAGAAAAGAATACCTTAGGAGGATAAGAAGAATATTAAAGACCAAGCTAAATAGCAGCAATCTGATAAAAGGAATTAACATATGGCCAGTATCTGTAGTAGGTTACACAGGTCCATTTCTTGGATTGGCAGGGAAAGAGCCCTAATTAATCCACCGGTAAATGAGAAAGCTTATAACAATGCACAAGGCCTTACATCCAAGAGATGACACATATAGACTGTAAGTGGAGAAGAAAGAAGGCGGTGGAGGACTCATCGGCACAGAAGACTGTGTCCAAAGGCTAAAACTGGATTAGAAAAGTATGCACAAGCAAGTAGTGAAGACATGATACAAAGCGTCCGAAGCAGCGCAATAAACAACAGAAAGTAACAAGGAACTAAGCAAACAACAGGGATTCAAAGACGCAGGAAAATGGTATTTGCACGAACCGGAAACAATCCTGGAAAATAAAAGTCATAGATTATTCTGTGACTTGGACATCCAAACTGACCATCCCATGAACCTACCAAATAATAATAATAATAATAATAGACGTGGCCGTGTCGGCAGATCACAGAGTAAATACGAAAAAGAGTGAAAAGCAACGGAAATACCTGGACCCGGCAACGGAGCGGAAGAAAATGTGAAACATGAAAGTCAGGGTAGTACTACTAGTAGTAGGAGTACCGAGAACTGCACCAGAGACACTGAAAACGAGATTGGAGGAACTGAAGATAAGAGGAGGGATTGAGACTATTTAGACCACATCATTTCTGGGGACCACACGAACACTGGGGAGAGTACTGGAATTCGAGATCTACGACCCCAGTTGTAGGCAATGACCCAAGAGACAAGAAAATGGCATGATTAAGGCAGCACAAACCACAGTGAAAGGAAAACTGGAGACCCGAAGAGACTTACAGTCACTCAGCCTTCTGCGATAACCACCAGGTAACAGGTATAAAACTTTTAACCACAGTACTGCTGTGAATTGTGAGAGTGGAAAAAGGAGGGTTTGAGAGTTGAGGAGACTTGCTGTCATTCAGTCTCCAGCAGTGACCACCAGGTAAGTGGTAGGCAAGAGCAAATAATCGTTATGATCATAATAACTAGCTGGGCTGCTCTAGGGTCAGACTTCTTAGCTTGATTAAACTCCAAAGGCTAAACAAAACAATTCATTTCTCCATACAGTATAATTAAAAAACTACGTGTCCAATTTCAACTCCTTTATTAGTAGTTTCTGTGAATGGGGTTTGAAAAATGTTGCCGAACAAGTCGATCTGAGTTGGGCTTCAGAAGTGGGAGTGAATTCTTCATCTGTTTTTGCATACGTCAATGTGTCACTGTTATTCGTGCATGACGTCACTTTTTTTGGTCTGTTCATTGTCACCAGACACTGTTGTCACGTACGAAAATAAAGTCAAAACATGATAGTAGGACTTTAACAATAACAACGACAACATTGAATCATTGAGTTTTCAAAGGGCCGAACTCCAAGCGACATTTTTTTCTGGAGAAAAGGAAAACGTTTATTTCCAAGAGTAGGCAATGCTAATAATTATACGCTTTATTTTCATGGACATACCCTTGGCTGAAATGACGAGATAATTACAAGGTATCGTCTACTTTGGAAAATAAATGATTTTTCCTTCTCCCGAACAAAATGTTGCTTGGAGTTGGGCCCTGTGGTAACTCAGTGCTTCAACAATGATAATGATATATATATAGAAAATTTCCAACATTTTCATGATGATCGTCTATAATATTCGGATACACTTAGCCCAGAAAGAAT
>OY735223.1:11641610-11689110 GCA_963457665.1 Thysanoteuthis rhombus
AAATTCTGTGAAAGCACGAATTATGGCTTCCTTATAATTAAATATTTTATGATAGATATGAGGTTCAAAAAGCTTGGAAGTTGGAGAAATACCATATGAATATGAAGAACGAATTATATCAATTTACAATGAATTTTCAAAAAATGCTATGACATCGGTTAATCTTTCTCTATCAGAATTATTCTCTATGATAGGAGAACATTAAATTTAAAGATATTGTTAGTCACGCAACAGAAATTGTCACGTGACCAATGTCTTTTGGCAGGATCTAGTGTTGGGGATGATCAATTAGAAAGCGGGAAAGGAGGGCAATCAATGGATAAGTTATTTGTCTAGCATTTCGTTGGGCATTGATCACAGGCAAAAGTTTTAATTTTCAGAAAATAAGCATGAATGCTGTCGAACACAAACTATCAGGCCAATTTAGCCAAAACTAACATTGCAAATTGAACCCTCCATTAAAAAGTTATGGGTGGAGGTGGGCAATTTCCGAAAAAAAAAAAGAAGTTTTTTTCTAGACATAATGAGAAGTGAATTTTTCATTTTTCAGCCCTTTAGCTCCATCGGTACGGTCTTCGCGAGTTATTGATACATAAATAGCCAGCCAGCCAAGTCAAACCAACTTAAAAACCCATGTTGATAGTTTCGGTAACAAATCTATGTTGACACTTTCTAACATTTCATGTGTAACATTGTAAGAGATTTGTGCCCTCAGCACCAAGTACACTCCTTTTTTTTTGTTTATTGGATTTACTTCTCGTATTGAAATTTAAGATTGTAAACCTTGCAATGATTCAATCTGACAGCTGATAGCAAAACTTGTCAAGATAAACCCTACCCCATCGCCGTAGCACGACAAGCAAAGAGCTGGTAGGTTCCAAAGAAATGGTAGAATACTTGGCATTTCGAATTGGATATCAAAATCTAACAGAATGTCCGTAGAGGCGAATTGGTACAATGGTATAATAAACATATTAATACACAGTCGAGAAAAGAGAGACCACGATTCAGAGAGGAATCAAAGACAGGTCAGCAGGACACACACACACACACACACACACATATATATATATATATACAGAGAGAGAGAGAGAGAGAGAGAGAGAGAGAGAGAGAACACAGATACTGACATAAGCCTGGAGTCGATGAACACAAAAGGTCACGTGATGACACACATCGCCTTGAGGGTATATGGGCCTTCTTCTAAGGTTCTAGCCAAGACTTCAGTCTGAGTTCACCATCGACTGACCTTTGTGTCATTTTGCTCGACCCCAGCCCAAATCCGATAGTCATGCACAGGAAAGAGAACTGAGAAAGAAAGATGTGTTTTGTCGAAATGGATGGGGAAATGAGGAAGAGGAAGAAAATGAGAGAGGAAAGGACAAAGCGAAAATTCCTTTATCTTTTTTGCATATCAAGCAAACCAAACATCATAGTCTTATATATATATATATATATATATATATATATATATATATATATATATATATATATCGAAGTCTGTCCGGGAAGTATTCAATCATAATACTGATGAAAAGGGATAGCCCTCCGAGGGTGATGGTGCTTTATCTCCCTTCAGAGTATTCCCGTTGGGATCTTACTAACTTGACACTGAGTCCTCTCTACCAGTCAAAACACTCCACAAAAGTCTTTTTCGGAATTGCAATCTGTCGTCTCGCAGAGATTTCCCAAATCTAGTCCACGACATGAAATCTCTTTGGGAAAAGTTAAAAGTCACAAAGAGCCAAATTTCGACTGTGACATTTTGACTCCAAACTCTGCACGACTTGTGAAGAACGGGGACATTTGATCATTGTGTATGCAACTCACAGCCGCCTGAGTAACCTCACGGTAGAATTTATGTCCACGTATGCGTAGTAAGGTGCCATCTGATTTGTCACAAAGTTACATCAATACCACAAAACCGGTTTTTTAGGTATTCAAAACACAGAGTTTATACAGCTTGACAAAATTACTGCCATCAAATAATCAAGTGACAATCTAAGTCTGCCATTTTCAAGGGAGTTGGTTTATGTACATTCGTATTCGTGTTTGAGGGTGGATAACGAAACAGTTGCAATGTGAGAGGGTAAGGCCCATCATCCTTACGCTGTCTTATTTGGAGAACGCCCATGTCCTACAACAGACATTAAAAAGCTGATCGAAAAAAAAAAAAAAAAAACGAAACCGTTTTAAAAAGTTCGTTCTTATTTCCAAACCAAAAGACTTTTAACTTTTGACACGATAATCCAACTTGATCTAGCCTGTGTTACGAGTAAATCTTCGGCATAATGTATCTAGTAGACTTTGGTGGGTCAAAATGTGTGACAGTGGGGAAGAAATAAGCAAACAACAGCCATTTCACCCAGGAAAGCATCGAGAAAAAAAGACAGGTAAATTTTTTAAAAAAGCAAATCCTTATTGAATCAGTTCAAAATTACCAAGAACTTATATTTTTCCCCTCAGATGTTTCAAGTCAGATTTGCTTGAAACTTGACACAAAGGTATCCCTTGGTAAGAATCTTTCTTACCTAGAATAACCTCCAACTCAGGACCATGTGGTCTGATAATAATGGTGTTCAAACTGTATGTTTTGAAATCGATTTTCTCAGCTGTTTCCAGTCAGATTGACTAGAAACTTGATAGAAAGGTGTTCTTTTATAATACGCTTCTCACTTAAAATGATCTTCCACTCAGGATTACGTGATCTTGTGATAATGGTGTTTAAACTTTATAGTGGACTACATGGGAACAGACTTACTAAATTGACGGACGGACAGAGCTTCTTATAGAGAGGCGAGGATGCCTCTAAAAAACGTAGATTTACAACGAAGCCAACTTGAGAGGCCCTGTTTAATTATCCTCTATTCATGATCACATCATCTCTCAGTAATACCGTTTAAACTTTAGAGTGCACATTCGTCGGACATTTAATGAAAAGTTCACTAAAACCTTTCTAGATGATGATCAATTCAACTACTGCCCCAAAACAGGTCTGGTTAGTCACTCAATGGAAACCGTTACGTGACCAGCGTCGTTTAGCGGCATACTTTGTTGGTGGTGATTAATTAAAGACGTTTGAAAAAGACAAGATAAATGAATAAGTTACTTCTCTTGCCATTTTGCGGTAGTGATCATTTAAAAAAGTCTGGATTTTATAAGAAACAGGCCGACGCAAACTAAAGGATTAATTTATCAAATGTTTACATTGTAAATTGAATCCCCCACTGAAAACCTATTAAGGGGAGGGGGTATTTTCAAATATTGATATTCGTCTAAACATAATGACAATAATAGACAAAAAATCAGCTCTTTTGCTCCATTGGTGTTATTTCTACACGTGATACATAGCTAGACAGCCAGCCAGCCAGCTAGTTGGACCGGCATAGAAAATGAAAAAAAATCCTACGTTGACAGTACGGTGGCGGGTGGTAATTATATTTCGATTTTTCGAACTACTTTAATACATGAAAAAATTCTATCAACCGAAATAAATGCCTGGATCCGCCCCAAAATGTAATCAATTGTTTCTTAGCCCATGGCAAACCTTTCTGTAAAACGTCATTGAAATTCAAAGTAAACTTTTTTAGATAGTGAGTGTATAAACATGATTTAATATTCAAATGTATGGAAAAAAGATCTCCAGAACGGAAAACAATTCCTGGATCCATCCTCTGATTTGATAATTACTATCTAATGCCATGTAGTATCCGTTCAGAAAATTTAATTGAATTTCATAGAAAACTTTTGAAGATATTGTGGGACATACCGCTACGCTAAAGAGGAAGTAAGTAACTGTAAACAATTCCTGGGCGCTCTCCAAAATTTAATCACTTCTTTCTTAGCTTCACCAGAATAATATCGAGAGTGACCAGGGCCCAAACCTTGGTGAGAAAGTCAGCTTGAATTTGACAAGTCTTATATTATTACTTAAATGCAGGTTTCCCACCATAGCGTTCAAATGAATAAAACTTTTGTAAGCTGAAATGGCATAAAGTGAAGAAGAAATCACCATTATTTTATGAAAGAAATATTTTGGGCGTTTCCATACCCTCAAAATGGTGATGATGGTCTGTTAGGGTAAGTCACTGGAGGTTGGGTGGGATGTACAGCAGACTAGGAAACAACAGAGATTGCACGCTACCTCTTTAACGGCTATTAAAACAAATCTTGGATGTTATTCTCGCTTTTGGTCTTTTCTCGTTAAAATGAAGGAGTGGTATGAAACGAACCACTGAAAAGTAAGAGATACCTGTACATGTTGAAATCACTTTTTAAAAGAAAATTCCTTCTTAAACTAAGAAGCATGTAATACGTAAGAAGATCATTGTAAACGTCACATGGGAAAATCACAACACAATGTTGTAGAGAGTGGACAGGTGTCATAGATACCTTAAAAATCATTCATTCCTTTGTTGATTCATCATCAGTCTTTTAATGTCCGTCGGTGGACAGGCTTACTCCAAGGTTAGCCAGACTTCTTGGTAGTAGAAGTAATAAAGGAGCTTAAATGGCAATGGACAGGTCATGTTGCAAGAATATCACACAACCGTTGAATATCGTGACTTCCAACTTCAATCACCAAGGATCATAAGTTGAATCGTGACCAGCAAAAAAAAATAGTTTGATGATCTAAACTTTGGCGCGGTGACAGCGAGAGAAATAGATGTTCTTGGGAAAGGTCTACGTCCAACAACGGACTTTGAAATGATGATGGTGATGATGGTGATAATGATAAGACCCATTAAAGCCGGGCGTCTACTGTTGACCTTGCACGAGTGTTTGGAGAGGTAGTTGCTATTGGAGACAGCAAAACGAAGGGAGAATTAACCCGGAAATTGGGCGGAAGGAGGAAGTAAAGAAAGTTCATGGAAAAGGGAGGGGGCAACGTCAACAAAACTGGAGACCTGGGGCGAGAGTCAAGGGGTGGGAGAGATACAAAGAAGAGAAGGGTGAGGGCAGATGATGATAGGAGATGAAATTGTGAAACAGAAAGAAAGAAAGAAAGAAAGAAAGGAATAAAAGAAAAGAAAATGGGCATTTGGCGTATGAGATGGATAAAGAGAATAAAGGGTCAGGGCAAAAGTCGTTAAAGGGAGAAATGTTGAAGCACAAAGAGAGAACAAAGAAATAAAAAAAGAAAGGAAGAAATTGAGAATGAAAGAAAGAAAAAAGAGAAAGAGAATGACAGTTGGCGAGCGAGAGAAATGAGAGGGCAAAGTCTGATAGAGGGGAGAGAGAGAAACAGAAGGAAGAAAACGGGAAAAGAGAAAGAAAAAAAAAGAAATTGAGAATGAAACGAACAAAGGAAGGAGAGAAAACGAGGATAGAAAGAGATAAGGTTGAGAAAGAGAAAAGAAAGAAAGAAAAAGACGAATTCATCAGGGAATGAAAGGAGCAGAGTGGAAAATGAAAACTGGGGGTGACAAAGAAAGAAAGAAAGAAAGGAAGAAGGGAAAAGAAAAAAAGGAAAACAGAAAAAGAAAGAAAGAGAGAGAGAAAGAAAGAACTCAAAGAAACAAAGCAAAAAACGAGGGAAGTAACAAGGAAATGAGAGAGAGAAAGAAAACGTTGCAAATAAAGAAAGACGGAAGCAAGACAGAAATGATTACAAAGAAAGAAAGAACAAAACGAGACCAAGGAGAAAGAAAGAAGGAGTGAAACATAAGAAGGAAGAAAATCATTGTTTTATTAATAAATCCTTGTTACACTTTTTATCAATTGATAAGATTAATATAAATATTTAGATGAAATTTTTGATTGATTTAAATAAAGTACTTGGGACCAACTGATCTAGATAACAATAACAATTTGATAACATTATCCGTATTAGTAACAGCATTATAAATGGTTTCTTCCATCTATGGGAAAGATAGAATAATGAAGAGTGAAAAAAGTGTCCAGGATTTGTGGAAGTGCACACACGTACGTCAGTGTATACATAAGTGAGTCTGTATATGTTTGTATTTGCATGCGTATGTATGCACATGTACTTGAATGTGTGCGTGTGCTTGTATGTATGTGCATGTGTGCATGTATCTGTGTGGATATGTATGTATGTATGTGTATACACATCCTGGCCGTTTGTCTTTGGTTTTCACTATTCTGTTTTTCCAATAAACGTGGGCTTGGCCAATATTAGAGGACCTCGTAGGAGATAAAACCCAGTAACAAGCTCCTTATACCAAAAATAGTGCTTCTTCCCTTCCTTCGCGTAAGGCCAAGGGTTTGATGTGAAAACCACCAAAAACTCCGATAATCTTCCTCGTTTCCGGTCCAATGATCACGTGATTGATTGACAGACGACAGAGTGAAGCCATTTTGGTGTCCATCAAGATTTTAAATTAAGCAGAACCAACGGGCGAACCATAGAGGCGAAAAGGGTGACATAAAAACATGTTTTTGCAATAAATGGATCTATGTGTATGTGTAATTATACATACTAGCTGAAAACCCACCTTAAGGGAGGGGTCAGCTAAATGTCTGTTTCATGCGGTTAAACAAAAAGATACAAGTTCTGTTTAGCTAACCCTGCGGGATCCATTTTAGCATTATTTGCACATTGTAAATCGAACCCCCCTTAAAATTTTAAAAACTTTTGGAATTTTCAAAAACTTATCGGCAAAAAAAAAAAAAATATGCGCTTGTGTCCCTTTAGTAATCAGAGGAAATTCGCTGGAAAAAAGCTCAAGCCATCCTTATGCGATGGCAGACAGATAGACAGACAGACAGAATGTGTGTTTGTGTGCGTGTGCGTGTGTGTGTGTGAGTGTGAAGTCGAGAGAGAGCTGAATGAAAGGAATAAAACGAGAAACAGGGAAACAAAAGAGATAGAAAGAAGGGGAGGAAGGACAGGGAGAGAGAGTGAAACAATTGCGAAAGAAAAGAAGATAGAAAGAATAGTGTTCAAGCTCAGGTCCCTTGCTACTAGGCCTGCCCATTTCCATTTTAGTTCGTTAATGATCTTCAGAGCATTTATAACACCTCCTTTGTCCCTGACATATTCTGCTGTCCTGTGATCTTTCCATGTGATGATGAGCGTGATTCCTTCCTGTTCGAATGCATGATTTTTTTTAATTTGAGAGCCTATCTTTTGATTGAGATCCGTGTTTCATCTCTATACATGATTATCGGAAGGATTCACTGGTTAGTTGACCTTTCTATCTAAGATTAATGAGATCTTCTCGTTCTTGAAAAGCTAATTTGTTCTATCGATATTTTGCGAACCTTGAGTGATTCTTCGTGTGATCTTGTTTTTTTTTGGGGGGGGGGCCCCTATTGTCCCAGGTAGATATAGTGATCCAATTTTTCTAAATGTACATACTTTCTATTTCATTCAGTTTGTCACGATTCGAAATAAAACTTTGTTTTTAAATTGTCTACATTATCGATTCCTTTCATGATCAAAAAAGAAAACAAGTCTGGCTGTTGCAGGTTCAAACTGTACACCTACTTACGTTTCAACTGAAGATTATTGCCTCAACTTTTGTATTGTTTTCGTAATAAATAAATTCCTTGGTATATACCTACGACTTGTCAGTTCAGCTCAGTCTCCTTCCGATCACATCGTCGTGATTTTGAATCAGGTTAGAGAAAGTATATATATATATATATATATATATATATGTATATATATATATATATATATATATGTGTGTGTGTGTGTGTGTGTGTGTGTGTGTGTGTGGTCTAACGTGATAAATGAACAGTGGATATTCAACTTTCCTAGATTTGGTGAGTATTCTTGTCACGGGGGAAAACAAAGTCAACTCTTACTTGTCCTGGAGATTGACAGAAATCGCTCAAGAACGTCTAGAATCCAATAGTGAGCCCAGTGAATACGAAACGGCGTAATGAATAAAGGGAAAAAGATGAAGAATCAAAATAGAGACACGCGATATGACCTTAAAATCTCACAAAATTTGTTCCCATATTCGCGCTTGCGCATAGCCAAAAATATCATCCATCAACAAACAATTGTCAATCTATAAATAGCGATTCTTAAGCCAGGAATAATAGAGTCCCGATTTCAATAACTGTTACTCAGAATAACAAATATAAATAGGGTCCGTTCTCCGACCTCCCTTCATTTTAATTTGGAATAAGATGATGTTTTAATTGGAAAAATCTATTTGCGGGTCATGTTTCTGCGGTGTACAACGATCATGAGATCAGGTGAATGAATGAAAATGAAAGAGTTGGGATAAGCGATCGGAATTTGTTCAACCAAATCTGGAAAAAGGATTTCGAGGATCATTTAATTGGATTATGATATTTTGAGCAATGGGGGATTTTTGAAGTAGATGAATCGAATAAAAATAGAGGCAAACATAGGAAGACAGGTCCGGTTAGTCACTGAAGGGACATCGTCACGTGACCAACATCTTTTGTCAGCATGGGTGATCAATTAAAACAGTTTTAAATGATCAATGGTTAAGTCACGTCTCTTGCCTTTTGCTAGGCTGTGATCACTGTAAGTGGATGCAAACTAAGGGATCAATTTAGCATGGGCTTACATTGAGAACTGACACCCAAACTACAAAACTATTTAGAGGGGAGAATTATCAAAATATCTAAGAAACTTATTTTCTCTAGACATAAACTGAGTGAATGTTTCATCCCTCTAGCTCCATTGGTGCAGCCTATACATGCATTACATACACACATACATACATCGTTAGCTAGACAGCCAGACCAACTTGAAAACTCAAGAAACCTATGTCAACACTTTTGTTGAGATTACTATAGAAATATATTGTATATCAGGAAGAAAGAGATTGTCAGGAATTGATGAAAATATTTCTCACAAAAACGGTTACTATATGCGTTGTAATGAGGACTTAGTAAATATGCTCAAACAATCACACAAAAACTGACTGAAATACACATTCATAAGTCAATGAATTCGAATCCAGAACCCTATACAAGTTCCAGTCGTGATTTTGTTCATATCAAAACTCGAAAACAAGACGTCACTTCAGTTTAAATCTAATACAGACCTAAAAGGTGACGTAATTGTCTTTTCATGTGCAACGCCATATTGGAAAGACAGACAGAAATCACCCAACATGTGTGTTCCCTGTAGATCTCATTCGGCAGTTCCGGTTCAGTGGGATTCCTTGTGAGTAGGGCTTAAATTGAAAACTAAGATTCAAAGTTTGTCGCATTTAGTTTATACAAATCGACCCTATTTACTGATGGGATGAGCAGATCACCGTTCACCAAGGAAAATGACATTTCTTTACCTCTCGAGGAGCTTTTTCGTTAGTCACAACCAAAAGCTAGTGTCTGTATTTTTAAAGTATAGAAGCCAAAAAGAGTTAAGTTTATTTCAAGCTAGTATGCTTTTGCTAATGATGTGTCACTAATCGTGCGCAAATTTCTAAAATTCAAGGTTCATTCCTAAGATTAAAAGCACATTAAACCAGCATTGATACTTATATTAACTAGCATGCTTCTTTTTATCACGTAAATTAAGCAGTCGTGGTAAAAATGCTACCAGTATGGTTTGAACAATAAGTCCATGATTTAAAAAAAGGTTCCGTAAGTCACTCAATAAAAATCATCACATGTCTCTTGGAGCAACACGTAATCCAGCAAAAGATTAGGAAAAAGGAACATCAATAAATAAGTTACTTCTCTCGAATTTTGTTGGGCAATAATCACTAAAAGAAAGTCTGAATTAAAAAAACAAAAACAAGCATGAATGCTACCGGGTGCAAACTAAGAGATCAATTTATGATAGGCATAAATTGCAAATTGAACCCCAGTAAAAACCGATTTTAAGGTAGGAGAATTTTCAAAAAACAAAGGGTTGAAGCTGATTGAAGTTTGGATACATAGATATATATAAATATCAGACCACAGCAGTGTTTAAACAGGTCTGGATAGTGATTGGAGTTTAGTCAGGATTTTGTGTTTTCAGATTGCCGATCAAATCAGGGAAACTCTAGAATTGTATTAAGCGTGTAGATAGGCACACGGAAACACACAGGCAGATCTCTGTCAATACATTTCGTTTTATAGTAAATTGCAGCATCTGTTGAAAAGCTCATGCAGGGTGCATAAAACATACATCAAAGCAACGAACTACCCATCCTTAAATTCTATTCTTTTCATTTCACCGATCCTCGATGACCCTCACGTCTGTCATCTATGGTTTCTTTACACCTTTACGCTATGTTGGCCGCTTAAAGGGACCGGTTTATTGGTATAGCGTAGTTTCATAGAGTTGAGCTGAGTTTTATAAATATCTGCAGTCTAATATATCTAGGACACTTTTACAATGCGTTTAAGCCTTTAAACTCACGAGTATGGTTGTAGGCAGGCATTACCTCTTCATTGCATTTGAATGGGTAGGATTGGGTTCATTGCTCGGTGCCGGGAGGATCCCAAAAAGGAAAGCGCCGATGGAACTTGACTAGTTTTGGAATCACACTCACGTGCACGTATTCTACTCCCATGGGGGGGGGGGGATAAATCTACTTAGGACACTTTGACAGGAAAAAATTAATAGGTATTTACAATCAAAAAGTTTTTATAGGCTCTAATTCGGAGGTATCCTCGAAAAGTAATGACCAGAATTCGGTTGGCATTTGTTTCAATCATTCTGGCCACCCACCGAGTTTGACATTGGATGGAGGGTGAAATGTACTAAAGATTTCCCTGCCCTAAACAAAAAGACTCTTCAGATTTCATGTTATTCAAGGATACATACAAGTCGCTTCAGAAGTAAAATAAGAAGAAACTTAAATCCATCCTCAGACTAAGATAGCAGAAGAAAAAAAAAGGATTAAAATACATGTTTTTATTCATTGTTTATATATACTGACGTTGTATCATATCATTCGTATGCAAGGGATTGTTATCTTTTGTGAAATCTCAGAACCAAATCTTAATTTTCAGAATTAAATAGCTTTGTTCACTTTGCTCAATTTGATCTTGAATAATACCAAATGGCAACCCTGAATTTCTCGTGATTCAATGATTCATACATTTGATCCTCAATGTGTTTATTTTGATATGTAGAATACCTTTATCTCAGCTTTATGAGGAAAGACTTGACGATTTTAAGTGTCTATTTGATTGTTGTTTGGTCGCTCAGGTGAAAGTTTACGGTTTTAGGCGAATAAGTAATTTTGATGAGGATTGACGTTGTTTATGCACTTCGTCCGGTTAAAGAAATATTGAAAGTGTTTGATAGATAGATATGAATAGAGATAGATGAATAGATGGATAGATAGTGAAGGGACTCATTGATCCATATTTTTGTGGAATCGGCTCAAAATCTTACACATTAAATACGACATTGATCGAATGGGTTCTGACACAAAGATTGAGAAAAATGAGAGGAGTAAGACATCGCCGACCCCCTCAAAGACAAACAAGAGATCCCACAGCATAGATCAATCATATTTAAAAAATACTCATGTGCTTGTCGTGTATCTTGTTACAGGTTATTACAATGAAACCAGAAACTGGCTAAAAGCCATCCCAGAAACCGGATGATATTCAGTTTCGCGCATGCGTATTAACACCTATTCATAATGGCTATTTAGCTTATACACACGCGATAACAATTTTACCGTTGGGACTTAAATAGCAACCGGCGTTTTGGGTGGCCGTCTTGATGCCAGTGAACATCCGGTTTAGTCGAATATCAAATGCAGGTGTAGACAAACTACGGTTTGAGGGTCAGATCCGGCCGACGAGCAAATTTGGCCTGGCCTTAGGCGATACAATGCTTATTTTTTTTTCTGTCTTAAAGATTCTTTGTGTTTTATTTAATAGATTCAAAATGTAAATTGACTGAAATAGACGTTTACTAAATTGACTTCTTTGATTACTAATTGTCATCCTAGGTTGAACACGAATGATATCTCAGCATGCGCTATCCATTGATTCGATATAAAATATAACTCGATGTATTTGAATGGATAACTCCCATATTTAAAACTCTTGTATGGCATGTATCCGGCCAGTCAGCCACTCCTTAACATGTGATCCGACCTGCAGAAACAAAAAGATTACCGACCTCTGGAACCATTCATAGATCTGGAAAATATGAGATTTCACAAGCACGATGATGTAGATCATAAAAGCTCTCAGACCTTTACGATACAGTGGTTTTAATGGTGTCAAATATCCAAAGGGGCAAACATTTACTCGCTGTAACGTGAAAACGCAATGTGTAGACCCAAAAGCTTTTCCACGTGTATTTATGCGTGTGCAACTATATATATATATATATATTAGAAATCTTTACACCTTTAAACACTAAACATTAGAAAGCTTTTTTCATTTTTTTGTGCCATTTCAGTCACTTATTTCCCAGTATCTGTCAATAAAATTTATGTAATTTTCTGTAGTGTTTTCCCCTGGTTTACATATACTAAGGTACAATGTGTACATTTCCTCTTTTCGGGATCATCACTTTTTCACCAAATAACTGTTTTGGAGATTTTAGAAACAAAACAGATAAGTTAACATGGCACCCCAACAGTGTTTATCAAACACCGACTCTCTTTCAGCAATGATTTTAATATACAGCTTATGTAATGCATGTAGTTTGCTGTTTTACATAGGGTATTATCATAATGTATTGAATATGGATGCTATTTTATACAACATAGCTCTGGGTGGATTCGTCTCTTTTGGTTACCTAATTCCCCCAACATAAATACATCTTGATTAAATATACATTATTCATTTATTCTATTTTTATATCCTTGTTAATATATTCTATGATTTCCATAATTATTGAATTATGGTCAAGCTGATAAGTTTCAGAAGGATCAAGATGTCTAGTCATGACTCTAAAAAATTGTCTAAAAATCTCACTAATCTCGTCACCTTGATTGACCATTCTTACAACTAAAGAAACAATTTCCATTTCTATTGATATTGTCGTAGAGTGCAACGCCCGAAACGTTGTACGAAAAACAATCAAGATGAGAATGGTCCGAATATTAATAGAAATAATGATAATACCTCATCTCAAAAATTCAGAGATATACTAAACAATTTCCAGTATCAAATCAATAAGTCTACGAGTAGCACTAGCTATTCTCAAATATTCTATTAACGTAGTTCCGTAAAGTATATATGATGAAATACTGCTTGTTCTAAAAGGCATTCCTACGATACAGGATGGAAAGGAATCTCGCTTATCATCCTCTAACATTCCATACTTGATTTTAATATCCAAATCTAGGAACGTTGCTTGCATTCTGTTATGCCCACACTTTATATCAAGATCCTTAGGGTATACATTTGAATACAATTTTCCGAAATCTCCTCAATCATTAAGAGAACATAATTCGTCAATAAAACGGGTACAACCTGAAAATGAACGAGCTCACTTCATATTAGTTCTAATTAATGATGACAGGAACATTTATTCATGTTTATGTAAATACAAATTTATCCAGTAGGGCGTAAGATCTATTCCCATAAGGATACATAAGATCTGATGAAATATTTTTTAACCCATTTTAAAGAAACATTCTCCAATAAGACGACTAACAATCGCCTCAAGTAAAGTAAGCCTCTTATATATATATATATATATATATATATATATACATATATACATATATATGTATATATATATATATATATATATATATATATATATATATATATATTGCTACGGCCTCAGATTGACCTTCATCTTACTTTTCGAAGCCAAACATTTGGTACTAGATTTGCTTAACCTTTTAACCACTATAATGTACACCCACATGCTACTGAAGATGGGAACCCTCCCCGATATACATAGAGTATACCAATCAATTTTTCAATGAATTAATCAACTAAAAGATTATCCATGTACTTTTACTCCTGAGTTTGTGTAATTCCTTATAGTTCATCTACATATAGAGAGAGAAAGAGAGGGGAGAAGGGAGGGGAACGATAGGGAGATGTGGGATATATTATAATGTCTGATGGTGATGAGATATAGATAGATAGTTATAGTGAGTAGACATAGCAGTGTGTTCGGTGGGCAACGATGAAAAAAAACGCACAACTACTCATTTTTCAATTTGTAATCTTTTTGTCAATGCACTTTATCTAATGCACTTAATCAAACTAAAGTCAAACTACAAACCTATTGGTCCAAAATTGTATGCAGTAAATTTCATCTTCAGTTTAATATGTAAATTTGTAATTGAAAACTGGAAACATTCTGTGAGACGCTACGAAAAATCATTTCTAAAAACATAAAATCGTAATTTGAAACAACAATTCATCACCATCCAATGGGTGGAGGACCTTTTAAAAGTTCTGAAAAAAATCAAACGTTTTGCCCCTCAAAATAAATATCAAAATGTTATAGAAAAAATATCGGCAAAACGAGTGCATTTATCTTAAATTGTTTCCCACGGAGAAGTTTTTCCCCAGAGGAAATATTTAATTGCACTGGGTTCTTTACTCAATTGTACCCATGTAAGCGTGTGCGTGCTTATTTGTGTGTGTGGGAACTGCGGATGTGATTTTCCGTTTCCCTCGGTGCTCACGTCAGTTTGACAGTATTTTTTTAGGAATCTGACCCTAAGCCGACAATAAAACATGTTTTTCTTCGGGCGAAAAACCTAACCCTATCCTCGACCAACCCTAACCCTAACCGAAACATGACAATGAAACAGGGGCACTTTTTCAATCTGATGGTCCACTTTGACGTGCGAACTACTAACGCCAAAAGTGAGCGCATGAATTTTTACTTTTGAGAAAAAAATAGTATTTAAAGTTTTTAGGAGGATTACGCAGACATTTCGGAGGGCGTGCGCGGGCTAGCACTGGTCCGCCAGGGTATATATATATATATATATATATATATATATATATATATATATAGCAACTATTATAAGTCCACTGCTGGATTGAGGCTTTTCGCTTCGCCTTCCATGGCGACTACGATTGCGCTGACTTTGTCTGGTTTAGACTAACCGATTGGTGCCCATAGTCAGTAAACACAGTAGGAAAAAACCAGATACAAAATGAGAAGTTTGTCGGTTAGCGAAATCGTAGTCGTCATTGGAGGAGATAAAAAAGCACATAATTGACGTATAAAGTCCAATGATGATGATGATATATAAGGATATTTCTTGAGAAAAAGAAAGCGTGAGATGACGTGGGAATCCTATTATGAGGATCGACTGTCAGTTCCCGATGTTTATGTTCTTTTTGCACTAATGCTTTTGTGGAAGGCATGAATCTGCTTCTCCCAACGTTTTCTTCCACTGCCAGGTATATGCCAGAAGTACATGTCACTGACATGGCACGATAGTTTAGGGAGAATAGAAAGGGTGAATGAATATTTGAGTATGCCTCTCTCACAATCTTACATGGTCAGAAATTAGGTCTACAGACAATTAAGCCTGTAGTCAACTTATTTAAAGTCCATTATATCATTAGGAAATATATATATGTGTGTGTGTCTGTACGTATGTTTTTGCACACGTATGTGTGTGTGTAATAAAGATACATACATATTCTAATGTGAAATCACGTCAAATGCCCGTGTATATGCCCAGTGTGGATACACACGCACATACATCGATGAATAAGCATATATCAATACATTTGGTGTGTGCAAATATTCCTAGCACCCTTTTTTTTTTGGTAAACTATGATGGCAAGCATTTGGCAGAGCTAGCTTAACCTTCAAAAATAAGAAGATCCCATTAATCCTAAAAAGAAGGGTGTATAACCAATGCATCCTCCCAATAGTCACTTATGGAGCTGAAACATGGAACCTTATCAAGAGACAGACCCGTAAAATGAGAACCATGCAACGTGCACATGAAAGAATAATGCTGGGCCTCACATGGAGAGACCACAAGACAGCACAGTACATCCCAGAAAAGACAAGAGTTAGGGACATCATAGAATCCATTAAAAATCTCAAATGGCGGTGGGCTGGCCATGTTGCAAGAATGGCAGACAATCGATGGACATTGCGACTCACAAGATGGATCCCCCGAGACCACATGCGCAACCGAGGCCGGCAAAGTGTTTGATGGAGAGACGAGCTAGACAAGTTCAGGAAGTACTGGCTCCGTGACGCCCATGATAGGGAAGTGCGGCAAATCCTGGGGGAGGTCCATGTCCAACGACGGACGCTAAAAGACTGATGATGATGAAAGACTCACTACACAGTATAAAAGCAGTTCCTGCTGGAAACCTTTGCACACTTGTAATATGAAATGAGGTGACCATCGAACAATATAATATCAAAAATACAAAATACGTACTTATACACACATACGTCAGAAACACAGCATAAACATATACACACATGTAGTATGTATATACTACATGCCAATACGCATACACATACACAGCCACACGTGTGCAAACAGGCCACATATGCACACATATACACTCACATATAGACAAACACTCATGCATCTACATGTGCATACACATACCACATACACACATATTCATATCCATACGTTCACACACACGAGTGCACGCGCGCGCCTGTGTGTGTGTGTTTGTGGCATGTATGTGTATGTGAATTATGCATTTTTTATGAAACATCGTGCCGCGAAAAAAAGCATGGACATTAGTCCAACGATTTGTCCACAATCCACCGACCGTTCCTTCAATGCAATAAGTATTACCCACATCACACTTCTCTGACCGACCGAAGACATTCTAATTCAATATGAGGTCAGGTAAACAAAATAAACTTCCTAATGAAAAAAAATTCTTTGTGACATCATTAGAGAATTCTTTATTCTCTGAATGACGTCAATTCAAATGGCCATAAAATCAGGGTCCAGTTCCATATCATAATTGTATAATAAACTGAGCTCCATCGTAATACATACCGTAAGGGGCGGAAATTACCTGATTTAGTTTCATTCTCAAAGTTAGAACGCGTTGAAAATGTGAGGATGAAAATATTCTGTCTATCATGTACCAAAAATCGATTTCGAATTTATTCGGAATGGACCGACCGACCTATAGACCCTCTTGTGGAAACACATGTGGACGCATCTAATGAGACACGCACAGATGTGAGCGTGTGTATAATAAAGGCAAGCACAAGTGTATCTCCCTGCAAATATATATATATATATATATATATATATATATATATATATATATATATATATATATATATATATATATATATATATATATATGGACACTCATATCCGTGTGTGGGTGTATGCGTGTTTATGTAGTTGTGTAACAACAGAAGGGAAAAAACACTGAAGGCATTTGTATTTGTCTTTATATACAGAATCGTTCATTTTTTTTTCAATTCCAACCTCCTGCCCTCAAATGAGGCCACCTCCCACTTAAGACGAACCCCTCAGAACGAACACCAACCCACCCCAGCTAGCAGGGAACGGTCCGGAAGATGGAAAAGCTGCAACATGGGCCAGCATTGGAACCTGAACGAACAGTTTTAATTCCATTAGAAACTGGCAGTTGTTGTTGAGGAACCCAAGAAGAGAAGTAAAAATAGTTGACAAATAGAAAGTCGGCCCCTCGGGCTGCTTGTTATGGCACTGCTATGGAAGGGCGGAAGGGGAAAATTTCATCGACGCCAGGTTTTTAAAATAAAATATAAATAGATATCCGTAATTTCCTAGTCATCACATACAACAGATCCTCCATGCACCTCGGGTAGACTTTTGGGTTCTTCAAGGTTTTCGACGTGGGAAAATAGACTTAGAGGCGACAAGAACCCGGAGCGGCGTCACTCATTCCTCGCAATATTTACCCCCCGGCATCAGTGCAAAGTAAACGCAGATGATCTCACTCGTAGTCTAAATTCGGCTTGCCGATTCCATTTCATGGTTTATAAGATATTGTTATATGATGATTGATCAATAAAGAAACTGCTGAAGGCCCTAGATTCAGTAATATTCCCCAGCTGTTTATGTCAAGTTCCGCCGTGAGGTAGGATACAGCAATTTATTCTGGTACAGGGCTAGTTTTGGGGAAGCTAGTAAGGATTGAACCTCCAACAATAGCGAATAATTAGGCTATTGATTTAATGTACACACAAACACATACACACACGCACACATACATGCATATATACATACAAAAATACGTGTACAGGATGGGTGAGAATTAACACCCTATTAGAATGAATGGATTCCAAAAGCCTTAACCTGTGACTTTTATACTGCAACAAACCACAAACACTGGATCAACGGGGGGTGGGCAAATTCAGCATGTCATGGCCAACAAAACGCTGGACTTCCTGCAAAAGTCAATTGATGCCATACGGAAACGTTTATAAAAATTAACGACTATGTTGTATTGAACACAGAGGGCAAATTCTACCGTGGTATGATCCAAAGTAAAGCCAGTTTGACAATCGACCAATAAATGATAAGGTTATTACCAATTTTCAAAATGGGGTCTTGTTTTCACCCACTTCACACACACACACATACACACACACACGCACACACACACACACACACACACACATATATATATATATATATATATATATATATATATATATATATATATATATTTATATATATATATGTGTGTGTGTGTGTGTGTGGTGATTTGATCATATAGACCAGACGTTCTCAAAAGAACAAAAGATGAGCTGAGATGTGGGTGGTGTTACATACATTGTCACATACCAATGAGTTTTCCTCTTTAATAAGGGATCTCTCATGTCAATAAATCAAAGGAAGATACTCGCTCTTGGCGGATTGCTAAGTATGCATTTCTTGAAACTGTTTTGATTGTATTATTTCATCGTGCAAGCACGCGTAGGTGATCATAAAGCTCCAAATATCTACTGTAAACGATTTACTTGAAAATCTTGAAATTAACTTGGCTTAGCCAAGACGAAGTATTACATAATGTTTTTTTGGAAAGTGTACAATCAAGCTATTTGATACGAGCATTGGGTCAAGGTATTACTTAATGTAGAGTAGTCATCCACAATGTGGGACATATCATTCCTAAGGGGGCCAAGGTGAGATGAGGAGCGATAAATTTTCAAATAATCAAAAGGGGTGATAGTGAGGAAAGAGTTCAGAAACCGAGTTGTAAGCCAATGGTATATGAAGAAGGTAGAGGCTGTCTCAGAAAATAACAAAAATGTCATTTGTTTGGATATTACTGAAGAGAGGAAGGGGAAGGAAACATACATGGAGAACTAAAAAAATGTGGAACGTGAAGGTGACAGGTGTACTCATCATCACTGGTGTGCAATGTGGTTGGAAGAATTTGAAATCCGATGAAAAATCAAAACCATTCAAACGACTGCTAAAATCAGCTAAAATATTGGAGAGAAGGTTGTGCTAAAAAGTTCTCGGTCAGACCAAGAAAGGAATGGTTCGAATTCAAACATAAGCGCGAAGATTCTGTGAATTGGAACTTTGATGCATAAAAGAACTTTTTTTCCAGCTATAAAGACAAAATAACAAAATACAGAGGAAACTAGAGTACTAAAGAATCATTTGATCTTTGATGTAAGCAATCAGATACCACTGAAATGAAAATTCAACAACCACGGAATAAAATATGTATATTTCATTTGCTTATGATATATATATATATATATATATATATATATATATATATATATATATATATATATATATATATGAAACATACCGATGAACGTGTTTCCAGTTAGTGCGTTTTCCATTAATGCTCTATTGATATTCTGTCCCAAAACTCAGAAATACGCGCCCAAATATTTGATGGACGTGTTGGTGAGCGACTGCGAAGCAACAGATGATGCATCAAATGAACAAACTTTCATCCCTATGAAAAAACCCATCATCATCATCATCATCATCATCATCAGTCTCTTAACGACCGACATAGACCTTCCTCAAGATTCGCTAGCTCACTCTATTACGGTCGTCTAGGCGCCAATATCCCCTGAACCCTTCTTAATCTCTGTCACAGTTTCGCATATGATCCATGGAAGTCGTTATGTCCAGCTGTTCTCATACATTTTTGCTACACGACCAGCCCATTTGAGTTACCTAATGCATTTTATATCTCTGACCCTTGTCCTTTTTTTTCTCATATACAGCACTGTCTTATGATCAATGCATGCCATGTCAAACATGATTCTCTCCTGTGCATCTTATATGGTTTTTAGTTCGAGAGTCAATCTTTTGGCCAGGTTCCATATTCCAGCTGCAGAGGTAACTGTCGGGGTGATGCATCGGCTGTATACCCTAAATCGTTACACCATCTTATTTTCTCCCAGTCACAGTTTCACATATGATCTGTGGGTATCCACGTTATAAGTCGTGATGTTCAGCGGTTCTCTGCCATTCTCGCAACATGACCTGTCCATTGCCATTTGAGTTTTCTAATAGATTCCATGATGTCTTCGTCTCCTCTACTGGAGCTGAGCAATTTTGTGAACCCCTACCAATGCAATCATTTTCGAAATGATATCCTATTACACGGTAAATGTATCATTTGGCTACGTAAATAGATAAACAATCAAATAAAATGGGGCTGCTGGATGGATCGAACCTATGACCGATAGGTCAGCCACTTCAACGAAACGTTTCTTTCACCATTGAGCTGAACAGCCAACGGTAAAACAAAGGTCTAAATAACTGTTTCAATGCAAAATTCTCTAGTCTAGGCCAAATGATTCATGCAACATGTAATAACGGGAGATCATTTCAGGTAGGTGTTTCAATGTATCATTACAATTTATGGTTATATATATATATATATATATATATATATATATATATATATATATATATATATGTGTGTGTGTGTGTGTGTGTGTGAATGTGTGTGTGTGCGTGTATCTCTGTGTGTCTGTGTTTCTGTACATGTATGATTATGAATATAAACAGCAAGAAGCTGTCCGACCTATATATAGATTGATTGCTAGTCAACACTGACGTCATCTGAGAGCATATTTCTAGATATCGATAGAATGAATTATCAATTTGTCATTTCGAGTTTTGAGGGTCATTTGTCAAAATTGTGCAGACTCTTGCGGAGGTCGGGCAAAAAGACATTTGTCATAGAAAAATGAATAGATTTTCAAGCATAAAACAAAAGAAAAATAAGTAAATGTATTATTTTTATATTTTTCATCCGGTTATGGCTCAAGAAAAAACAAAATATGTCTTAGAATTTCAGATTCTGAAACTTTTTTATGATTTAAGTTGATGCAGAAGTTCCCAGTGACTTGCAGAAATTATTGCACTGCCAGCAGTTTTATATTTTGACATTGTAAGATAGATACGAACGCATTGATATCATAATGACTCCACTGCTGGACAAAAGCCTTTCAGAATCCCTCCTATTACGAATATAGATACTTTTATATCTCATCTCTCTATGCTGTTAACTGTTCCACCAATCGGTAAGCCCTGCCCATCTCTACTTTATTCCTAACATTACTCTTTCGATTGCCCTCTGTGCTATTCTGAATAAAAGGTATACTTTGATCGAAATTTATTTTTGAGATTATTTTCTACAATACTTAATAATTTATGTTTTTTTTTCAATTATTCACTAGCAGCAGCCCCTTTTCATTTGCGTGTTCGCAGTGCCCCCTGCCTCTCTTTTTGTTTGCTCTGACATGAAGGAAAAGCACAAGGCTTTTCATAATATAAGATACTGTTGTTTGTTTGAGATAGACGTAAAGATAGTTAGATAGCTAAGCTAAGAGAGAAGTGTAGAGAAAAAGAAGCAAGTAGACGCAACCTGATTTAGATTTGTGAACTGCAGCCCTTTACAAGAAATTGCGTTTTATTCGCTGACGAAATGGGTAATCGTCATTTTTCTTGTTCGTTAATATGAAAGGGAATTATGAATGACCCACGTAGCAACATAGATTCAAGTAGTCCAAAATGGGTGGGTTTCTTATTATCGTATTTGTGTACTTGATCGTTATCTTTTTAATTTTTTCTGGCTGAAAATATGTTGGCGTTTGCAAAATGTGTTGATGAACGACTTTTATAAAATATGCCTCAGGAATATTTTTGAAGAATTTAATATAAAAGACGTAAACCAACACATAAAAACCAAAGAGAGCAAAAGCAAAATCTTTAAAAAAAACATTAAAACGTCTTTTTTCAATAAAATAAATTTAAATTTCGAGAGGAAAAAACAAAATGGAAGAAAGATTTGTAAAAAATGGCGATGTACTCTACATACTGTCCAATAAATTATGTGATGAGTGCGGACTATTGATTGCTCTGTTAACAGTTCTTGGAAATATGTGACGGATTATTTTGGCCAAATGAGAAGAAAAATTACATTCTAAAAAAGATATCAGACGTTGGGAAGAAAAGGTAGGGAAAAAATCATCTTCCATTTTAAGACAGACAAAAGCCATCAAATTAAAACTTCTTTTTTTTAATTTTTCAATCATCTAATTGTTGCTTTTTATTACAGCGTTCCTGGACGTCACATTTTACGACATAAAGAAGTATCTTCCGGTAACACAATGCAACTATTTTTACACTGTGTTTCTTCAAAAGCTTTTTTCTGCTTCATGGAGAATAATTGTTATTTTCTAATTGATTATGCCTACAAAGTATAGAAAATGTCAATTATTCCCTCCTTTTCAATTGGTCAACGGCCATTTGCACATTTTTAATCACATAAATTGATGAAATTACACATAAATAACACTACCCAGGCAGGCCACAAAAGCAAAGTCTGATGGGGATAATAGCTATTTTTTTGTATTTTTCTAACACATAAGCGATTAGAAAACATGGAAATTCGGAACAAAAATCGTGTTGCACAGTGTTATCATGGTAAGAGGTTTAGTTTGCGTGAGTGCAGAGATACGTGTGTTCTCCTGAAACCAGAACAAAACAAACACCCAAGGATGGCCGGAGAGTACACGATCAAAACTCAGCTTAGTATAACACAAGACCATAGCCGTGATATACTTTGGTGCTTACATCAACGGCCAGGCAAAAAGAAGAAAAATTACATTCTTGTAAAATATTTTGAAACGTATTGATCATCTCCATCAATAGTCATTCTATTCCTTTCTCAGTGACAACATCGTACATTACATGACTGTCGACAGGACAGTACGTAGGGAGAGCTTGATTCATTCTAGTATAACCCAGATGCATTTTCGCATTAAAAAGATTGAAGGTTGAAATGGTTCTTTGGGCTTGGCTAAACGATTTTATTTTCACATCTTCTGCCTTAGCAGCTCCGAAAATGGAATGGGCAAACCGAATTCAGATTCCGGCAAGAGACTGTTGGTATTCACTTCGTACTTCTGCACCTGGAAAAGGCATATATCCAACTTTTCTCTATGAGTAAATAACAGAGGAGATTGAACTTTCTAGCCTTGGTGAATAGTAGGCAAGACTGGGCTATGTAGCTTTGATTAGTAACCAGCTTGGAGACGAAGAACACTGATTCCAAACTAGAGGTTGAGCTCCTAAAGCGAACTGTTTCTACCTCTTCCAATAGGCCAGGTCATAAATTACTCTGTTGCTGGTACCAAGTAACCAAGAAAACATGTCACATGCTACTTGGAGAGAAGGTAGGCACCGTTAAGTAATTCCCATTGCCGTGAGAAATTCCATGAAGGGGGAATATTCAGCAAGGTACCCCGACAATCTACTAGGTCATGAGTTAAAGTGAAACATATAAAGATATCCAAGGCTGGAATTTGTTTTTGAACTTACTTAACCAGTTTTACTTTCCTTCTGCTCTGTAAATATCACCGATTCTTGTCTTTTATTAAATAATTTAATATCCACATCGAATTCGTACTCTCCCGTTAAACCGATTGAGCTGCTCTGAAATAAATTGATTAATCTAAATTGAATTGGGTGCCTACATTCTTCGGAAGATTTTATTCAAAGGATTAAAATTATTGGGATGTTTTGATATCGGCCGTGGAAGGTAACGCGTTAAGTAAATCAAATATTCCACATTTGTCAGGAATCAAATTTGAACAGGTATAATAATCTTCATCGGTTGTCCATGAGTTCAAGGAAAGGATGGGTTATCGTCATAGATAGATATATGCAGACTGAGATAGATATATCGATCGATCGATAGATAGATAGATGGATAGATATGGACAGAGTGAGATGGATAGATAGATAGATGTGAACAGATGGATAGATAGATAGATAGATAGATAGATAGATAAATAGATAGATAGATATGAATATATGTAGATGGATGATTAGATAGATATGAACACACACACATATATATATATATATATATATATATATATATATATATATATATATATATATATATATATATATATATATATATATATGTTATAGTAAGAAATGGCAGTAGACTGATGATCTGCATGGTTGTAATGAAAAGAATCTAAAATCAAGATGGAAGAAATATTAGTCAATCTTTGAAAGAATTCTTGACTCGGCTTCATCTAAAGAAACATAAATCAATACAACACTCTACGGAAGTGCCGTTATAAGGGATTTGCTGTTATTCTATACGAAATATATTGATAATGAGTTACAAAAAGTCCAGACAAAAATTACCATTTATCACCTTTTCACAATGTAATACCCCATATACGGGTTTCAGGTCAGCAAATATGAATGAAACAAAAAATTCTTTAATTGATGCACTGAAATCGTCACGTGCAGTTGCTGCAAACTAATCCCCAACAGAAGTCTTTCGGGAATATAAAAGCAAACTTGCCATGTGTGTGTCGATGAATAGAGCCGTTAAATCAACTGCCGTTACAGCGAAAGCTTGCTGTATTGCTTCTTGTGGGCTATTTTTGTCGAACAGAACTAAAATCGACTCTGCTTTCAGACGGAAGTGAGAGAAGATAGTCCAGCTACTCTGTTGATGGGGACCAATACGTCACAATTTCTTTTGCCCATAGCATAGTTATTTGTATATGTTATTTGTCTCAACCTAACGTATACACAATCTGCAGATGGTCAGAATAAATTGACTAGCCATTGGGCTGATTAAATGAAACTCTCAGGGAGAAAGTAGTAAGAGAGAGAGAGAGAGAGAGCGCAGGGGAGAGAGGGGAGAGAGAGAGGGGGACAGGGGGCGTGGGAGGAGAGAGAAATAAAGGTCACGATATGTCCATTGACATGACTGACATCGGTCACAACTTCCGGGTTTTTCTTCATCATATGGTTGAAAGTGCATGTGTGTTGTTTAAATTCGGAAGTGCCAGGTGTGGTTTTATGGGTTAGAATGAGTAGCAAGGGATTAGAAATATCCTTAGTTTTTTAAACTTGACATTCAAAATAAAACAGGATACTCAGAAGGCATTGAGTTCTTTCAAACGGTAAGATAACTGCTAATAGTACACACACACATATGTATATATATATACATACATATATATATATATATATATATGTGTGTGTGTGTGTGTGTGTGTGTGTGTGTGTGTATGTGTGTGTGTGTGTCTATCTGTGTGTGTGTCTATCTGTGTGTGTGTAGAGAGAAAAAAGAGAGAGAGTATAACGAGGCCTTCATATAAACATACATTGTATCACAGATAAACTATGTCTATTTAATTCTGGGGATAATTTTTCAGTTTGCGTACAAACCTTTTATTAATGTCATTGAATTTTTTCAAAAACGTTCAAAAGTCGGTAGTTCAAGATCTTTTGACTGTTATTGTTCATTATCAAGGAAAGGGATGGTGGTATTCGAAGAGTGATCCATTCTAATTCTCATTACAATTTTATATTTATATTTCAAGAGGTTTTTTTTTTCACTAACGCAATCATAAATAAATCTATCTCGAGCTCAGCACACATTCGTAAACCATGAGGTATACACTGACCAATGGGTAAGAATTAACAAATATTCAATCCGCTTGCGTCTCTAGTTAATTTCCATGCATCGCTTGGAGTAGACATGTTTTTCTAATGTAAATATGGTCATTTCAAATTTCAAGCAACGAATCAAATTAAAACCTATGGCTGAATTGAAAAAAAAGGGCTACTGAATCTTTTTGTATGCCTATTGATGTTTATGTGCAATAATGCATGTAACGTCCATCTGTGTTTGTGTGGTACAAGAGACTTTGTGAAAGGTGAGGGGATGTCGAAGTTGCACGTCAAGAAATGTCTCTTCGCGATTTACGATGCTAAATGATACGGAACTATTAGAATTCACCTTGATAACATCACCTCATGATTCTGACACTCCATACGGTACTGCCTAATGCATGAATTCATCCTCAAGAGAGTTTTGTTCGATTACTCAAACCTTCACAGCGTTTCTTGACGTGCATGGATGTCCACAGCGTTAATCTCCGCTGGACCTTCGAAAAATCTGTCACACGCACGTGACATAAACATTCGGTAACCATTTTGTTCAGAATCACCGAACAAATTGATCAATCTTTTCAAACCCCTTGGACTTTGGGGTAGCACCTCGTATATATATATGTGTGTGTGTGTGTATGTGTGTGTGCATGTGCACGTGCATGTGAGCGTGTGAGTGTGTACATGTGCATTTCCGTTTATATTTGCTTTCACGTACTCACGAATACATATATATATAAATATATATATATATATATATATATATATATGGGGGGTGTTCACACAGATACGCGTTCATTTAGTTGTAAAGCGGAGGTCACATGTCTATTGAATGTGTCCAATCAAGAGAACCTATTTTTCGTATGGGCACTTGTTGATCACTAAGTTTAGGGCGGATATTAAACCCTAAGTCCGACACCCCATTCCCAAGAGAAAATACGTGTCTCTAAAATTGAACTGATGGGGAGAAGGGGAGAAGGTGGTTACTCTAACCCTTTCTTCGGATTTCCTTATATCGAAAAGATGTGAGGGAGACTTGGTGTTCGATCGAAAGAGAGAAAAATAAGGAAAGAAAGAAACGAAGAAACATAGAAATAAGTTTGGATAGGTCGATATATAGGTAGATATATACAAACACTTCAAGATTGATAAATACAAACACATCAAGATAGATAGATAGATAGATAGATAGATAGATAGAGATGCTAACAGGGTGGTGATGAAAGAAGGTTTCATTTTGAGCAACAAATATTTTTAACATAATTTCCTTCCTTTCCAATACTCTTTATTGTGGATAATTTAAAACACATAGGTCAAACATTGTACATTATTTCAGATCAAAATTTAGATAATTACGTATCAGACTATATACTCAGTGGCCTACCATCGTAAATAGATATTAATATACTGATAGATAGCAGGAGGAGTAGGAAGAGATAGTAAATTTTCTTCGAATCAAATGATTCTCATACTTATAAAACATTACAATACGAGAATTTTCCGAGTGTATTATTTTCAATAAGAATCGTAAATGGCTTATCTAAAATACAAAAATTCCGAACTCTTATGATATATGACGACATCTTAGCATTAAAGACGGTAAGTCTTTAATAAGATTGTATCTCTTCATTCCTCCCCATTTCGGTTGTTTAACATAAATGAGACCAACTACCAGACCGACAGACAGACAGACCGACTGACCGACCGACAAACGTCTAATGCAGATGTGTGTATATATCTGAAAAGAAACAAACAAACGAGTATGGAATAAAAAAAGACAAAAATAGATGGGATGGGGGAGAAAGAGAAAAGAGAAACGGAAAAGGGAAGAAAGAAAGAAAGAGACGAGATGGGAAGGAGAGAAAATAGAAAACAAAGAGAGAAAGAGAGGAACAAACAAAATGCCAGGAAGTGAAAACCAAGTTTAATGATGGTGATAGATAGATAGTGTTACGTTGTCTTATTGCATATATTCTGAGGTTCCTTGTGAACTTTGTTGATTGGTAAATATTGCCAAAGAAATGGACATTTCTGTTGGGAAGTCAATGTTTCAGGAAGAAATATTTACCAACATGACCGAAGTTGCCAACTAGACAACAGCACTGACGAAACTTACAAGGAAAAGGGCACCTTATCCAAGGACACCCCTAGATTTCCTGGTGCCCCAGCCAAGCTGAACCTTGACATCTTAGAAAGTATTCAACTGTTGAATATCCCTGATAAATCTTTTTTCGCCACAAAGATTTTTTTTTTACCGTTTTCATTCTGATCAATTTATCATTTTTTCCATTCTTCCATTTCTATTTGGAAAGTTCTACTAAGACAAATGACGGGCGCCCATAAAATTTGGCGCCCTGGACAACCGTCTTTGTTTCCAATACCTAGGGCCGGCCCAGATCCAACTTCATTTAAGCACGGTGGAGACCCGTTATGTTGTAGTTATCTTCTGCTGGTTCTGATACGAATATGGAAGGATTGAAAGAATCGTGAAATCGGAGAATCACTGAGAACGAAATGTGCTATCAATTATAAGAAAAGTCGGTTTGGATCGAAAATCATTGGTTCTCCAGCAAGATAAAGACCCAATGCACACACCCAAAGGGGAAAAATGGACCACTCAAAACAAAGGTTTTACGAGAGAATATCAAGGAAAGATGCTTTTATTACTGTCGAGGTCATATTTTTTATTTCTCCTTTGGAATTGATACATGAACGTTGAAAAATATTTCTGGCTAAATTGCTTTAGATCCTTTCAAAATATTCTGATGATACAAATTTGGCACATTTCCATTTATTTCTGGAGATATTGTACATATTATAGAAAATAATCAAAAGTGCCATCGATACTTATATATAAATATATATATATATATATATATATATATATATATAACATATCTTTATCTATATCTATATCTATATCTATCTCTCTCTCTCTCTCTCTCTATATATATATATATATATATATATATATATATATATATATATATATATATATATATATATATATATGCATATATATTTATGAAATACCTATATATAGAGGAAATTGCTGTAATAGCTAATACTTAGGTTCTCAAGCCTTGCTTTGTGCTCTTCACGGCAGTGCGTGTCCCTCTTTCTGGACTTTAATTTCCGCACCTTTTGTAACTGGACTACTTAACAAGTGATCCAAATAAAACGGTCGAATAGATAGAAAAGCAATGAACCCCGGACTGAGTAACGGAGAGGCCGGAAAAGAGTATAAAAGGTTGAAAATGGAGGAAAAGGAACGGTAATGGTGGAGGGTTTCGAACATAACTCCTCCATTGACTTAAGCCCGGCATAGAAGCTCCATTGAATACGAAGTCTAATCAAGAGGTTCCAGATGGACAATAAATCATTATTCGTTCCTCGTGAAAAAATTCGTAGATATATTTGAATCTCTTTGAAACCATTTTTCAAAAATAAACCAAATATCAATGAGGCTATGATGCATTTGGTAAAATATCTACCCATTTTCTGAGCACTTTGAACGGTTTCTTCACTTTAAGTTCACTTTTAATTGTTCGCTTATTTAAAGATGTTGATAGTCTGAACAAATGCTTTCGTTTTATTAATTTCATCCGGGATTTTATTACGAAGTAACGGAACTCATTTGAGTGGGAGAGTTCATTATTTCAAAAGGAAGGTAAACGATATGCTTCATCAGCAAAATTGTTGTTATTTAAAAGAAGTCTGCAGGATAATGATGAAAAAAGCATTTATGATGTACAACAAATGTGTCCAACATAATCTCCTTTGTCAATGCTCTTTATTTAGTGGTGAATATTAGTCACAGAGATCGAACATGATATAGTTAAATGTTCAAAGAGAAGTTCAGTTATTAACTATGTATCAGGCTACTGATTTATAAATCCAGTATTGGATCTTAGTATTGGTCTTTGTCAAGGTTGACAAAGAGGTAACAGCTTTTTGCTTCTACGAGCCGAATATGTCAGTTAATGAGTTTGCTTAAGTTTTCACCAACCCACTCTTTTTAATCTCTCTTCTGGCAATCATTGTTGCGTGCGAGTGAAGGGGCGTTGTGTTGTGAAATCAGACGACGGGATGCAGTGAGGGAAGATGTGGATTCGTGCCTTTCCTGGGTTTTACACTGAAGAAGATATAAACTTTACCTATGTATATACGTATAAATTTATGGAAATGGAAATCATTAATCCATTAATATTTATAAAGAAATACATGATTATACACACACACACACATATATATACGTATTTACTGTTCGCAAATATATATATATGTGTGTGTGTGTGTGTGCGTGTGTGTGTGAGTGTGTGTGTGTGTGTGAGTGTGTGTGTAATAACGTGCATGTTCCTATGACTACTGCTGTGTAAAGAGCAGCAGTGTCTCCAGCTAAGCATTCATCAGGAGACAGATGATCCTCTGATTAGGCATGATCCTTTAACCAGGGATTTAAATATCATTGTTCTTAACCAATGAACGACAAGTCACGATATCAATAGACTTTCCTTTTCCTCTGTCGCATGTGAAAAAGCTATCCGATTTGGGAATCAATTTATGTATTCCATAATTTTGGATGTAGACAATCCAAGCTTAGTCAATCGTAGCAAAGTTGGGTGGGCGATAAAACCACGACAATCTACTCTTGGTACGAAATGTATTTGTTGAAAAAGATAGATAGATAGAGAGAGAGGGGGGGAGAGAGAGAGAGGGAGAGAGAGAGGGAGAGAGAAAAGAGCGTCCAAAATGCTTTGCAGTTCTTAAATTTGTCATTTCAGTCTAGTTTGTAACATTCACATTTCTTTTTTGAAAATTCAGACTGTTTTAGCGATCACTGCCCAACAAAATTTGAGAGAAGTAATGTATCCATTGATCACCCCTTTTTCAAATTTATCACCCACAACATGCTACCGAAATACGTTGCTTACGTGACTGTATCTATTGAGTGACTAACCAGACCTTTCTTCTATTTCTTATTGCTCTCTTTGCTTGGCTTTGTGCCCGACTAAGTAAATATTTGTACACAGAAAGATAGAGGGACGGGGATAAATCGACTTACGTAGATAAGTATTGAACAAAATCGATGTGGACGAAGTCAGATAGGGAAAGGGTTTCAAACTGATCGATAGAAACTGATAACGTCTAATAGGTTTATAGATTTACGGAAGACGCAGCGGAAATTCAGGTTTACATTCCCTTCTGATGATAGTAGGCCTACTAAGATATTCCCATGTACAGGAATTTGACAAACATTCTTCTTCTTACCATCACAAAACGTCCAAAAGTGGTGGGTATTTGTTATGGTGTATAGTTATTCACACATAGACACACACATACAAGCACAAACATGCACACACACACACACACACACACACACATATATATATATGTATATATATATATATATATATATACATATATATACATATATACATACATATATGATATGATAATTTTGAAGACGTTCTGATAAAAACTCTATTTTATTCTACACCAGTGTTACCCAGTTTCTTTATCTTTTTACACGATGTAGAGCTGTTCGATTTCCTACTGAGTAACACCGGTGCCGAACAAAGTATAGTTCCCTCTAAAATGCCTTTATAGTCATCACATTTTGTTGTACGCACATACACACACAAAAATACACACATCTCTCTCTTTCTCTCTCTTTCTCTCTCTCTCTCTCTCTCTCTCTCTCTCTCTCTCTCTCTGTATATAATATATATATGAGTAGTTGGGCAGGAGTTTTCCTCTTGACTATGTTTTGTTGAAGTCAATCGACGGTTCTAATTTGTTTATCTTCTTGGTCATTTTCTTGTGTTTGAGAATGAATTGTTTAATTGCATTGTCACACAAGTATAGAAACTGTTTAGATTTCTGATAAATTCGTTTTGAGTGTTTTCAACATTAGCTATTCATTTTAAAAAGGTCTTTCGATGTGAGTGATGGGTTTAAGTGTATCAAAGTATATATATATATATATATATATATATATATATATATATATATATATATATATATATATATATATATATATATATGTCTAAGAGTTGCCGATGGAAAAATCTGTACTACATTGGTTCGCGTGTGCTGTTCAAATTCTTCAAACTTCCTCAAATACTGTGCCAAGCGCCAAACCGAGCTTAATAAAGATGTTGAGAGGGAGAGAAAGAGAGAGAGAAAGAGAGAGAGATGGAGAGAGAGGGCAAGGTAAACAGAAAAGAGGGGAGAGAGGGACAGACAGATTGAGAATATGTGTTCCTTAAAGGTATAAATGATCCCAAAAGAGAACATGAAAAGTTGTGTTGTACCAGAAGTCAGGTATGTCACCGGCGATTTCCGCATGAAAGGCGGGGAATTAATCGCGTTGTTTCCGTATAGAAAAACTGACAAAGGCGAGAGAAATTTCGCTAATCTGGTTGTTATTTGTATCGCCTTAGAATCAATCAATAGGGGGGTGAAAATAAGAGATAAAGTTCCTGGCTGAAGAGTGCGGAAGCTGGATTGCAGTCCGTCTATTCAGGACTTTGCTAGAGATAAATCACACTCAACAATGCAGGAAAGAATATTATGTCACTTTAATGTTCCACAATTTCTCAATTGTTTTACAAGAAGATAGTTTTACAGCTTTTCCACTTTTTCCATGTTAAACTTATTTACCCCCAGCGGAATAGGGTGTGACACAAGGTCGGTTTAACGTGGGGAACCTCAAAGGACGGGAACTTCCTCAAAAAATTCTCTTTGGATCGCGCAATTATTGTTGCAAGGACATGCGAGCAATTGCCTAGGTCACAGGGCGAACCTCGAGCCCACTGGTATGGACTACACAGAGCAATGCCAAAAGCCTCGCAACTGCATCTGTTTTGTCAGAAATGATTTTCCTAATATGAATTGGATAATCACAACTGTTGTTGCCACCTGACATATCTTTTTCTTGTAGTTTACGGTGGCTATATTTGATCATCTGGCCTAAATCAGATGATCTATTTGAATTGTAAAGTCTTAGCGAGTGAGTTTGTTCTCTTTATGGGCAAAATTTTGCATCATCCAAAAATATCAATTACTGTCTTTATTGCAACTGTAATCAATAATAATGATAATAAGAATAATTCAAAAATAACTATATATATATATATATATATAACTGTTCCTGTCACACTTATAGTATCAGTAGTAACCGCCAGCTGAACCTGTTGCTACAGTCAGCAGCTGCTCTCTCTATGTGTGAAGTTGGGGCCGTGTCTGTCACACTTAGATTAACTTGAATGACTTTTATCGTTATAAAATAGTTGATAAGTGACAAGCCCGTCAGTCTTATGTTGACTTGAAGAAGCTTTTATCGTGAAATATATGAGAGCTATGTCTGTCACACTTATGCTGACTTAAGAGTCCTTTATTTTGAAATATATGAAATTCGTCTCAGTCACACTCAAGTTGACTTAAGAGGCTTTTATTTAAAAACATGTAAACCAAACAAGAAGAATGCGTTGACGTCATTATGAAGAAGATGGAGGAGGGGAGCTCGGAAAAAACGTTGTAAACAAAGAAATATTTGCTTAACATGTATCTAAGTGAGTAGCAATGATAGATATTGATTGATTGAAGACAAAGATCATTCGAAATAAGATGATGTCATTAAAGCGTTGTTAGGTTAAGGTCGAACCCATTTTAGATAATACCCTTTAAGCGATATTTCGATTTTTCGCTCACTATCATAAAATTTGTTGTTTGTACCACTGAGATAACCGTCAGCAAAGTTACAGGTCATAAACCAGTAATGATAAGAGTAATTTGATACAAACACATCATCATTACTATCATTTTCGTAATACGTCTTCGTGATTCCCCAAAATATACATTAATGAAAGTGAACTAATCATTAAAGTAACTTTAAAAACTTCCAATCAGTTGCTTGGAACGAAAACAGCACTAAAAGTCGGCATCCATTTAACTACATGTATCGTAACGGGGATATACAAATACACACAAACACATACAGGCACACAGACGCATACACATACTTGCACACTGTGTACATATGTACATGACCGTGTGTATATGTATATGTATCTGCAAATATGTATGTATACATGTGTGTGTGGGCACATGTGAGTATGTTTCGGTGTGGGTATACGTACGTTAATGGGCGCTGTATTTTAGTATTGCATTTGTTCCAAAATTCACACACGTGTATATATATATATATATATATATATATATATATATATATATATATATATATATATATTGAAAAGAGCATTAAAATGCAAAATCTGACTATTTTGATGATAAAAGAGAAGGGAAAAAGACCGAGAAAGCTAATTTCCTGCATCACCGGAAATCAGATCATCTTCCCGGTCAGCAGACGAACTCTTTTGGAAAGAAGTCGACGTTCATGAAATATATCGAAAGGATTAACTCATGCGGTATTTTGAGAGATTGAAAAATTATATTAATAGAAGAAAATTTTCGATATTAAGGCCAGTATATGCGTATATGTATATATGTCCGAGGCTTTTTACGTCGAACTGATGCCCTTTGGAAAGGTATGAATTCACATCTCTAATCCCAACCCCACCAGCTATGGATAATGCAGGAGGGCAGAATGGGCTCTCTAGCTTTGCGTAGGTAATCAGTCTAGGAAAAGGATAATTCTAAATTCGAAACCTGCTCACAAGAAAATGGGCAGCAATGGATGAATGATTTGTCATTACATTCTCAGAAATGGGAAGGCCTTGATTCAGCAGTGAACCCTACAATGCATGATGATGATGATGATGATGATGATGATGATGATGATGATGATGATCCATGTATCAGCAAATTTTGGCATCACACTAATCCCGCTCTCTCTTTTAGACTAATCCATTCAGCGTATTGATCACTTCGAGCCCAATCTGAGCCGATGATTATCATTGTCCTAGAATCGGGGTTTCAAACTCGGCCATTAACAGTTTGTGACGTCAAATTCCAAATTTTGATTATTCCATCTCAGAGCAGATATTCTATGAAGAATAACTGTCACGTTTCTCCAAGAATTTCGTAGCTGTATGAAATTATAAATAGCCACATGGTATAGATGCTTTTACAGGAAATGGCAAGATCCTGTGGAAAAGGAGAGAAAGTCCGGATCTCATCGGAAACCACTTCTTCGTTCTGAATGCCTTTAATTCTTTAAACACAAATTCGTATCCACAAAAATAGTTTTATTCACTTTGAGCAGATCAGCAAACAAAAAGAAGTCTTTGGATTAATTTTAGTTGCAAAAAAAAACCCCTTTTCTTAGTTTTTCTGACTCCGGAAGAAGAAAATACTTTGCGCTTGATTTCTTCTACAGCGCGTATTTTTAGAGTATAAATATGTTGGTCAATCTACTAAAAGCGTTACTAATTTTACATGTATTAATTCACATGGTTCAGGCCCAGAATTATCTAGAGATATAAAAGTTTGTCAATGATGTATTGAACCTGCACATATTTTGAGTCCTGTTACAATATTCAGCCTCTGATCCATCAATTTGGTAAATAATGATAAAAATGTGCACGTTCTCTTGATCAAGTGGAACTGAATCGATCAGACGTTTAGAACTATTGGCATCGATGTAAGAAATATTGATGAATCAATTTAGTGCGATGAGAAGAAAAAATAAGGAAAACCTTTTAATAAACCTTCAAGTCCATCTCTACTACCCCCTCTCATGTAGATGGATGATTGTTTCATGCAAGTATCTATATACCTACATAGGAATGTTAACTGAGATCAGCTTGGTCACACGATAGGCCAAATTAGGTGAGTGAAGAGTTGAAAGATTATGCTACGCCGATCAATTTCCATAGGAATAGAGCACTCTGGTGGATGAGGAGTTCCTGCATAAATGAATATATCGCTTAAAATCAGCCTTATTGACCCCCAGTTCCGTAGTCCAGAGGTAGGATATCGGCCTCTGGGTTACATTACGATGTGGGGGTTTCAATTCTGCCTCACGGTACTGGATGGGATAATGTCTATAGCCACACTGAAGAGATGTAATACATCGAAACACAATAATATATATATATATATATATATATATATATATATATATTGTGTGTGTGTGAGTGTGTGTGTATATAAAATTCCATCGAACAATAAATATGGTCAGAATAAATTCTTCTTATGACATCACTGGAAAGCATCTTGAATAGAGTAAAAAATCTAGATTATCCAGAATCTAGACGTTTTGAGACGGAGTCCAGATTAGCATTAATGACATCTTCAGACAAAACAGGATGAGAACGAGCTGTGGAACACACAAACACACGTGCATCAAAATAAGATTGACCCCCTTCGGCACTTCGGTTGCTATAGCTTGAACATTCATGGAGAAATTTTTGAGATATTGTGTTGGCAGACAGACAAACATGTACATACATATACATCATCAACTGTCTTTGGCTAAATAATGCACTTGCTGGAGTAGCTTGAGGGTTAGGTCATAGTTTGTGGGTTGAGAGGTCAGAAACGAAAGCCCCAGGAGGAATGTCCCTGTTGCATCAACGATATTATGACAGTGACAGCATTACTGAATCAAGAGAGAGATGGACCTTTTAACAAATGGTTATTCAGTTTTCGAAGAAAATACATAATTAGAGTTCAGGTCCACGTCGACTTATAAAGGTAGTAGGAGGGGAGATATAGGGGGAGGAAAAAGAAAGAAAGAATGAAAAAAGGAAAGGAGGAAAAAACGAACAAGGAGAGCGAATTAGTAATAAAAGGATAAAAGAGAGAGAGGGGGGGGAGAAAAGGAGAATTGACGAAAATAGTCTTGAAAGTTCTTTTTTGGAATTACTATCAGCTTCCTCATTCCGTTTTCTTTAATCTCGTCCACAATCTTGAATATCTTATGGAAATACCAGGGGGCTAAATATGGTTTGAGTTGGGGGCAGGGGTCTGACAGATTTGGGTCTGTATGTTGCCTAAAAAAACTACATGAGACGTAGAGAAAGGACAGGCTCAGTCATTCCAGATTCAACAGTAACACAGTTTACAAGGTTATTCAATGAGGTATCACGACCGCTTGAATAAGAACACGGGAGAGTGATCTTCATGAAATGTGCACTAAAGTCCCCTCTGATTTGCAGCCAAGTTACACCAAGACCACACCATCGGTTCTCGAGATATTCAAAATGGCTGGACACTTTTCGGACAAATCTCGTGTTTGTATATATTTATAGGTTTGTGTTTGCATAAGAGTGCTTGCGTACGTGTATGTGTGTGTGTTATCGAACGACATGGCCAGGTGTATTCTGACGTCATTCACAATTCCCACCATGATAAACATACCTAATTTCAATACATCGGCAACAATAAATTCCTTCCTCTTAACCCATCCACATACCTCACATCATCTCCCTCTTTCCCTTCCCCTTCCCCTTCCCTATTTCTATCTCTTCCACACTCGCTCTGTCTCTGTCTGTATCGGTCTCACTATTGGTATGCCTATCATTTCTTATTCCCAACAGTCCTCTCTCTATTGTCCCTCTCTCCTTCTTTCTCTCTCTCTCTCATATATATATATATATATATATATATATATATATATATATATATATATACTTTCTATCAGGGTTCATATTTGGATTCATCAAGTCTGAATGTGTGCCATCATCAGACATAACCGTGGCAGACGTATACCTGCTTCATATATTAATTTACCATTGAGGTTAACAGACGTTGCCCCGGCTGAAATAATTCCAGACATTGCGATTGAAATGTATCACCCCGCTGACTTTTAAGCGAATGAAACAGAACACTAATATTAAGACAATTGTTCTTATTATGAAGGACGGAAGTAACATTTCAATAATGAATAATCGGATGATGATGTGAATAAACTTTGAAATAATTACCAAAGATTCATCAATGAAAATATATATATTTTTTTCACTTACGCACGTTATCGTAGTGAGGTGGAGATAGGGGCCACGTTGTTTCGTCTGTCCGTGTTTATTCTCCTCTATTTTTAATCGAGCAATTTATCATAATCAACTTCCAGCTTGCTGGGCCCGACTGAGCTTCCAACCATACGTTCCGCAAACACGTCCCCTACATGGTTCGATCCAAGCCTCTCACATCACGGGACGAAGGTTTGAACTTTCTATGTTTAAGATCAAAGTTGTCCGACTAGTTGTCATCCAAGGCTGAAGAGCCATGTCTTTTCTGCTATTTAACCATAACTGGGTGGGTGTGGATTCATGCCTCTAAGAAGAGTATTAGTGCGAAGTGAACGCAAACTCTCTCAGTCAGAGTTTGAACCTGATTCGTCGATTCTATTTTCTGTGCAGCTAACCATTAGGCTACCCTCACCCACTAAACATACATAGGGCTGTGAAACACAGATAGATCATGTCTGTGAAGCCAAGAGATTACACTGTGTTGAAAGTGGATTTGATTCTTTCGGTACACCATGGAGAGAACTTGGAAGACGCCGAAATTATAGACAACTATGGAATTTGTAGTATGTGAAGGCGATACTTGTAGCCATAACCAGAGAAGCACTAGCACCTATCCGAAAAGCTCAATTCGAGAGAGTGAAACATTTCGGGACCAGTGAAAAAATTCAGATGGTGCAGACTACTACAGTAAGAATGCTGGGAAAAACGGCAGATTGGACTTAACTTGGTACCACTTCTCCCTCCAGATAGATAGATAGATAAATAGACCGAAAGATAGATAGATAAAACATAAAGGGAAATAGGGAGGGACAGGGGATTCCTATTCTATAAGAAAGAATATATAACCCTGATAATGAAGACGCGATTCTTTGCAGAAAAAAAACACCATCGAAGAAAAGTAAATGGATCCATATGATTAATTCTATAAGGTCTGGTCACACGAGAAATTCAATTTTATTGGCTCTTTTACGGGAGGCTCTCAGGGACTTCCTTTCTGTTAATTGGGGGCTCAAGTTTTGTTTCATTTGCGCGTTTATATGTATATGTATGGTGGGGATTTTAATTTTATTGGTTATTCATATGGGAGGCTGCTAGGGATTTCCTCTTTGGTTATTAGAGACACATGTTACTTTAATCGCGTGTGCACGTGTGCGTGTGAGTGTGTGTGTGTGTGCGTGTGTGCAGTGAAACATCGTTGTTGCATGAGAAGTGATTTTCGGTATAATACTTTAATTAGCAGGAAATTAGCAAGTTATAAAGCAACAGCCCCCTCTACTAGAATAAATACATACAAATGCACAGGACAGCACACGCACACACGTATAATTTTACATGATATACATAACATGTTCATATACATATATGATTATATTGCAATTACAAATATGTCTTTTAAAGCCCCTATGAAATTTAGATTTTTACTTATTTCCCTTAGCTATGAAACTTTGATATCAGAGAAATTTCAAATGAAAATCGATTTATTCAAGGTAGAGAATATATCCAGCAATTGTGACTTCACCATTTTGAATGCAAAAGTGTCTCTTTGAAGCTCACAGAACACAATTTTGTGTTTTAAAACTGATCACATTTCGTATTCTATAATCATTCATAATTGTTTAATATCTTTAATATATACTTACGCATATATGAGTCCACGCAGAGCTTTTTTTTTTCTTATTTCACTTCCATATTAGATCTGTACACCCGACAAAATGTAAATGAAAAGTAAATTATTCGAAGTAGACGATATTTAGTTCCAGGAATGGTAACTTTCGAGCATCTTCTTGAAAGCAGAGTTTGGTACGATTTTGTAATTCATCAAACATATTCATCCTGACGCTATGACAATCGTTGCTAGCAAACGGAAGAAGGAATATCACGTCTAGGATGCGAGATTGAGTTATTTTTATTTTACCATCTACGCTGTTTACGCGTTGCCGTAGACTGTCGGCCTGAGTGGTTGCGATGAGAAGCGATGAGAAGCGATGAAAGTTAAAACGCAGCCCTTGATCTTTGGCCATGATGATTCTGATCAATTATTATCAGAAACAATTTATGAATTATAACTTTCATTCTGGTTGTGATTATTGATCAATAATCGATGACAATTATCAAACCATGCTACGCAAGTTTCGTCCCACGGTAGAGAGTGTTATTTTGTAATTGATTACGTGTAAAATTTATGGAAAATGGCTCTTATTTCCTTCAAACTTTGCTTTTGTGATCTAGTATGTGGTATTCATATGTAATTTTCTATCTTACTTAATGTAATTAAAAATGCACTAATTCGCCCATTGTCCAATTGGAAATAAGTAGATTTCAAATTATCACTGTTCAAGTCACAAAAGCAAAGTTTGAAGGAATAATTTATATTTTCTATACTTTTTACACAAAATCGATGAGAAAATAACATATATTTCTCAGGAACAAAAAAGGATTTTTTTAAAATGCTGCACGGTGTTATGATCGATGATCTAATATTCGAGAACGAAAAGATCAATAAAATGGGCGGAAAGAAGACAAGATAACTGATTGTGTTTTTCTGGTCGGAACAAATTGATTACAGAACGAACTGATTCCTATTTAATTAAAACAATGAAACAGCATTTTAAAGAAAAACCAAGTAATTTGTTTTCATGTAAGAGACATCCGAGTCTCGCCAGAGACGAAAATTGCGGGGAAAGCCGTTTGCACGGGGATCAGGAGAAAAAAAATAAAGATGAGAGAAGGAGAAAGTAGAAGGAAACAAAAGAAGATAAAGAAGGAAAGGAGAAATATAGAGAAACATTCATATCTTGTCGCTCTAATAACTCTGCCAGGTCAGTCAAATGATCCAGAGGCAGGGAGAAAATAGGAGGCCAGTGGATCGTCACTGGAAGCTCTCGACATGGCCCCAGCTACTTATGGGGCCTGGTAACCCCAGATAGTCACCCATCTTCGTATTGACCGAGTCCAACGTTACTCAACTTCGGTGATCGAGCGAGAATCGATGTATCGTGATTTAGCCGTGACAGAAACAAAAAAAAGATCGACAGTGTAATATCGATATACGTACAAACGCAGAGAGAGAGAGAGAGAGAGAGAGAGAGAGAGAGAGAGAGAGAGAGAGAGAGCGTGTGTGCGTGTGTCATGATTTATGTACTTACTTACGCCCAGTCGTTGCTCTTAGCCCCCGGGAGACTCATTTCTTCTCTATGTCCAACAAATTAGTCTATTGCTTTCCGTACACGAACTCACTTCATTACGAAGTCAACTAAATTACGACTCCGAACAAGACAACTTCACATGAATAACGATTTAATTAAAAGCGTAATGCAGCCGGGAAATCTGTGTTTTGCACCTATGGAAGACCATCAGGACATAAATATTACCGTATATCCAACAGGTCTGGTTAGTAACTCAATAGAAACTGTCACATGACCAATGTCTGGCGGCAGCATGACCGGTAAGGGGGGGGGGGGTAAACACTTGGAATTTTGGAAAAAAAAGGGTGATCGATGAAAAAGTTACTTCTCTCGACTTTAGTTGGATTACTCGAAGTCCGAATTTTCAGGAAAAAAAGCCTGGATGCTGCCAGATACAACGAAGAGGTGAATTTAGCATAAAATTACATTGTAAAAAAGTATTTGTGCGGTTAAAAACAGCATTTTTCTAGACATAAAGATAAATGTTGAAAAATTTCATCTCTCAAACTCCATTTACGTGGGCTGTATGCTTAAAACCTATACAGATGGATAAATAGCTAGCCAGCCAGAATCACTTAAAACTGAAGAAACCTACGTTGACAATTGACAGTGACTAAAATAAGCATACAGTTATAAATGCATCTCCTATCTTACCGAGATGTTCTGTGGGAGGCTTAGCGATATGTAGACCCCCCCTTGACCGCTTATGGTCTACACTTGTTCTTTTTCTATTACAATACGGAGACAAGAAGTTAACACCTTGCCGACGGGTAAATACTCATGTTAAAGTTGCACTTACATAACGATATTCCAGTTCTACAATTCAGTTTTCGGCCAAGCAGTGCTTTTTACCTTCATTGGTATATCAAATCATGATCAATAATAATAATAATGATAATAATATCTGTGTTCGGAATAAAAAGCGGTATATTTATGCTGGTCGTTCATGCTGACGACACTGTTAGTATACTGAGGGGTGGATGAAGTTTTGGGATTACACATATTTTTCCATTATTTATGATACTTTTGTTTATTGCCATTTTATACGAAGTATAATTTATACAGTTCATGCAGAGGTCATATACAGGAGTTTAGATTACTGTCTACCATAGTTTATCTTCCTCTGCACTTAGTTTTGGCCTCTGACAAAAGTAACACTCGTCCTGTAGAACGCTGGATAGACTTTAGAGACTTATTTTGGGGGGTCGGCGCGTAAGGGCTTCGAAACCAAGAAATACAGGATTTTTTTAGAAGTGGAAAGTGGTTGGTTATGATCATTGGTTGATATATTAGAAAATTTCGACCAAAACTGTCAACATAGGTTTCCTCAGTTTTTAAATTGGTTTGGCTGGCTGACTGGCTATGTGTGAATATATCACGTACCAAAGGAGCCAAATTGTTGAAAATTTAAGCGTTTTCTCTTCATCATGTCTGAAAAAAAGCTTTTCGTTTCGTTTTTTAACGTTCCCCTTAAAGAGGTTTTAATAGGAGTTCAATTTGCAATGCAAGTGTCAGCTAAATTAGCCTCTTAGTTTGTGTCCTGCAGCATTCACGCCTGTTTTTTTTCAATTCCGACTTCCTAATGTTCACTGCCCAACAAAAAAGGTAACAGAAGTAACTTATTCATTGATCAATCTTTTTTCTGATTATTTAATTGATCACCCCAAACAAGATATACTACCAAAAACATTGGTTGCATGATGGTTTCTATTGAGTGCCCAGCCAGACCTATTTATTCATCATTTTTTACCTCGGTCATGCAGAGATGGAGACCCCACATTTGTGACCTTGTACCAGACTAAGCAAAGCTAAATAAGAAAGACAGTTGACCGTGAAGCAATGCTTAGCAAGCTAGTCTAGCAGACCCTTATTTCTATGTAGTGAAGTCGATCCTCACTAGGTATCACATACGCTTTTTCTGGAAGAGTAATCGTGCATGGATCCGCACCAAAATTTAAGAACATGTTCCAAATTCAATTACCACCTATTACGAATTTACTGAGAACTTTTGGAGATATCGTGTGGACAATCATGAAATTCACCGATATTGTGTGGTTTAGACATGTATCAACGACATAGGGGAAATAATTGTGCATGGATCCAACCCAAATCTCTAATCACTTCTTCCGTAGCTTTCCACTTACTTTCATTAACTGACACCCTACGGAAAAAATGGAAAATATCTCTTATCAAAAGAAATTTTTAGATTTGCCCTCAAACTTCACCAACCCATCTTTTGCCACTGCCAACCCTGGCACAAAGTGTCATTGAAATTCACTGGGTACTTTTGGGGGATATCATGCAGTCAGACATGCAGACAGAAAGACAGACACGACCTTTACAACTTTGCCAGCAGAGGTAAAAAATGGACGGTGGGAAGCAATGTAATGAGAATCTTTATTATTCACCCTATGATCTCCAACTAATGCTTGATAAATTAAACGACGAAAGCAAAAAAGTAGGCCAACATATGAACTTCAATAAAACAAAAATCACATAAAAAATAAGAACATAACTGTCAAAATCAAAGATGCATAATTGGGGAAAGTAAACCACTTCATCTACCAGGGACAATAAATCCCTATGAAACCCACAAAAGAAGAAATCAAGCGAAGAATCACCCTAGGATGGCGAGACTTCGGCGAAGCAAGCTCAACCTTAAAAAGCAAGAAGATCCCAAAAATCCTAAAAAGAAGAGTATATAACCAATGCAACCTCCCAATAGTCACTTATGGAGCTGAAACATGGAACCTAACCAAGAGACAGACCCACAAACTGAGAAGCGTGCTACACACACATGAGAAAATCATGCTCAACCGTACATGGAAAAATCACAAGACAGCACTGTATATCAGGAAGAAAACTGGAGTCCTAGACATCATAGAATCTATTGGAAAACTTAAATGGTAATGGGCTAGTCATGTTGGAAGAATAACAGACAACCGATGGACATCCCGACTCACAACATGGATCTCCAGAGATCACATGCGTAACCGAGGCCGACAGAATACAAGATGGAGAAATGAACAAGACAAATTCAGAAAATACTGGCTCCGTGACGCCCCTGATAGAGAAATGTGGCGGATCCTTGGGAAGGTCTATGTCCAACGACAGACGATAAAAGATTGATGATGATGATGATGATATCTTGTGTATGAATGATACTTGCGACAGATACCTTAATTTTATTCACTCAAATGATGATATATCGGTCATGTCATGGCTTCATGAACGAAGATTTCAGAGATCTCATGTCTGTTGCCGGTTGATGGCTGACGTGGCCCACCCAAAGGACGAGAATTTTTTTCCATAATGAATTAGTTCATCTGTCAAATAATTCTCTGTCTTCACTAATCTCTGCCGATTTGGAAATTGCATTAATCTTTCAAATTGGGATGCGTCGAAATCTCAGTTTTTGACATGGTCTCGAAGACTGACCTCTGATACCGATGAAAATTATTCAACTATCTCAGTCAATAGATAAACCCTATCTTCCTTCCTTCTTTCTTCCCCCCTCCCCCTTCCTTCCTCCATTACACCTTTCCATCGGGGGAAACAACTCAGAATTTGACGCCGAAAACACAACCTGGACATGCAGAAAGGGATATTAAAAAATAAAACTGACGTGACGGGTTCTGTTCAATCAAGTATGCTCCCTGAGAAGTGATTCCACATTGTACAACTAAAATCACTCGATCTATATCGGAGGATACATGGCCGAAACGTTGCGAACAAATAAACACATAAACGAGGAAAAGAGTCCGGCCATATCATACACAATGATTAACACACCCCGTCAACCAAAAGTTAGACAAGGAATTCTTGCTTTATTTACGCATAGATTTCTTATTAGTTCAATATTGTTTCAATATATTTTTTTTAATTTTTGAATTCGGACGACAAAGAAAGCCACCAAGTCGAGAGTTCAACTCGGTAGTATTCCTTATCAATCAATTTCTCTTGTTTATTCTGATTTCCTTCCTCTAAGAATAGAAACAAAATGTAAATACTTCGAGCCAGACTTTCGAAAACATACGGGTAAGAAGCTGGTAGGATTACTATCAGTCCACTGAAAGTTTCAAGGCAAACAAGACTGACGAATAAGACAAAAGCCCCCTCCCCTCTCCCACCCCCTTTCAATGATTTCTCCTGATTTGTTTTGTTTTGTTTTTTCCTGTGCATCGATATTAGAAATCGTCAACAAAAACTGTCTCAAAAACTGTCAACATAGGTTTCTTCAGTCTTTAAGAAAGTCTTACTGACTGTCAGGCGGACTATGTGTGAATTCGTGCTAAATTGATTCCATAGTTTGTGGTCAACGATATCTACGTTTGTTTGTTTCTTCCTTTCTTAGTGATCAACGCCCAATAAAAGGTGAGAGAAGTAACTTATTCATTGATCACCCTTTATTCATTTTTTGATTGATCGCCCTCAACACAGCATGCTGCCAAAAGACGTTGGTCGCATTATGGTTTCTATTGAGTGACTAATCAGGCCAGTTTTACATATGCTTTGTAATGTTTGGTGTAAAAAGATCTGGTGTAGCTAAGTAAACATGTTTCTTTTTCTGTATCTCCATTGTTGCAAACACACAAGGTGGATCAGTATATATAGGAGGCCATTGGTCACATGCTTGGGTAAGAGGGATTAGTAGGGGGCTAACAACACCAACCCATAAAAACTTACATGCTACTGAAAATGCATTAGAGTGGTTGCGCCCCTATGCCCCACAAGGTGTTTACGGGAATAAACTACATCTGTATTTCGAATCATGTTTGCTTAGGGAAATACAGTCGAATGATTTTAGAAAATGTAATTCCTTCATGACTTATTAAAGTCTATCTACAAACAACATTGAATAGACTAGTCACAGAAAACTAAGGATGACTCAATATGTGTGTGTGTGTATATATATATATATATATATATATATATATGTATATATATATATATGTGTATATATATTTATTTATTTACACACACACACATATATATATATATGTATATATATATGTATATATATATATGTATATATATATATTTATTTATATATTTATTTACACACACACACATATATATATATATATATATATATATATATATATATATATATATATATATATACTCACCATCACAGACAATAATTAACATTTATGACATCACTGGCGTTTCCCACTAGAAAGCATCTAAAATAGATTAAAAATGAACATCTAAAACATCTAGATTCTGGAGAATCTAGACGTTATTATTGAAACCGTCAAAATAAGATGGAAAAGGGCAAAAAAAAGTTTGTTTCTTGGAATTAAAAAAAAAAGGCTTAGAATTGGTCTCGTGGAGTGCTGATGCCAATACTGTAGACAAAACGTTATAGCCAAGAGCACTGGAATACACAAAACACATAAAAACATAAACGAATAAACAAACTAAGCCACATAAGCCACTTTTTTCAGGAGATGGAAAAAAAGTATATTCCAAAGAAATACTTAAAATTCTACGTTATATCTGCAGTTATGCTCATGCATTTGACTGAAATGACGAAATAATTACAAGGTTTTGTCTATTTTGGGAAAAGAATGATTTTTCCTTCTAAAACAGGATGTTGCTTGGAGTTGGGGCCCAAGTCAAAACTCAAAGTGCGAGTTCGACAACAAGATTTAACATTTGAAAGTCATGTACAAAACTCAGAAATCTTTTGTCTTAATCCGGTCAATTTTGGAAGTGTATAAGAATGTTGAACCAATTTTTCAGATGTATCAGATACTTTTTGCACTTAGTGTAAGCATGGTCTCGTTATTTAATAGCCAAACTTAATATGTTTGTGTGTATAGAATTGCTAGGAAACTTCCTTCAACGAGCATGAATGACATAAACACAAAATACTTAACATCTGATTCCAAACGAGAATTCATGTTAGGAGTTTTATATTTCCTGTGGAAATGAAAGATTTTAAAGTTTCATTCACGAAATCCTGAACGAATTTTATGTTCAAACTGCGTGTTTCCGTTTTCTACTTACATTTGACATCCTTAAACAATTTTCTCCTTCAGCATTCTTTTCATAGGTCGAAAATTAAAGCTAACCTGAAATAAATTTTAAAAGGACGATAATCAAACTGGATACATAAATCTATCTATCTATCTATCTATCTATCTATATATATATATATATATATATATATATATATATATATATATATATATTCCATAGGAATTGAGCACTCTGGTGGATGGGGAATTTCTGTGTGTAAATACATATATCGCTTAAATTCAGCATCACTGACTGTCCACTTCCGTAGTCCAGAGGTAGGATATCGGCCTCCGTTATGAACTGTCTGAAGTGAAGCTTTTAATTCTGCCTCGTAGTACTGGATAGGATAATTGAAAGTCTATAGTCACTCTGAAGAGATGTAATACACCGAAACAACTGTCTGTGGATGACTCAATATATATATATATATATATATATATATATATATATATATATATAGGGGCAAGTATTCAACAGGAGGTGTAAGTAAGGAATACATATATTTATGTATATTTGTAGTGTATCTAGGCAGTAGTTTTTTATTGATACAATTTAAATCAAGATCTATAGACGGGGA
>OY735223.1:11694110-11751610 GCA_963457665.1 Thysanoteuthis rhombus
TCTTTATTGTTAACTTTTTAGGTTTTATTTTTACTTTGTTTTGATGTTCACTTTGTTAAATTGCATTTTACACCTTTTGCGTGTGAAAAAAATATTAAATCAAATAATTCTTTATTAATCAAATTAGTACCATCCAGAGAAGTAGCAAATTACGATGCAAGTATTGTTATTTAACACTTCTTTGGGTTTACCTAATTAAAATACAATCAGTTTAAAGGTAAATTAGTTCACATTTCCGACTAAATCATCGACAATTACATTTACAGTTTAGATTTCAGTTTATTCCGGACAAACCTAAATATAAGGGTTTGAATTTGAATTAAAATGGTGGTACAATTTTTTAATTCCAAGCCCCACTCACAACACAAAAATATTTCTCCTGAAAAAATTAGATTAACATTTTAAGGCTTTTTTAAACTTTCACCTTTGGATGTTGATGAATGAATCAACATTTATTCTGAACGTAAATGATATAAATTGAGTACCGAAACATCCATCGCCGAATGAGCTGATGCTGAAACTTCTAATGCCGAATAGCTTAGGGCTGAAACTCCTAATGCCGAATGGGCTAGTGCCGAAACTTCTAATGCCGAATGGGCTGATGCCGAAACTTCCAATGCCGAATGGGCAAGTGTCGAATCAAATGACGCTGAAGAGTCACATCTCAGTATCAAAAATTCTATTTTCTATAAAATAAAAAAAAAACTGTGAATTCTGGTCTTTACTAAATGATGGCAGTGCTGTGGATGCGATGGGATTGGATGTACTGTAAAATATTGAAGATAAAATTTCAAAATTTCATCTTATAATGAAAATAGATAGCAAAATACCATCAAAACACGAGGGCAAATTTGATACTAATTCAGATTCAATGATGTGCCTCACACGCCCACATTCTGTACCACACCCTGCATCAGTAATTTGCCATGTTTCAGTTCCATAATCCTCCCGATAGTCACTTATGGAGCTGAAACATGGAACCTAACCAAGAGACAGACCTGCAAAGTGAGAAGCATGCAACACGTGCACGAGAGAATTGTGCTCAACCTTACATGGAGAGATCACCAGACAGCACAATATATCAGAAAGAAAACGGGGGTTAGAGACATCATAGAATCATTTAGAAAACTCAAATGGCACTGAGCTGGTCATGTTGCAAGAATGAAAGACAACCGATGGACATCATGACCCACAGCATGGATCCCCAGAGGCCAAATGCGAAACCGAGGCCAACAAAATACAAGATGGAGAGATGAACAAGACAAATTTAGAAAATACTGATTCTGTGATGCCTATGATAGGGAAATGTGGCGGATCCTGGGGAAGATCTATATCCAACGACGGACGTTGAAAGGGGTGGTGTCCCATGAACTGGATGTTTGCCTTCTCCGCTGATCGCTATCCAGAGTGACCAAGGTGGATCAGGTGCTCCACTAATCGCGTTACATATACCGGTTCTAGTCAGGCAACGTCGAGCCTGGTGAGTACTCAGAAGGGTGACCACTTGGGAATACCAGATGCCATAAGCGAGAATGGTGAAGTGAGTGACGCCATTTCAGGTGCTTATCACTTCTTAATCTATTTTGCATATTGCAAGACGAGTCAAGAAAAAATTTGATGTGGGAAACCCAGTCAGGGACGGCTGATGCCGTATCCAGCGTAAGGACACAAGCTAGCAAGCTAATACGTCTAGCTCCTATTACCAATATTCGAATTTCATTTCAGGCTCGTGTCGGATATCCGAGTCTTATTTCAACCGTCCAGTTAGTGAAAAATAAGCACAAACATTGATCCAAGATTTCTAGGTATTGATAATCGAAGAATTAATCCATTTGTCACTATATTTCGTGGAAAAGTGCAGGAAATCTACCAACAGTGCAATTCGCAAAGCCCGGCTTTAAGCCAGTTGGATCAATTACTTTCAATAGGGTCCCATGCTTGGGGGATCGTCTCGGGGTAATTTACGCTAGTCTTGCTAAATACACACAACACATTGCAACATACGACTAACATCATATTGCAGGTTTTACAGAAAACAACAATGATTTTAGTTTTCTTCTGAATCCTTCAAAAGTGAATATTATTTGTTTACACTGTTAATATTTTGAAATTCCTTAAATTAGATAATATGCTGATTGATTAAAGAATAGCGTAAAGAAATAATTTCTCAGAATTCTTTAAGTGTACATTCTGCTTGCTTTCCATTCTAAAATGGGGATATAAAGTCTATAATAAACTTCTTTTATATCTCAAAGATTCGACATTGGCTTTGGGCTTGGGACCCCGCAAAAAATATTTCGTATTGGCCCCGCAACTTCGATGGACGGCCCTACCGTCTATTAGTCTCTAGAACACATGATGCAACCATGTGATCAGTAAAGTAAGTGTTTACGATACGTTCCTAAAAAATGCAGCGCCAAACAAAACTGCTCTATGGGGTCATTATAATATGGCATAAATACCCTGTACATAACAGCCCTCTTTGCCTTGCTGCTGATCTCCCAGTCAGGATCAATCTCATTTTTAAAACATGATGTCGTTATTGAGCCACCTACAAGATTGAACGGATTAGTGCTGTGTATCTCATCTGGTGGCTACTTTCGGGAGCTGATGATTTAGCCTTGTGTGTCAGTCTATATCTTAAAAGAATACAGCATATATGTGTGTGTATACTTTTATTCTCATACACCCAACACAATAACCTGAGAGTACAGTATACGGTCATTTCTGAGACTATCCATGATGCTATCTTCAATAATTGTTTGATTCAGAAATTTAACATGACTAAATTCATTACGGGAAATATTTTTAAAAGTACCCTGTATTAAATCAGAACTGGGGTAGAGCTAAACGGGGTAGCGCTGAGCGGGGTAGTTCTGTATCAATTTATTGAATCTCAGCCTTTCTTTTTTCTTGGAACTTAACACAGTCACTCGGTGAGCATCGGATATATCAGTCACTCACTAGGCCTAATCGAATATCGATTAGGGCTATGAAACCCGAACAGGGACGGCCTGATCCGCATATCAAGGACATTGCCCTTGTCCCACAGCTGCTGAATTCTTGAACAACAGCCAAATCAAACCTATCTGTATATTCAATAGCATTTTCCGCCATCGAGCTCAGTCGTTACCCGACGCACCTTTTGTAGGTATCTATCAACGCACCAAACCACGAGGGTGGAATGTGAAGTTTAGTTGGCGCACGCACGCCTACATGTTGGCAAGGACAAAAAGATAAAAATTGCGAAGTCCCCGTGATCAACGTCGCGGAGACGTCAGGGCAAGCTAAGCCATTTCCTTTTAGTGCAATGGGAAGGTGCGTTCAAAGGGCAACTGACCCTCAAGACTGAGCATATTACTTTTTTTGAAAGATCTGACGAATCCCGAGGAAAGCCTATGTCTAACGACGGATGTTAAAAGGATGAAGATGATGATGACTGCTTACATCGGCAAAATCTTTCGAAATTCAACGTGTTTGAACAAGTCTACAACCAAGTTCACCCTACTACGTAAATTGATTTGTTGGGCGCCTATATAGAACGTTGGTTAAAAAAAGTGGGATAAAGTGTCACGTCTCTTAACAGACAACCCCTGATGGATCGTGGAGGACGGTGACGAAGTTCTGGTTTCAGTTACATGTATCAGCTTAGTGTGCCTTGCAAGTCTTGGTCAACACCAGAAATTTATTCCTACAGGTTCACTGAAGGGGTACCTCTGACCGGCTCACACAGTCTAGAGTGTACAAAATTAGCTGTTGAGTGCACAGGGAAATTTGTCCGAACGAAGAGTCTCCACTTTCTTCACTATTACCAAGAATCCAATCCAGGGCCTTCAGCATTTGAGGCAGGTGTGTAAACCAAAACACTATCCGAGCGGACCATATACAACATAAACTGTGAGAAAAAAAAAATGGTGTCAGATTCTGTGGCCCTAAAATCCAGAAACCAAAAACTCAATATGATCTTCAGTTCAGGAACTTGGATTCCGCGTGTATTTAACAACTGCCTTTTAGCCCTATGAAGTATTTTCTTGCTTACCAATCCCTGCGTGACATCATCATAGTGTACCAATGGAAAACACCCAGATCATCGGTATTCCAAATTCGAGAGCGAACATTTACAGGTTTCTGTCAGTTTGGATGACGACCAGAAATATGGCCGAAAGCGCTTGGTCTCAAATATTTGGACAATATTTACATTAACTGTAATTAGATATGCGTTCTCTTACATGAATGCAAGAAACAAAAAACTGAAAAAAATAAATATTCTTAATTTCTTCAATCAAATACTCCCACACACACACACACATATATATATATATATATATATATATATATATATATATATATATATATATATATATATTCAAACATACTTTGTTGGAAATAACAGACAAAGTTTGCCTATTGAATTTGTGAACTTAATTTTTTGTAGATTTTTCTCATTTGCATACAACCTCATCAACATCGTCAATAGAAAAACATGTTTTTAAAAATTTTTTTGATGTTAATAGGTTTACAAACAAGAAATTAAAATTGGAAAGTTGGTCTATTATTTTCAAATGCTTATAATCCCCCCTCACTCTCTCTCTCTCTCTCACATTCTCTCTCTCTCTCTCTCTCTCTCTATATATATATATATATATATATATATATATATGTGTGTGTGTGTATATATATAAATATATATATATATGTATATATATATATATAGAGAGAGAGAGAGAGAATGAAAACATTTACAGATAAATAAACCTAACCTCCATAAACTTTCATTCCAGAATTTGTATCACTCTCTATAGTTCAAATATATATATATGTATGTGTGTGTGTGTGTGTGTGTGTGTGAGTGTATAAGTGTGTGTACGGGTAAATAGTTGCACTACTCTTTTTTTCTATTGTATTGTGATTTATAGACAATACATATAAGGAAACACGGAATGATGTAATTCGATTGAGATAGATAAATAGGAAGAAAGAAAGGAAGAAAGAAAGAAAGGAAGACACCGAGATATACTGACGTATAGATTGATAGATATGAACATACTAGGATAGAAAGTTGGGTAGGGACAGACGGACGATGTTTGAAACTAGGCACCGAAATCTTGTCTCAATACCTCAAAACGGATCTAAGGCCGAGAAACCCTGCAATAATATCAAATGTTATCGATTCCCTTCGAGTTGGAAATGTTCGGGTCACGGTGGCCAATGTGTAGGAAGGGTCTCCAATGGTCGGGGAGGGGAGCAGAGGCTCTGGGGTTCGGACAAAATAGATTTCACAAACAGGACATTACTTCGCCCCGGAGGGACACCATCGGACAGCTGTAATTATGTTAGATCGACGAGATCGGCAAGTTAGAAGCTAGAGGCAAGCAGGAAAGAAAACCGAATTTTCACTCGTTTGTGGCACGTGTCTAGCATCTACAATTGATGAACCTTCGAGATGTGAATTCTGTTCCGAAGCATCGGCCGATTCCACAGAGAGAAATGGAAAGAGAATTTAACCCATTAACTGCTGTAGTCGTCATGATGATATCCTCTGAATAATAAAAGCTCTGGTCCATTGCAATTTATCAATCTCCTCCTAAAATAAACCATGCAGTGAACTATATTTTCTGTCTGTGACATTTGTCAAGGAAGATTAACTATTCAATACTAATTCACAAGATGGCACGTAATGTCTGAGAAAAAACTGGAGTCAGAGATATAAAATCCATTAGGAAAATCAAATGACAACGGGCTGGCCATATTGCAAGAATGTCAAACAACTACTTGACATCACGACTTACAACGTGGATCCCAAGAAAGATACTGCGAAAAAAAAAGGCATGATGAACTAGACAAGTTCAGAGAATATAGGCTCCGTGATGCCTATGATAGGGAGATCTGGTGAATCTTCATGTCCAACGATGGACGTTAAAAAGCTGATCATGATGGTGATGATGATGTACGGTAGCCTCCCTCCCGCACTTATTTTTCTGTTTTTGAAAATGCGTAAAAAATCTCGCTTCATTTTGGTTAAAAATAAATAAGAAAATGCAAGGTGACATGATATTTTCGATATCTTTTAAGTACAGCGCTATTGCAAAAGTATCTAAATACTGACGTCATGGCAGCATGGGTAAACCAGTTGCAAGATAAAAACCCTGACTCATGGGGAGAACAGTCATCATTCATAATCAAATGGAATTTCAATGAGTTATCCGTAGAACTGCAATGACGGAAATATCCGTAATTTGCAGTCAATGGGTTGAGACGTCGATAAGGAAGGAGAACATTTTGAAGTAAAAACGAGTCGGATTGGAGAGATCGTAAAAGGTATTCTACTCTACGATGCACTCTACGTCTGATTTACCTTTGCCAACGAATTCAGAAGAGGTCTATGCATTCATTTGTGTCAATACATCTCTCTGCCTATCAGTCCGTTCGCTCATCCAATATCTCAAAAAGTTTGGGGAAAGTTATACGAAAATTTCTAAGCTTTTTAATTCAAACCGTTCTTCCTTTCTGACTGTCATTGAAATAGCGGCCAAATCGACTCTGAAGACAGCTCTTGACTGATTTTGATGACAATCTGAGAGAAAAAACAAAAAGCAACTGTGGAGTTGGCATTCAAAGAGAGGTAATTGGTAATTCAATGCAGTGACAAGAAAATATAGCTGTTTCCCTTCTTTTCAAGGCAAGTCGCCAATAAGGCGCCAATGGTGAAGCTATTTATTAACGATGAAGCGATTGCGAATCAAAATATCGACATCCCTGACATGATGCCGTGTACAATCGAGGAAGCCGATCAGCATGTCATGACGTTAAGAGATTCAGCAGAGTGTAAATTCAGAATGTGGAAGTTGTCCATCAAATCTAGGGACTGGCTGAGCTCTGGATCAATTTGAAATAGGTACATTCCTGAGATATATTCTAATCCACGAAATTGCTTCAGGTTTTCGAGAAGCGAGATCAAATGGTTTTCTTTTTTCATACTGTTAGTGAGTGTGATGCCTATTCATCTGTTCCATGTCACCTGGGAACTTCTCCCAGAAATGACTACGGTGTTTGAGAGAGTGGTAACTCTCAGCATCGTTACAGACATCATAAGAGATTGCGAACGATTTCTGAGATTCTTTAACACAGGCCAGCTTGGGCAACAGCAGCTACTTTGAAACAATATGTTTTACGAGTAGCACTGCAAGGGAATAGGTACTACATAAGTCTTCAAACGGAACGCAAAGATGTTGGTCCCACTCTTTGGGGATGGTTACTCTTTGGTGCTGTTGTAGGTTACATCTCTTTCTGGAGTGGACTACCAGAAGCATCAGCAGTATGTCACAGGCTGATCAAATAGAGCTGTAAAAATTCATGCAAAAGCCGTTGCAAGTACAACAATCATACAGGACAGTATGCAAATTAATCTAATATATTAGTGTTTTGATGTACATGGAATATTGTATTAGACAGTTTTCATTTCAGCCAAGTAAATTTTATGAATTCTATGATAAACGCCGCTTACCGTTATGAAAACTAATCAGAGTTGTGATTCCCAAAATTCACAGCCTCTACGCTGGATAATCGAACGAGTTGATTTTACCCCAAAATGGCAATTTCCCTCTTCCGAATTTTGGATTCCGATGAACTTGTTTCAGAGAAGCTCTGTGCAGAATTTTAGACTTTATTTATCATATGAACAAAGCGTTAGAATTTAGTTCTTAGTATCTCAGCAATAAAGATTAACCTGACAGATCTGAAGAACGCTATAACAGACGTGCACGTCTCAACCATTCGTAGAATATCGAACCGACAAGGATTTCACGGATGGGTGGTACAAAAAAGCCACTTCTACAGAAAACACATAAAAAGGCTCGATTCGTATTCGCTAAAAAGTTTTTTAATCAGACGAAACAAAAATTGAATATTTAGGACATGACCAACAGCATTACATTTAGGGAAAATGAACTCAGTACACGATGTGAAAATACCATCACAACAGTTAAACATGGTGGAGGAAAAATCATTTTATTGGGTTGCTTTAGGGCAGCAGGTACTTAGACGTGCGAGCCATATTCCAACGGAACAATGACCCGAAGTAAAATTCAAAAACCACCTCAGAATGTTTTAAGGAAAATAAAGTTTTGGGTAATGGAAAAACCTTCTCAATTGCCTAACCTTGATCCAATCAAACATTCGAAACATGAATTAAAAATTGTTGTTCATAAACGGAATCCATTGAATCTGATCCATTTAGAATAATGCTGCATAGGAGAATGGTCAACAATATCAGTCGAGAGATACGGAAGCCTAATCGAAGGCTACAAAAATGTCTATTAAAAATGATACAAAAGCATTTGCAACTGAATATTAGTTGGGGGAGGGGTCGAATACTCACGCAAGTTAGCATAATGAAATATGTGCTGATTTATATGAAAATGAAATAATTAACAATATCATTTCTCTCTAATGTATCATTAATACACAGAGCAAAGAGTTTTACTCACGATTATTAAGTATATAAATGTCATCCAATCAGATTTAAAATGACTAACTGGGAATAAAGGAAAATATTCTAGGAGTCGAACACTTATGCGTACAACATGGTATATATATATATACATACATATATATATATATATATATATATATATATATATATATATATGTATGTATGTATGTGTGTGTGTGTGTGTGTGTGTGTGTGTGTATGTCGGCATATCTCACTTGGTGGCCAGGAATTTGAATGCTGATTTTCAAGTCAACCTTGACAGGGGACCAATCTTTTCATTCTCTCTGCTGAAATCCACGAATCATCATCAGCAGCAGCAGCAGCCTTTTAGTGTCCGTCATAGGGCATAGACCTTCATTAAGATTCACGAATAAGAGATAATTATTGAATTTGGAGGTAATATAATTTTGAATATGATGTAAATATAGCGTTTCGCTTTTACTGTCTATGTGCAATTTACTTTACACCACTCTGCCAAAGTCTTAGATTAGTATAAGTTATTCGAAATGGTGTTAGATCAAGAAGTTACCATTAATTTATGTGGAGAAAATGTTTGAGCATTTACAGACTGAAAACATAGCTTTCTTTTATGTCTGCCTCCTTGATATCGAAGCTCGAAGTTCGTCGTTTGTTGTGCCAGCTGATATAAAACAAATTTTGTTTGTTTTTGCTGTTTTTTTTTTCAGCTCATTCATCGAAGGGGTTCAGCCATCTGATGTCGCTTGCAAGGCCAAACTACGGCCAGCCAGCAACTGCCCACCAACACCAGACCATCACCCCTAGCTCTCCATTCTCTCTTTTCCTTTACTCAGAGGCATCGGCTGCCAATTATTTATCGACTCATACGTATGCGCCAGTATTCGCCGCTGTTTATTCCCTTTGAACACAAATATAAACTAATTAAAGTCCATGTCGACTAATATTCAAATGAACTTAATGTAGACATTATCTATATACAAAAGAAAGACAATGTGAGTGCACGCGTGTCTGTGTGTTTGTTAATCGAATATATACGTTACGCCAAATCAGCGAAATTGCCTATCTGCGAATTTTTAACCTTTTTTTTTCTTTCACGAAAAATAAATGAATACATAGTTTTAGATTGTCCAAAAGTTGATTTAATGAAAAAAAGTTTATAAAACAATTATTTCGTAATCAAAAGTTTGAGAAATCAAACCATTTTTTTATGAAAAATGAGTAAATACATAGTTTGCAATTTTTATAGAGAAAAAAATACGTAGATTTGATTTGATCAAATGTTTTTTCAGTCAATACGAGGATATAACAATAACCATTTTTACTATCAAAAGTTTATGTATTAAAAGTTAAATCAAACGATATTTTTTTACCAAAGAAAATTCCTCCAATTAGGTAATTTCATTAATTCGTCGTTACATATATACAAGATTTGTTCGGAGAGTATCCGGCCATTTTGAATATTTTGAGAACTAGTCGCACAAGCTTGATTTTACTTGGCAACCAATCAGAGAGAAGTTTACCGTACATGCGTGACTAAACTTACTCCCGTGGGGTTGCTCATTCGACAGTAAGATACCATTATGTGTGCTGATGTACTGCATCCACAATAACCCAGTGAATCATACTTTGAATCTCGGGCGGGGTTTTTTACGTGAAACATCGTATCACCAAGATCTTCCTACACACTTACAGTCTAGATTTGGCTCCATGTGAAAGCGTAGTCGATATTAAGGGGACCAAGACAACGTAGCTGATAGAGATTCCAAAATTTCTAAACTATTTCTGTCGTCTCCATTTCTTTTGATGATGATTCCGAAAGAGGACTGTTTTGTGAAAGTGACGATTTATGAGGCCCCAACAGCAGTATCTTGGAGAGGACTAAGGCAGCATCGTCCTTCGACAGTTATTCACCAGCATTAACGCGGTCAGTCTATATTCTTTATATGTTGAGGTAAGCCCAAGTCCTTCACTAGGAACATTAAGGATTAAAAGGAAGAATGCATTGACGAAAATGTCGATGAGTGAACGCTCTTCCACAATTATTATCCAGCCAATATTAGCAAACAAGAGCAGATACACTCATTGTCAACCTTGACAGATATAATATGAATAAACAGCAAAGATATGTACAAGCTGCAAATTGGGCACATATCTTTCTCTTGCTCCCTCTGTTCCCCCTTCTCTCTCTCTCTCTAAATATACGTGTATATCTATATATGTGTGTGTGTGTGTTTTTGCATGTGTACACATGTGTGTGCGTAGGTGCTCAAGCGCACGTATGAGTATTCATAAATATATACGGGCAGTGAGGTGGAATTTATGTCGAAGCATGATTGATATATATATATATATATATATATATATATATATAGAGAGAGAGAGAGAGAGAGAGAGATATCCTTAAGAAATTGATGTATAATCCGACAAATAATAATAAATCCATTATATTATTTAAAACTCTGGCTGAGTTTACCTCCTGTTGTTACACACTTGTCCTAGACAGCATTTTAAAAGATGGGATTGCCGCAGGAATCGAACCTGCTTATCCTATTTACGATGTCGAGGCCAAGTGTAATAACTGGATGTCATTTCAAATAATATAACGCGTCTGTATGGATACTAATTGTTATCTGTTTAATCATAAACATGTACAATGTTGACAACGTCTAGACAGTAACATGAAAGGGAAAAAAGTTTAAATTCGGGTAGAGATCAACCACTGATTCAAAGAAAAATATGATCCTAATTCAAGCATACTCCCCAAATCACTTGATCTAAATTATATATCAACGTAGGTATAAACTTGATCGCTCCTCTTCTTTCTATCACAAATACTGCAATATCGATATCACGAAGAATGCAGATCTGGGTCCATTTTCAATACATGTGAACGGGTCAGGTTCATGACTGTTTGATATGCTTTGTTTCTTTTGCAACCTTTGTGATTGGGACGAAGACATTTTGATTGAGTCATGTAGGTATATAAATAAAGAACTGAATTAGATAGATAGATAGATAATGATCAGATTGATAGTTAAATCTGAATATACGTAGATAGATATGAACAGAGATTGATAGCTATGTACAGACTGCAATAGATAGATAGATAGATAGATAGATAGGTACCAGATGGATAGGACGAAAAGTTAAATAATATTGACCAAAATCAGATGTATATAAGAATACAAACTAATTGATAGATACATTTATGAAAGACAAATAACAAACGATTTGAGCATTTGGTCCAAAATGTGCATCTAGACCAAAACAGAACTGTTTTCAAATGTTGCATAGTGGCGCTCCCACGCAAATGTTCAAGGTTATAGCCACCCCCAGTGTTTTCAGGAACGCCCAGAGACATACACACGCACATACAAACATACATAAAAGAAGAATCTGAGGTTCGGTTGGCTGGTTGATCGGGCAGGCATTTTGTGGGTTTACAGTTATTCGATAGATCCTTACCATAATCAGACTTTTATTGTCTGTCGTTGAACATAGGCCTCCCCAAGGATTCGACTGACCTTTCAATCATGGGCGTTGCATAGCCAATATTTTCTGAATTTGTCCAGTTCGTCTCTGTCGATCGGTTGTCTGTCATTCTTGCAACATGACCAGCCCATCGCCATTTGAGTTTTCTAATGGATTCTATGATGTCTCAGACTCCTGTTTTTTCCCATATATCGTGCTGTCTTGTAATCTCCCCATATGAGGTTGAGCATGATTCTTCCATGTGCATGTTACATGGTTCTCAGTTTGAAGATCAGTCTTTCGATTAGATTCAATGTTTCAGCTCTATAGGTGACTATTGGGGAGATGCATTAGTTGTATACTCTTCTTTTTAGGACTAATGGAGTGTTCTTGTTCTTGAGATAGACAGATCGATATATAAGTAGATACAAATTGTCTTTAAGAAATCAGGCAGTCTGCTATTTCAGGATTTCAACATCCAGGATTATGTCAGTCGGAATCATATATACTGGGATCGGGATCAACACTGTGCCAAAAGAGACAAAAAACTTATATACTGATATGTATAGAATGTTCTTGTTGATAAGAATTCTGTAAACGCAGTTTAATGTCGATACTCTTCGGGGATGGATTTTTGTCTCTGAATTGTATTACATACACAAGACAAGCAAGGATTTGCTCCCACTTATCCAATGACTCACCAATGATGGCAAGATGAAGCGAGATTTTGGTTCCATGCCTTTTCAAAAACTCTCAAATTCTGTTGCTTCCGCACGTATTGTGCAACACATAAGACAATTTGCCTCCATTTTTCGAACGTTCCCTGGAGACTTGTTTGGAGCAATTGTGGATTTTGACAGGGCCGGAATGTTAGCTCGACGTCTCTAATTGCTTGACTTATAGGGTGAAAGGACTCCAGTTGCTTTGCCAAGTTGGGGTGGTGAGAAGTGAATCAATGCTTTTCTCGAGGCTAAATGTAAAATTAACTCAAAATGTCCCACTCAAAGTTTTAACTCAGTACGCCAGTTCCATTCTCCGTGCTGTTAACCATTAGGCCACCTACCTTTTTCAAGGAGCAGCTGCTCACAAAGAAGCCAAGTCTCTGAAGATTAAACGTGCGACTAACTCATTGATCGATAATTGTTCAGTTCTTAAGCTCAGTTTATTCTTCCTAATCAATATGTTCTTTGCATCTAGAGTCTACAATTATGAAATCACTCTCTTCAGGGCCTATGGGGGAAGGGTGCAGAGGAAACTGTAACCTGGCCGTAAGGTCCAAATGGCTCGGGGGGAGTGGATAAAAACAGAATCACAAATGAGTAGGGGGACGTCCTGAAAGAAACTTTGTATCCAAACCAAATAAACGTGACTGGTCGTAAGTTTTTTTGTTCAGACATAACGTTTCGATGGATTAGATCTTCACCTTCACAAATTATGATTTGACGATATGTTTGGTCAACTATCTTCCTCTTTATTGAAATTCGCTCAACGTTCCAGCTGATCAAATCTTCTACCTTACAAGTTATGAAATGTGATAGTACCATGACTTGGCGATACATTCAGGATAGTATGGTAGTCCCCTCACCATTTTTTTTAGGAGGATATGTCTCTTAGTGAAGACCGAGTATAGCAGATAGTACCGAACCCTATTTGTACTATGTTTTTCCTATGCATGTATTCATGAATATAGAAGATTAATGAGTAAATTAAGCACAAAACGCGGTTAACAACAAGTTAGAGATAAAATGAAACAATTATGATGATATATATATATATATATATATATATATATATATATATATATATATATATATATTGTTCATAATGTTTGTTTTAATTTTTTTTCAATTCGTAAGAATACAAATAGGAAAGAAATAGAAAAAATATTTTCCGTTGTTGATGATATTTTATCACAGTGCTTAATGATTTGTCAAAATAGAGCTATTAATGTATGATATAAGATTTAAGATATACGCCGATGAATGTCAATATTTCGTGCCTAACGCAATCTTTAGCAACTGACAATATGTTTTCTTCTGGTAATTGAAAGAACAAGAAAAATATGTGACCTGATGTGACGGATAGAGGATTTGTTCTTACCGTAGATCTTAGCTGTCTTGATACAAAGTCAAGAACTTTCATGCTTTCACTTGAAGGTAACACTTTATGGCTTCTCATTGCAATATCCCGAATGACAGCATCACTACTCTTGTGATTTGGGACCATTATTGAATAAACTTACGAATTGTCTATTTCTGGTCTTGAAACCCTGGAACGTGAAACTGAGGATAAGAATTGAATTTAATTGTCCCTCTGAATATAACCATCTACTGAGGAATCCACTCATTGTGAACACTTTTCATACAGGGACTTCTAGAGAACAACCACTGGTTGATTACATTAAGCGGAGTGTATATAGGGGAAACTGCTTATTGTGCTTGGGACCGACTGATATTGATAACAATTACCGGCTGATAATATCATCTATGATCATAATAAGCAGCTTACTCTGTATTTGATTCCACAAATATGTTTTTCTTGACTAATTTAATTATGAAATGATGATAGAGATTGATTCGTTCCATTTTCAAGCCCTTTCCACTAACCTCAAACTAGAAAGTACCCAGAGAGCGCATTCCTCTGCCAATACCATTGTCACTTGAAAATGAATGAAAATAAGTTCATAAATGAGAAAAGTAGAGAATATCATTTGACAAAAAAGATTCGAAAATCCTGATTCCTTTCTTGTCCAATGACCTTCCATTCCAGAAAATTTCGTTGGAATTCATTTAGAACTTTTAGAGGTATTGTGTTGACTGACATATACTTCTTGCAGCTTCGTTGGCAGAGGTAAATATCCTCTCTCTTCAGTTATTGAATCGTAAATCTTTAGAGTGCTGTTCCCGAGGCGTCACCCTTGGGCGATCACCAGGAGACATATTCCTGAGGACTCCTCCATATTCACCAATCAATAATCAGAAGCAAATAAACTGCAGTCATTGAGCGATGACAAAAATAGACACAGGAGCATTAAAGTCTCGGCTTACGGAGAAACGATCTGTTTCAGCGCCTTCCAATTGCGACTGTATCCCCATCTCTCTCTCTCCTCCCTCCCTCTCTCTCTCTCTCTTGCTTTATTACTCTCTCTATCCCAATCTTCTTTCCGATCTCTCTCTCTATATATATCTTTCCTGCTCTCTCTCCTGACTTTTCTCTCTCACCCTCTCTTCCTTCATTACTCTCTACGTTTCTCTATCTCACTCTTCCTATTGATCTCTCTCTCTCTCATTCTATATATATATATATATATATATATACATATATCTTTCCCTCCCTCTCTCTCTCTCTTTCTCTCTCCTTTCTCCCCTCTCTCTCTTTCTGTTCCGTCTCTCTCGCTTTCTCTCCTCTATTCTGATTTCTCTCTCTCTCATTCTTTCTTTCTGATCCCTATTTCCTGTTTTCTCTTTATGTTTCCACTTCCTCGCTTGTTCTCTCTTCTGCTCTCTATTTCTCTCTGTCTCTCTCGCTCTCTCTTACACTCACACACACACACACACACACACACTCTTGCCTATGTATATCTCTCTCTTCTGTGATCCCCCTCTTTTCTGCTCTCCTATCTCGTACTCTCTTCCACTCTCTCCTACCCCTCTCTCTCTCTCTCTCTCTTTCTCTCTTCTACTCTTTCCTTATCTCTCGCTTGATGGCTCCTTTGCTCTCTTTCTCTCTCTTACTTGCTCTCTCTCTATCTCACCATGTTCCACCCACTCTTGTACGGTCACTATTTTTCGGCTCTCTCATCTGCTTTCATTCTCTCCCCCTTTCTCTCACTTACTCACTCTCTCTCTCTCTCTCTCTCTCTCTCTCTCTCTCTCTCTCCTCATCTTCCCCCTTTCCGTCCTTTCTCTTTTTCAGAACTACGACTACTATTGCTGAAACTACACCCCATCCCAGTACTGACGCTTTAAGGCCATAACTTGGAAGTGGTGCAGAGTTTCTGCCAAGATGATTGAGTTTGCGTGGCACATGCCTGGTCGGTTGCGTTCATTACCAGAAAATCGTCAAAAAGGGAAACTACTATATACAAACAAATATGCAACAAGACCTTGATTTTACGAATGCTAGAAAGTCTTTAAAAATTAATATTCATACTTTAATATCTTCACTTAGACCCGAGTATATATATATATATGTATATATATATATACATATATATATACACACACATAAATATATATATACACATAGTGTACGTGGTACAAATCAGGCTAGCAGTATAACAAAATATAATAATATATCAATAATATAAAGCCACTTCTGAAATGTAATGGATTTATTTCATAGAGTGCTCGATACATACAACATTTTACTCATGAAGTTAAGTTGTTTTAGAGTAGAGCTGGAAATAAATAGTAGATTGTGGATTCGCTACACAAACTAGCTTATGTTTCTGCCCTCTTTGGGTCTCATCAAGCGAAACTGATGAGGCCCAAGGAGGGCAGAAACTTGAGCTAGTTTGTGTAGCGAATCCACAATCTACTATATATATATATATATATATATATATATATATATATACGCATATATTTAAATTGTCCCCTTCTGGGGCGTGCGTCCCACGTTCAGAACTATTGCTCTATAGTCTATAACAATTCAGAGAGGCGTATTTCAGAGGAAGTCATTTGGGTGTGGAGCCATATTTAAGTGGAAGCTTTAGGAGATGCGTTGTCCGGGCGTGGTGGACCGTGCTGCACGTTTTCTTGTGGCTAGTGACTAACCACAATGTAATCGTCAATTTCATTGCCTTCTTTTGGTGAGGTTGACCAACTCGACAAGTAGGCTTCGAGGCACTTCAAATTCACGGCAAAAATTAATAACCGGATGTTGTGCTCGTTGGTCGGGCTGTAATCAACGATATCTCAAGAACAAGAAGATCCCGTTGGTATTTAAAAGCCGGGTCTACAGCTAATGAGTTCCCCCGATTGTCACATAGGGAGCAGAAACATAGAGCTTAATCGAGAGACTGGATCTCAAATTTAGAACAGTGCACCAGGGAGAGTCATGGTAAACATCACATTTTGAGATCGCAAGACAGCACAGTATATTAAAGAACAAACAAGGATCAGAGATAAGAAAAAAACATGACAATGGCAGAGGATGTTGTAAGAAAGTCGACATTGCGACTTATAGGGTAGATCCCCCGACAACACATGCGGAATTGTGGCCGACAAAAAAAAGATAGAAGGATGATTTAGACAATCTCAGAAGATCTTGGCAATGATGATGGTGATGAATCAATAAGAATAATTCTTTATGAAGACAAAAAGGGGAGGAAAGATTCCATCTCTCTTTCCTTATGCATTGTATTGAAGAAGGCTGAAGAATGAAGCGACTGAAACACTAGTGACCACAAAGAAACACAAAGAATAAACCCAATAGTCGTAACAACTCTTAATATTTAGTTAAGGACTATGAGAATTTACTAATCTTCTTTGTCTCCAATTGAACATTATGTAGTTATCGTTCTACGATAAGACCAAATTCCTAAATCACTTTCTGAATCCATCTCTCTCTCTCTCTCTCTCTCTATATATATATATATATATATATATATATATATATATATACATATATATATATATATATATATATATATGTATGTATGTAAATGTATTGAGAAATGGATAGATAATCCGACAGAAATGACAATAAATCCGTCATATTACTTTGAAAGTCTATTTGATAATACACGTTGAATGTATCATTTAGCCTAGATAGCGTAAATAGAATAAACAATTAAAGAAAATCAGGCTGCAGCAGGAATCATTTCAAATATAGTTTCAATTTAATACAATGCATATATATATATATATATATATATATATATATATATATATATATATATATATATATATATATGAATTATAAATTTCATTGTATTGAATAGAAACTTATTTGAGATGATCTCACATCGTTACACGGTTAATATATCACTCAATTTAGATAATGTAAATAGAATAAGCAATGAAAGAAAATGGGACTGCCGTATGAATAAAACCTGCCACCAATAAGGTAGTCGCTTCAACGTAGCGATGCTGTTACCATTGAGCTAAACAGCCGCCGGTGATGCGAAGGCCAAATAACTGCTTCCCACCCAAATTCTCATCTTGTTTATCCTCGGTCTTTTTGTCTCTTCCAACTTCATGTATTTGAGAAATGGACATCTTTGGTCAGACAGATGTGTATTTTATCTTATATTTTGAAGATCTGCTTAAACTTGACTCAATGTTGAATGTATCAAGCACTTGATGAAATTAAGCCATGACACATCAGATATTGAATTACTTATTTTTACTTTGATATATGTATATATATTTAGAGAAGGGGGTGGAATACTCTTCATTAAGACAGATTTCTCTGTGCGCTCAGCTGTGTGATTAGGGTGGAAAAATTCGAAATGGAGTCGTGCCCTCCCGTATTCGAAAGGTGAGTAACGAATTGAAAGAGGACCCTTCGAGTCGCCTCCTGCTGCTGGTATGGAATGGTGTTTGATTTGAGGAATGGAATGCGCGTTAGGTCAGGAAGTTTCTTATTCGAAGTCCGATCAAAGTTAGATCACCAGATTCACACACGAAGGTAACTTGTAATTACTTTATTTAACTCTGAGAAGTACTTTTCTGACTATGTTTTGTTTAGGCTGTCACACGGGCCTCATGTTGCTTACAGTACCAACTGTCCTTGAGTAGTCATCCATCTAAGTAGCCTCTGCTTAATTCCAAAATTTTTGCAAGAGCCGATACTTATTTTTTTGTGTCGATAATTGCATTGAGGCTATATTTATAGAATTAATATCAAAATGGGATAACTTACAGAAGGCATAAAATTTTCTTTTTTAATCTATACCATTATTTGAGCCTTATGTTTGTAAATCTGTGCCTCTTTTCCACTAAAACTACAGGGCTGATTGACCTGATATTAGGCATGGAGAACCAATAGAAATCAACATCCACATACACTAACATTGGAGGACATTTGATTTGGACAGAGGTTATCCTGTAGCCAATCATCGGTTCTAAACATCAGAAAGAATAATTTTTATTCTAGGGTTTTCGTTACTCATTCTTCTTACGGATGGCACGCATATTTCTTACGAAAAATCAGTTCTCAAACAAGTTTTTTTGTGTGTGTTTTTGGTCATATATCGCTTTTTGGCAATGGAACAGCTCATAGCAACAGCATTAAAAGTAAGACGAGGATGTATTAGTTTCTCTCTCTACCTTTTCTCTTTGCTCAATGACAGTCAGTGAGTGAGAGGGGAATGTGGTAGGGATGAAGCGTAGGGACACACAACTCTGTGTTACAGGAAAATCATGTCATTTTCATGATAAGATTGAAAGTAGTTATTCTATCAACTTGAAGATTTGTAACAATTATCAATTTATTTCTATCTTAATCTTAATTTTTAGGTGTTTTTTTAGTTCATAACTTAAATAAGACCATAAATCTACGACTGTGAGTAAACAGTACAAATTGGTATTATATATTATATCATCAGTATATTTCCTTATTTGTAGTGTTGGGTAATAAGAAATAAAGAACATATTTTTCAATGTCTTGTCTATTTTGAAGTTCTGGCCTACGCCTGGATTCCCTGCCATATGGTTTCAAAATGTTTCTGAAATTAGTCGAGTTTCGAATTTTTTTTTCCTTGGGGGGTAAAAGTGCCGACCCCACTCTCTTCCTCTCAGCTTTAAAGGCTTAGTTCGTTCACTGGATCGCTACACTCGATTGAGAACACGGCCCTGCGTTCCCATACTTCTTTTTCAGCACAACCCCGCTTCCAATCGGGTTGAGGTGTAGGGTTAGAGAGATATTATTAACCAATCAGGGTAAATCACTGAGTGCCATTATCAGCCAATCAGAGTGAGGTTCACCCATATCTATTGTGGCTGTTTCCTGTTCTGTACCAAATGACTGCGGGATATTTCTTTGAAGCGGAGTGTGAAGAAGAATGATTCAATTGTTTGAACACTCGTGTTTAGGCAATACAAATTATTTTCGAATGTAGCTCCCTCGGACCTACTGCAATATTATTAGCTTACGTACAATTTGTTCATGTTCCTTTATATCTTGGATATTCATATTTATTGGTTGAGTTTGAAAAAAAGCGATGAGTGTCTTGGAAGGAATGAAAGAAAGAAAAGAAGAAAGAAAAAGAAAGGAAGAGGGGAACAAAGAAAGAAAAGAGAAAGGAAAAAAGAAAGAAAAATAGAAAGAAAGGATCAAGGAAACAAAGAAAGAAAAGAAGAAAGAAAGAAAAATGGAAGCAAAAAAGAAATGGAGAAAAGAAAGATGGTCGAGTGGATAAAAATTTTGGTTAAGTGCCACGAGTTCAATCCCTGGGTCGGGTGGTGCAGAAAAATAATATACTCTAGTTCAGGTTGATAACTGACATCGCAAAGACGAATTAACTGATACGAGATATCTTCTGGAATGGACAGAGGAATGAGAATAACCTTCAACTGAATAGAAGATTCAGTTCAAAAATTACGCACTACCACAGACACCTTACGAAATTTGGGGTGTTGGATGGGGGTACAGCACCCTAAACGTCATGTGTATAACAAGCACGTTGAGGACACCAGTCAGAGTAAATCAGTGTATGATACTGGCATGATAGTTTTGGTCTATTTTTTTAGATGAGGATCATCAATATGTATAGATTTTTTAGGTCGTTATCCCCATCTTTCGTCGTACCCTACGGTCTTCTTCAGATGGATGTCATGAACGAGGATGGCTTTGAATATTGGGACGAGGAACCCCCTTTGAAAAAAGATGAGGACACCTGTCCCTCAAAAATCTATACATTGTGGCCTGATAGATTTAAAATTTGTCTATGAATATGAGTGCACAATAACTTTTTTTTATCTTTTTCTATAAAATACATTAATTTCTTTAGCTTTTCTCGTTTCCCTAATGATGAGGGAAGATATTCAATTGATTAAACTACATGGGGGAGGATGTTAAAGTGAACCAAAGAAATTAATGAATTAATAATAGAAAAAAATTGAAGACAGTGAAGAAGAATAAAGAACAATCGAAAATAATCCGAAAAAATGAAGAAATTCTAATGACCAAATGAACGAGAAAATAAAAACAAAATAGAAGAAAAAGAAAGGAAGGGGGTTGCTATAAAATGAATGAAAATGATGGAAAGGAGCGTGTGAAAAAGAACGAGTGAAATAGCGTTTCACGCTGATCAAGTCTATTCCCAATTTGAATACAACAACAACAACAACAACAACAATAATAATAATAATGACAATGATAATAATAATAATGATGATGATGATGATGATGATGATAATAGTGGTAAAATGATAACTCCTCTCTTTGCTTTCTCTCACGTGCTCTTTTCTGCTCTCTTTCCTTCTTCTGCTCTTTCTCCTCGCTTTTCTCTTTCTCTCTCTCTCTCTCTCTCTGTCTCCCTGCCCCCTCTCTATCACTCTCTTCTGTCCCGTTCCTCTTCTGCTTAACCAGATTGCTCACCTTGATAGATATGAACAGACTGATAGATGAATAGATTTGCTTTAATGGACGAATGAAAGAGCGTTTCGCCCTAATAGAGTCTACTCCCCACTTGAGTACAATAATAATAATAATAATAATAATAATAATAATAATAATAATAATAAAAGGCCGTATCTAATAACTGACAGGAAACGTTTCTAATCAATCGATGATATCTTTATCGATTTTCGTCGTCTTCTTCCTCTTCTTCATTTGACGCTTAAAAGAAAAGCATTTTTCTGAGCGAGGGAAATCATATTTCCACAAAAGCGTTCGCTTTCAAATCTTTCTTTCTCGATTCTATGTTCAGTTTTGCTTCGTAATTTTCATTGTGCGATTTGGAATATAAAAGAAGCTGAATATATGTTCATGTCCTACAAGATAGTGGTGGCGAAAATACATCTGGGGGTGCAGAATGGACAAGCTGATAACAGCTCGGTGAATGGACTCAGCAAGTTCAAACTCCGGCAAAGACCATTAGTATTAACTTCACAGTAATAGCCTTTGGGAAAGATATGAATCCATCCCAAGCCTTGGTTAAAATAGCGAAGGATGGAGTGAGTGACACCACTTCAGGTGTTGGTCGGTAATGAATCAAGTAAGCAGTAATGCAATATGTGTAACCTGAGCATATGCAGGTGAAGCCGTAGCCAGCGTAAGGACAACCTTACTATATAATGGTGGCGAATATTCATTTTCCAATGACGAACCTAACATCGCAAGTCCAAGATATTTTCTTGGATTTACTGCTATATATATATATATATGTGGGGGGTGTATGTATGTGTATATAATGATCCACAAACATGATCATAATAAATTTGAAATTTCGAATTCAATCATTCAATAATAACCACACACAAAACATAGAACAACTGACCATTCAATGCATATTCCAGAAAATCCTCCATTATCTTCGTTCATACTCCTTCGTATGTTTCGAATAAATGAATAAATGGATCCTCTTTTTTCGTTTTGCCTTTTCTTCGGGTTTGCGTCCACGCAGTATGGTATTGCGTGACATTATTTACTTGAAATAACGAACTTTCTAATATTGTTCCATTTAAAGTTACTACTTTGACAAAGCTGAGATGTTATATATATATATATATATATATATATATAGAGAGAGAGAGAGAGAGAGAGAGAGAGGGATAGGTGGATAAATTCCACATGAAAGGTTTAATAAGCTTAAGTAACGGGTGAAAAAGGAGAGCCAAACTTTTATAGTTATAGAATATTCAGGTACAATGATTAAAAAAGTGGGGGTATCCGTGATTATTTCTGAAGACTTGTATGAAACCGGTTAAGGCTCATTAGAAATAACTAAAAAGTTTGGCTTCAACGTAACGATACTCTGACCATTGAGCTAAACAGCTGCCGGTAATGCAAAGGCCGAAAAGAGCATCACTACATTGAAATGGCTACCCTATCGGTGGCATGTTCGATTCCTGCTGCAGCGTCATTTTCTTTATTGTTTATTCAATTCACGTTGTCTAGGGTGGATGATTAACTGTGTAACGACGGGAGATCATCTCCAATAAGTTTCTACATAGTATAACGCAATTTATTATTCATTCTGTCGGACTAAATATGTCCATTTCTTCATATATATGATGATCGCTTCCCTTCGAACTTTGTCCCTTCTCCATTCTTTCTTCTATGTTCGCTTTTTTTTCTCTTCCCTCCGACTTTGTCCCCTTTCACAGTTCTTCTTCTTCTTCTTCTTCTTCTTCTTCTTCTTCTTCTTCTTCTTCTTCTTCTTCTTCTTCTTCTTCTTCTTCTTTCATCCATTTCTTATTCGTTAATCTTTCTTCTTTCGTTCCCTCTTTATTTTCGTTATGCCATCAATTCGATTCTAGATTACTACTCAACTCTGGTTTCAAGTTCTCTTTCACCCCTATCTCCAAGGCCCAGCCCCACACAATAACTTTTTCTTCTTCCTTTCCACACACCATCCAGATTCCCCGACCCCCAGTTATTCCTACCCCCACCCCAACAAGCAACATGTCAATTCTTCATTACATTTCCTTGATTTCCAATTTATCTTCCCCTTCATCTCCATTGGCCTAATCGTGTTTATTTGAGCCTCCTCAGCCACGACCCTGATACTAGAATTTGAGAAGGGGCTTCTACTCACAGGTGAACGCCTCCTTGACTCGAGACTGCGCAGCGAGACACGTCTAATAATTTCTGTCTGAATTTTTTAGATGAGAAATAAGCATCACTAGCCACGGGCGGGATTTTCTGTTAGTACCTACGGATGGCCCTAAAAAGGACCTTTTGGGATTTAATGACAGAACATGGATATGAATTAGGGATTCATTGAATGATATCATATTTGAAAATCATCACCATCATGGTGAATTACAGTAAGATAGATTGATAGAAATAAGATCAGTATCATCAGTGTAAGCACATACGCAGACTCCCAATGAAGGGTCTCATTAGGAATCACATAAGGTTTGGGGCCATAACTATAGTTGTCTTTGAATTATTTCATGATAGACAGACGGACAGACAGACATTTGGTGAATTATAGTAGTATTTATTTGGGTTATTGTCCTCGTCCTAGGAATTTATATGCTAATTGAGACGACAAGAAAAACTCAAACAAAAATTGGCACAAATGTCAAACCATCCATTTTTTTCAACAAATGTAGAAATCTATAAGTCTAGCTGCTGCAGGGTCAAACTCCACCCCTACTTCTATTCTAACTGAAGATGATTACTGCAAACTTTTTTTTGTATGTATAATAAATAAATTCTTCAGTTTAGCTCAGTTGATAAGGGAGCCGCCCCCAATCACATGGTCGTGAGTTCTAATCAATTTTATGAATAAGTTTGGTTTAGCGTGATGTGATAGACAAACAGTGAAGAGTTTACTCCACTAAATTCGGTGAGGAGTGTTCTTGTTGTTCAGTTACGGGGAAAAACAATGACCACTCCATTTGATCGAGTTTGACAAAAGCTGACCCCACCAAAACATCTGTAGATTCAAAAAGTGCGTGAATAGCATAAGATCTCCCCCTCCCACACACAGCACAGCCACAGACGGGAGAATTAGAAGAGTTAACCACCGTGGACCAAATGTGACAGGACCCCGAAGAAGGCAATAGAGTATAACGCCCGAAACGCCGTTAATATATGCAAGGAGGATGGTGAGAATAGCCCGATTAGAACTAAGTATCTTAGTATACCTCATCAAATTTCCGTCTCTCCCTTGGCAAGATGTTACATTCACAATCTAAGTATAATGCTAAATTGGATTCTTTCTTTGTGCCAGTCAGGTTAGGAAAAAAAACACATTAAACGACATAGTTGAACTTTTTAGTGGCTGCAATAGTTACGTATTTTCCAACAATGCCAGTGGTCAACGTTCACATCCAGTAAAATCCATGGCCTGACATTTGGCCGAAGCAGCAGACTTTTGCTTGAACGGACATTCAGCCGAATGGACTTATAACAGAATAAACATACACTGAAAAAAGTGTATACATAAAAAGTTTAGAAGATTCCTCCAATTCGGTACTTGTAGATTCATTAGTTTACCTCAAAGTAATATTAATTTTATCTAATCATAATTTTCCCTCGAGGCAAACCAATAAATTCAAATGTGACAAATTAGAGTATTTTTTTTTTCAAATTGGTCCTAAGAAACACTCTTTTCAGGACATGGCTTTTTTTGATTTTGACCGACTCAGTCCTCAGTGAAAAATGTGTTAGATAGACTGACTTGAAGAGATTACCCTAATTTGTTACAACAAAATTTATTATCTGTCTCAAAATACATTTACTCTACTAACGAGAAAATTACTGAGACAAACTAATAAATTTAGGAGTAATAAATTAAAGCAATTTCAACTCAGTCTACGGAACACATTTTTCAATAATATCTGGCACTTCTGGTTCGGTTCATTCAATACCATTCCTGCTGCTATTTGCTCATTTGACAATTCCCAGTCCAACTTCTCTTAGTTTTATAGCACAATCTTTTATAAACCAATTACATTATAATTAATGTCTTTTATAGCAATACAGAATGTTCTATCGGGTAATTACATTTTTTCTTCACTTATTATCCATTGGCTTAAAAGCAGTTAGTTGCATTGCAAAGGGGAAATTCAAATAAACAAAATCAAAAAGGCCATATGTTCATTTATTTTCGCCAGACAAAATTAAGCTTTGTAAATATTTATTCAGAGATTAGCAGTGGAGGCTAATGAGCCCATCTCACTTGCACTTGTTAGTGCTATTCTAAAATAATGCCCTTCTGTTTTTCGTGCATTCCTGTGTTTACTACGTGATTGGTTTGGCTTCGCAGACGAAGATTTTGACGGTTTTTCACGAATATTGGATCTTATATATATATATATATATATATATATGTGTGTGTGTGTGTGTGTGTGTTTGTTATATAACTGTTTTGTTTGTAATCTCCGAAACGGTTACATGATAAACAACTGCTGATGCCTGCAAGAATAATTCATACATAGTACCATAATATCTAATTTTGTTTAAAACATAAAACCCACCGAAAAGCCATCATAAATTGCATTAACTGATATTTGGAAATAATTGACTCGAATGACATAAATTTTTAAATGACATTTTGAATTTTTTCAAATACTTAGTGTTGAAAACTGTAAAGTTTTTAAGACTATATATATATATATATATATATATATATATATATATATATATGTGTGTGTGTGTATGTGTGTGTAAGTCGGGATCACCATCAGCTGCTTCATAGCGTCCACCTTGATCTCGTCCACGGTCTGAAATCTCCTTCCTTTGAATAGAGATTTTAGATTAGGGAAAATCAAGATGTCACGGATCAGCACCTATGGTCTGTAGGGTGATACTGACAGATCTTGGTGATGCAATACTTTTAGAAGAAAAAAACGAATGTGGGATGCTGATGTACTCACTTGATCATTATAAATCACTCTGTCACACAGTTCACGAGCCGATTCAATCTCAGATTACCCTTGGGAAAGTATCTGTTCACACATGCGAAATAAGGACTTTTTTCATTAACTGCGATTGGGAATCTATGTCGTCCGCTCAAATAGTTCCTGAGATATCCAAAATGGCTGAACACTTTTCAGCGAGTGTACAATGAATGTATAATGCCAACTGTGACGTATGGATGTGAAGCATACGAAGTAATATGATCACTTGGTAACAAACACAGAATCACAGAGAGCAATGGAAAGAGCAATGCTGAGAAGATGGAATTAGATCAAAATGGATCTGAGAGCATAACAAAGTAAAGTATGTCGTGCACGTAATTAAATGATAAAAATGGAGATGGGCTGAACAGATGGTCCAATCAGATTAGTCGTTCGGTGACGAAGGGATAGCAACTATAGTTGGAGAAGAATAGAAAAAAGATGAAGATATCAAATGGAAAGGCTTTCAGGTAAGACATGGCGGAGGTTAGCACAGTCATGGTCGATATGAGCATGGAAAGGCCTATATTCAGCGGTGGATTTATTATTACTGATAATCACACACACACACACACACACACACACACACACACACACACACACACACACACACACATACATATCCACAAAGACTCAGACACATTTTCTCTAAAACAATGGTTCTCAACGTGGGCGGTAACGTCCCTTTGGGCGTTGGTTTGTTTCCAAGGGGTATAGAGATGACTTACGGGGCATTTGAGCTTCTAGAGGAGGTGTTGTGGAGGTTCCATAAACATCTATATTTCTGATTTACACATGGCTGTGGTTCCGCTTTGAAATGCATTGATATATTTAGGATAGCATTTTCCTTAATAAAATAATAAGAAAGTAAATGCTGATGTTTTCTTTATAGTGACGCTACAACAAGTCACAAAAAATCCGTATTCAGCACTTCTTATATCTAAATTAATATCTAAAATACGTAGCTAGGTGTCATGGGGGCGTTAGGCTGAAAAGGGTTGAGAAACACTGCGAAAGGTCCTAGAAACTTCCAACTGACCAATTATACATCTGCTTGCCTTCTCTGACAGGCTTCTTGCATATATATATATATATATATATATATATATATATATATATATCGAGGGAGAGAGAAAGAGAAAGTGGGGTGCAGAGAGAGAGAAGAAGGATGAATATTGAATACTAAACCAGATATGGCCGAGGAAACCTTACTGCGCAATTCCCTATACAAAAATGAGACCACCGCCCTTCTTTGTAGTCTTCACAATGACCTTTTTTAATTAATAACCTAACGATGACACTAGATGGCGCTAACTGGAGAGGACTTCCGGGCTGACCCAAAACGAACTCTTTGCCTCTCTGTCCTTCTCTCTTCAACTTTTTCTTTCTCTTACATCTTTTCTCTCTCTTTTTCCTCCTCTCTCCAGCTTTTTCTTTCTCCTTCTTTTTTTCTCGTGTTTTTTCTCTGTCTTTCATTTTTTGTTTCATCCTCTTTTTTCCTCTCTTCCATCTCTCTCTCTCTCTCCCTATCATTTATCTCACTTTTTCTATATGTCTCTTTCTTTCTGACTCTCTCTCTCTCTTTCTTCTCTCTCTTCTTCTCTCTCCCTCTCTCCTTTTCTCCTTTCATTTTTCTTCTTCTCTTTAACCTTGTTCTTCTCTTTCTTTCTTTTTCTTTTTTCCTCTCTATCAACTATTTTGTGTTCATTAAAACACTTATTCACTCAAATTTTTTGAAGGTGTCTAGTGGAGTACCGGTGCCAATTTTCAAGTGTATCAACAAAACGGCATGGCCAGGAGCGCTGGAACACATTAACACACAAACACGCACACACACATAAATATATACCCCCTTTGCTACCTTTGATGGCTACGGTTGTTCAATTACATAAAAACTTATTTCTGTTCAATTTGGACACTGTAAAAAGTTTTTCAGAAATTTGTATGGAAGTGTCAGTCGATAGAGTATAAGTTCGTAAGTTTGTCTTTGCCTTTGTTGAGATGAGAGAGAGACAGACAGACACAGAGAGAGACAGAGAGAGAGAGACAGAGAGAGACAGAGAGAGAGACAGAGAGAGAGAGACAGAGAACCATCTCCACACTTGATGATTGATAAAGTCGAGTAATGTAATAAGTCTGATAGTCAAAAAATAGTTTGGAATAAAGCCTGGAACCCGTTTATTGACAAATAAGTTCCTAAGCGTTCCGGCAGAGTGTTTGATGCCATCTGCGTTGAGATTCGTATGCATAATTTTACGCCCTTTTTTCTTCGAACTAATGTTTGATATTTCATTTTCTCATTGAAATAATTGTTTTATCATCCTTCATCTTTATAGCAATTGAAATATTTTATACATAATTCTTCTACTTAAAAACGGAACCCCATTTAATGTATTGTTTTCCATGAATAATTATATCTATAACTTATTTAATAAACTCCTGCTCTACAAACTATTAATAGGAACGAATTAGTTCGTAATGACAAGGTAGACCTCTATATGAGCGTGGGTGTATTTAGGCAGCTATCTTTCATTGATGCATCTTTGATTACAGACAGATTTGTTGACAGTTTTTTTCCTGTCTCGATTCAGGCAAGATATGATACTGTAAGCGCAAAAATTAAATAAAACCTGACTTGATCGGTGTCTGAAATCAAACATATATACACACACACAAAATAATCCTAAACTACCTTCAAAAAAGAAAAAAAATGTTTATATGTTTAATATATAATTCTTATATCCATTGACTCACGTGGTAAAAAAAACATATACGTACAATTTTTTTTTTTTTCAAATGGATCCCTCCCCCTGTGCAAAATCCTGGATATATGCCCCTGTTTTTTTTCTCTGTGTGCGCCTCTATCTGTTATTCCAATCTTTACATAATCTCTCCCCCCCCCTCCCGTCTGTCGCCCTTTTCCTGTCTTCCTTGACTGTCCTTTACTCATCTCTCCCCATCCCCAATAAGTACCACGTGACAGAATGTGTCTAGAAGGAGGTATTGTTGCATAGAGCCATCTGTTTGTCACAAAACATAACAACCTCTTATGACACATTTGTTACGCATATTTTTTCTCTCATCTCAAGACTGTACTTGCAACACTTGCAGTAGTTCCTGAAATGTAATCTGTGACAGACAACACACTAAAAATATGTATGACTTATGCAGCACATCGACGGTAAAAAGGAAATGAATTAGACGGACACATTTCAGTAATCAATTAACGGAACTTTAACATCAGCATAATGATATACATATTCGTTTCTCCTGTTTCTTCTCATTTGTTTCTTAATAGATACAGATCTCAAGAAATCTACTGATAAGACCACGAGATCGGCAACTCTGTAGTGGAATTGGGACAGACGTAAAATTCGTATTAGGCAACTCGTATTAACCTCCAAATACGTGTTCACATGTTTGGAAAATGTACGCACGCACTTGGGATAGTTGCAGCACACTGTTGTGCCGTAGCACACAGTTTGAGAACCACTGATCTAGAAGGACGACTTTAGTATTGTTTTTTAGTGCCATCTGTTTGACTCAAAACATGACGTCATATAACCCATTTGTTACGTAGACTTTTTCCTTCTTTTCTCTCGAGGCTGCACTTGCAACACTTTAACGTTTTTTTTTTCGGGTAACACATACCGTTACAATTTCATACAAAGTGGACCATGCAATTATGAGCAGGAATTAATCACCATCATCAGTATTTTAACGTCCCTCGTTGGACATTGACCTTTCTCCAAGATTCATCAGACCTCTTTCTGAACTTGTCTAGTTCGTCACCCATCTTATTTTTTGTTGGCCACAATTTCCATATGATTTATTTCTCTATCTATCTGCCAGCCATATATATATATATATATATATATGTCACCTATCTTATTTTGGTCGGCCACAATTTCCATGTGATCTATTACTCTATCTATCAATCTATCTGCCTGCCATATATATATATATATATATATATATATATATATATATATATATATATATATATATATATATATATATATATATATATATAGTGCAGATCAAGTTAGCAATATAGCATAATATAAGGCAATGTCTAATATGTGATGGATTTATTTATACATACGATACATTCAACTTTATACTTCAAAGTCAAGGTGTTTTAGAGTAGAGCTGGAAATAAATAATAAGATATGGATTCGCTATACAAATTAGTTCATGTTTCTGCCCCCTCTGGGCCTCATCAGGCGAATGATTGTCTGTGTTTTAGGATTCTAGTTTAGGGAATTTAGCGAGAATCTTGTGGGTGTTGCTGTGAGTGGGACGAGTTATTCATTTCGTTTTATTTTTTTTACTGAAGTTGAGCGATGTCGAGCCTAGTTATCACCTATATGAGTGACCGTCTGAGGATACTAAGTGCCGTCTCAAACTCTGTCCTGCCGCCGATTAACAGATCATCTTCTCAAGGCAGGACTGGGCTGTGCACCCGGTTTTTTTCTCACGCACACTCTGCTCCTTGTGCTCTCCTAGAAGCCACCATTCTCGTATCGGGTTGCAGCGATTTATCTAACTATATATCTATTCGTCTGTCTATCCATGTATGTATTTATACTAGTGTTTCTTTGACAATAACATGTATTATTTTTCTCCCCCTCTTTATTTATATGTATTTATGTGTGTGTGCGTGTGCGTGTGCATGTGCATGTGTGTGTGTGTGCATGTGTGTGTATGTGCGTAAATACATACCTATTTGTGCCCACTCAATCACGCGCTTGTGTTCATTTATGAATGTATGGACGATGATACGTTCAGGAAAGTTCTGAGTCGTGCTCATGGACGATGTTTCACACTTCTATGGTCACAAATACACACACACTTCTAACCCATTTTGATATAAGATAGCGTCCATACAAACGTACGCACACAAGCACACGCACACACCGGCACACGCACACACACACACCGGCACACAGGAAGCCAAACTACAAATCAGCTCATAGACAATTATATAGTAGCAGAAGAAAATTAGTTCAACTATACACACATACATGCACATTCGCACTAACATACAAACAGAACGTATACACTAATCAACTCATAACCAACTAAACTATCAAGCAGAACTTGAACACACACAAATAAACACACTCATAAAACTTACATAAAAATCAGATGATAGCTGATCACTGTATAAGGTAGAACGTGAGAACTCTCTCTCTCTCTCTCTCTCTCTCTCTCTCTCTCTCACACACACACACACACACACACACACACATACACACTCTCACACACTCAAAGACACTAAAAAAACTTATGTACGTACAAAACAACTCATAATCAATCATACTATAAAGCAGAGTATGAGTACACAGGCGAACACATACAAAAACTCTCTCTCTCTCTCTCTCTCTCTCTCTCTCTCTCACACACACACACACACACACACAGAAAACAAACATACTGTTTCACTCACGGTCAATCACATTGTAAAGCACACACACAAACGCAAACGCACACAGAAAACGTGCATACAAATCAACTCAGCTACTCACACTCAGAACGTAAGCACACACACAAACACACACAAAATGTACATAGATAAAAGTCATTGCTAATCGCACCATAATGCAGACCATGAGCACATACACACACACACACATACACATACACACACACACACACAGAGAAAAGTACATTTATCAAAGGATGTCCTTTGAAATACAATAGGCCCCTCATAAAGTTCTCATGTCTCTAACAACTTTGAGGGTTCTTTTTTTAAATGAATCAGAGTGACATGGCGTTGACGAAAGACGCTTAAAGGTATTTGAATCATGTTACAAAATGCCCGTCCACCCGGCACACATATACACACATACACAGCCGGCTTATGGGGTCTCTACACACACATGTTGGCAATGAGTAAAGAGTATTTTCTCTTTTCATGGCCACCTGATGTATAAATTGAAAAAAAAATTCACATTCAAACAAAATAAAGACGTAGCCTATATGGTCTATGTCAGTGTTATCTAAATAGGTTCTTTAATCAAGTTACTCTCTAATTTCCACTTCACATTTCTCGATTTCATTGATGCAATCTATTTTTCTCCCCACGTGATCAGAGGAATGTATGACGAAGTCTTTTTCTAATTATCGTTAAACACCGCAAGACCTTAGGACTCCAAAGACGAATATTGAATGATATTTATTTAGTAGACACCCTTTATCACTGCACTCTCCTGGAATTTAAGAGTGCCGTTATTACGAATTTACCGTAATAACAGGTGAATTTTATACGAAGAGTAATAATGATTAGAAATCAAAAGGTAAAATAGACTTCCATTATTACGGCATTTTCGGGTATTTCAGTGCCGTTACAACAAGACTTCACTGTAGTTCTTCTTTTAAGTTCCCGTTTTAATTTTTCTGTTACTCTCTGTTATTCAATACGCGCGCGCATTCACAAACGTATATATACCGGTGGGCCAAAACGTTATGACCAGTGACATGTAGCCAGAATGACAGCTTTTATTTTCTAATATATGTCAAGGTCAGAGGTATATAAATAGATGAACCAGCCTCGAGTACTTTATTTTGATGTGTTGAATACCGAATTTATTGGCAAGAAGATTTGAGGGATGTCCATAAATGCCGAATAGTTATGGTAGACCCCAGTGTGCGTCTTCGTTCTTATCCTGGAGAAGCGATGTCACCAGGATGCAAAGTGAAAAAACAACGATGGGGGCAGTCTGATGGTTTGGGCAACATTCTGTTTGGGAACACACTGGATCGTATCATTAATATGGAAGGTACTTTATCGCATTCCACCTGCCTCAACATCATTGAAGACCGGATACACCCCTTCATGGCAACAGTCTTCTACGATAGCTGTGGCATCTTTCATCGGGACATTAATACGCCCTGTCACACTGCAAGAGTTATAAGGCTATGTGTGTGAGTATGTTTATCTGTGCATGTGTGTGTGTGAGATAGATTGAAAGTGTATCCGTTCATGTATGTGAATATGTGTGTGGAGGCAAGGACTTCAATCTATCTAAATGTAAGGAGGCAACGTACGTTTTTAAGAAAATAAACGTCACTCGTCGAGGCTTCCGTAATTGTTTTCTTCTTGTTCACACATGGACAAAGAATTTATTTTTCCTTTCTTATTCAGCAAACAAATATCTGCCCAGAAATTTGGGTGGACATTTTTCTTTTCTTTTATTATTTTTTTTCTTTTTGGTTTTTCTCCTTTCGTTTCTGTCTTCATTTTTGAAGTGGCTGTTAAGTGCCGTGTCTGTTAATTTGCCCCTTGTCAAGATCATTTATTTTGTTTTTGGGGTCAAGAGGAAGTGCCGGTGGCCAAGCGGTTAGCAAACGGAATTGGCGAGGCGAATTCAAACTCCGATTGAGATCTACGTTCACTTTGCACTAAGTTTATTTAACATATTGCAAACTTCAAATGAATCCAAAGTCTAGTTAAGACAGAAAAACTTTGATATTTGAAGCCCGGACAGGGACGGTTATTGTTTAGAGCAATAAATAGCGAAATAATGTATGTACTGTACTGACACTGATACAACATACGTAGGCATTGATCTCACCCAGGCTTATTCTTTCTTCTTACTAATGACGCAAAGATTTTGACGATAAAATTACCTTTTATACAAGTTTGTTTGTTTTTTTTTCCTTAGATGTTGGTTTCCCACCAAAGTTTTTGTTTTACCCACATGACCGTCAAATTCAAATCACTGTTCCGAACGATCGAAGCTGCTGGACAAGTAAATCCTGGATAGAGAGGTTCATATTGTATCGACACTGTTTTATTTTTATTTATTCTTAATTATTCTTCATTTCTCTATTTCATGCGTAAGATACTCCTTTTTAACCTGGCTTCTCCATTAAGTTCAGTGCTGTCGAACCTTTGACATGCAAGCCAGTAGTGTCACACGGTTTAAGGTGACTCGCGATGGACTACGAAAAAAGCAAAACTTTTTTAAAATTTTGATTTCATTAAATAAAATATAACTTTAAATTATGAAATGTACTTGAAAAATGGTCGATAATCCATAAGTGTTTTCCTAAAACTTAGATACATATCTACTTGTGAGTGACACTCCAAAAACTGGATTATCAAAAGTTTGACATTTCGACACAGCATTCTACAAAGGTTCGCCATCACTGGTGTATTTTATATTCCAGGAAAATCTTCATTCAACAAGGTAAAAAATAGGTCGTCTCTATAGCTGTTCCAGATATTTCAAGATATTGATTGAAGCAGTTTGTGAAAAGAGTTAGTTATCCATTGCAATGTAAAAGCCCTTGTCCATTGCAAGATGATTCATAGTACTTATCCATTGCAAGATACAAACTCTGACTGAAATTTCCGTCATCCTCAGTTGATAGGTTGATTTTTCTTCACTCTGGATATTCACAAATATTATTCAGCAGTAATGTATCGATACTTTTGACAATTGCCACAAATCTGCCGAAATCATTCCCTTTTCCCTAATCCTTACATAAGAAGCTCAAAAATTGAAGCCTCTTCTCAGGTCGTGTCTAATGGACTACGATATTTGAAGAAACGTGATGTTAGTTTTTTTTCTCGCAAAAATGCACTGATATGTAGGCGGTCATAGAAGCATATCATTCTTTTTCAAATGGCGGCCATGTTAATAGGCGATGACTCAGCAATAATACGTGTTGCACTGTGGAGTTGGAGATGTTTAATGGCTTTTTAATTCATTTACTACTTTCTCTAATAAAGATCATACCATCAATAGCAAAATGTCTGAGTACAGTTTGCCTCATTCTCCTACATCGTTTTGAATCTTGGACAGTATACTGGCACATAAGATGTTTCATTTTTTAAAAAAAACAGGAGTTTATGACATTCGATTGTGATTAGCTCGAAATGAGTCGATCTGAGACATACGATTCTTCTGTGAACTTTACTCAACATGAAATTTCTTTTTCAACGATATACAATATGTCCATATTTGATGAAACTTTTCTTCTGACTAAGGCACCACGGCGAAAATCTGCCATTATGAAAATTGGAGCCGATGTTTTATTTTTTTGCAACTGATCAGGAATGCTTACCCAATATATTCTTATTCATTGAAAGTCCTTTTATCATGTCAAATTAGTTTCATTAGTCAATTCAAAGATTCCCACGGAACTCTTTACAAACCCAGGACTATAACCGCATACCGAGACAAGTATTCCACGGAGAATTGGGCGAATACCAGCACTCATCTTGAAGCCAGAAGAAACGACACGAAGACAACCTTAATGCTGTTCCCGGGCAATGCAAGATACTCCCCAAATCTAGAAGTCCTATATTACGACCATTCTGATGTGGCGCCATACTTGAAGGTAAGACGTTGCAGTTGTTGAAGTCGAATGTGCTGCGTCTGTGAAGTGCATCAAACGGTCCCTTCAATTTGGTGATGACCCTCGTGAGGAAACGCTGCACCTCAGAATTTGGACTCTGATGTCACCAAAGAAGCCAATAATGTCACAACAAGTCATGATAAGAAGTAGAATGTCATCGTAATCATAACGAATTAGCATCAGCTAAGACAACATGCTTTCACAATAAACTGTCAAAGTAAAGCATGGTTTCTATAGGGTTGTAGAAAGTACTACCAGAGAGTTTAGAGAATCTATTCATGAAAAAATGACCCCAACATCTAGTTTCCACCATCTTCCCCGAATTAGTCTCCATGAGTTCGAATAGTTTTATCTCACAAGGGATATTGCTCGTAAATGGTAGCGATTTAAGCCTGCAGTATACTCGGTTCATTTGCGATATTCACATTTCCTAAACTTCTGGCCAGCACCAAGTGTGTGTATACATATACAACACACATATATATAATACCATATCATTATCAATTCAGATCAGCTGTGCCCCTTGTTTCAGATGTTATAATCGTAGATCAAGTATTGAGATTCTGGTCATTTTAAAGTGGACTTTAAAGCCACCAAAGCTACTCGCAGAATTCAGGAAGTGGAAGGAAATGAAACAATATCTGATGGTGCTGCCCAAAACTGGTTGAAGCGTTTTAAGGGTGGTGACTCTTCCTTTGAAATAAAGCCAAAACGTGAACGACAATCAGTTGTACATTATTTCACAGTCTAAAACGTAAGGTAGGGGAAAACCCAACGCCAGCACTCGAAAACTTATATCAATGATAGAGTGGGGTCATAAATATTCTTTAAATGTGTATAATAAGTTTTGGAGTAAAGGTCTGTAAAGAAACAAAAATACTTTTGATATATCCAAATGATAATGGTCAATTTTTCAAGCACTTGGGGTAGAAATTGATGGGGTGGTCTGTAGCCAAACGTTCAGCCACTAGACTCTTAAATGATCACGTTGTGTGTCAAATATCAGGTTACGGTGCATGTCCTTGGCAAAACTGTCTCGTTGTAAACACGTGACACTGATGACAGTGGGGACCTCAGTCTGAAAAACCAAGAGAATGTCTAGCCTAATTGGGCGTGTCTTCATCACGTATTTCTCTTGAAAGAGAAATAAGTAACCTTTGCTATTAAAAATCTCAATCTTCCACTACTCCAATATATATATATATATATATATATATATATATATATATATATTCTGGCTGATTGCCTGAGGTTGTTCAAGCAGAAAAGTAGTTGTAGATGAATCAGAATTATTCTTAATTAAGGCATATTCGGCATTATGGAAGACTCATGGATTTCCTGTGAAAGATCATTTTCCATGTTAGGAATTAACTTTCCTTAGTGTTTATAGCGATCATACCTTATGCATTCTTTGGGTTAACGCATTTTAGGGATACCTTTCCAATACCTCTGGCTGCAATGACCATTTAGGAGGAAAAGATGGAAACCTTTAAAATGTACATTAGATTACTATTTCAATCTATTCATCTCTCTCTCTCTCCCTCTCTCTCCCCCTCTCTCTCTATATATATATATGAATATCCCAGACTGTTTCTATCTATCTACGTTAATGGTTCTTAACTTAGGGTGCACGCACCCAAAGTGATGCATAAGGTCATTTGGAGGAGTGTGTTAAGTGGGTGGAAAACTAACATTTGTTTTTCGTTTTGATTGAGAAAATGAGAAAAGTTAACAGCCAACAGTCACAAGTGCATTGCATAGTTTTATTAGTAATATCTTGATACAGACTTATTTTTGACATCTGATAATTTTGAACATTTTGTTATTTACACTTTTTGATGTAATCTTTTAAATCAAAGTGTGTCTTATTGTCACCTTTTCTCCGTTTCTATTTTCTTTCTCTTTTGCTGTGATTTTGTGCAAGAAAACTACATACATACATACCGTGTTTTTTCTAAAACAAACTGTACACTATAATCATAATAGCCATGTTCCATCAGTAACGTTTTCATTAATTCTTGACAACAGAAAATTCTTTCCTTCCTGAGATTCAATGCATAACATACAGATTGGATTCCAATTTATCTTTTTTATTGCAGATGACTGAAATCTGGATGAACTGTTATTGCATAACACTGCAAAGATGAATTTGCTCGTTTGAATGACATATTGGAGGAGAGAAGACCTTTTTTATGCAATACTTCTTGTCCGGGAAGAAGTTCTAAAATGCCCTAAGATATGAAAAGCTCCTCACAATTCCTCTAATCAGAACCAAAATTGTTTTTTCATGGTTGTATGGACAATTTAACTGAAATGCTATGTAAGTCGAGAGAAGAGCCCACTGATGAACAAATGCCTTTCCTGTTTCCTTCCATAACAAGCGTGATTGCGCCAACCTCTGCCATGTCTTACCAACAAACTATGTTATCCGTCCATTTTGTATCTTTTACTACTACGTCCACTGTTCCACGGGCACCAATCAGTAAGTCTTTTCCTCCATCTGTTGTTCTTTGTTCTTGCTATGAACCCTGCACATCTCCATTTTGTGTTACTCAATCACTTATGCGATGTACATTGAGTTCTATATCGGATAGTGTACTAGAAATGGAGCAAAGTTGAGTCCTGTTCCATGAGTTTTCAGTAACAGCAATGTAGTATTTTCACGGAAATTCACTATTATAATAAGGGTGTGAGGATTTTTTTCCGAAGTTAGAATTAAAAATAGAATCCCTTTCCTAGTCGTCTTTGTTGACTCTTGCAGCAACAAGTTCACCACCTCTTCACCCCAAAAACACGGGTTTAAAGTCCTGCAACATCAATTATATTAGCGCGTGTCTGCAGAGATAGGAGATAGCTGGTATATATATATATATATATATATATATATATATATATATATATATATATATATATGTATGTATGTGTGTGTGTGTGTGTGTGTGTGTGTGTGTGTGTGTGTGAGAGTGAGAGAGAGGGAAAGTTCGTCAAAAAAAGCAAGTAGATACATAATTGGTTGGTTGGAAGTTTCTTGGACCTTTTTAAGCCAAACTGTTTGACCGGAAATGAGAAACTGTGTCGGTCCACTTGAACGACATCGGACCGGCTGACCTCTGCTGAGAAACAGAATCCGAATTTTCGTACAATTATTGAGGACATTTCTCTCAGTTGTGAAGAGAGAAGTCATCACGACTCACGGGGTAAAGCTATTTGCTCAGCTAGTTGCCATGCCAGTAGGAACAAATATTATTATATAAAAGCCTATGTCACATTCTCGCTTGTTTCCTCTATCCTAAAGCAAACAGGAAGGGGGTAAAACAAAGCTCATGTTTTTGATAACAAATACATTTTTACTTGAATATATACTCGTATAATCATCTATATGTGAATGATCCTGACTCATTTGACGATCATCATACAATTATATGTAATTAATTCGAACAGATCTTTGCTAGTGTAGTAAATTCGATCAAAACTGTGAACTCCACTATGGAAGCCTTGTATCAGACTTTGTTGATCGGAAAAAATACACTGGCAATGGTCTGCGAGATTGACTTTATGATTTTAACTTTTCAGACGACATTGTAGACGTTCATTAAGCTTAGCTCTAGTTTGGCACAATGCCACGATATTGAGGAGAGATTAAGTATTGAACTCGTTATAATCGGGGTGATCAGCTCGTTAACAATTACTTGGCTGCAAGGTTCCTTAACACTACGAATGTCGATAAAGTGCGCATTTGAACGTGACACACACAAGAAAATCCTTTCCTCATATTCAACTGATCAGAATAATTGTCCAGAAAAAATTAATGAACAACTTACAGCTTCTTTCTCTTTCTTTTCATAAGTACTATCTATGTATCTATCAATCTATCTACCATCTCTTTCTCTCAGTATTTCTTCCTATGATTTGAGAAATATCCGTGTGTGAGTATGTGCATACTCTGAGATAACTCGACAACTGACCAGTGTACTAAGTTGATATTCGCCAGATACGTTGATCCATGTACCGGTCATTGCAGTGCTGAGTCTGAAGTCATTTGGACGAATGGTTCTCGATATACGGCAGGTACTTGATTTACAAAAAATCAATTTGAACTAGATATAGGTTTTTGTCCAAATATGTACTACGTCGCCAGCATTCACGAGCGCGAGTTTATAGATTAATAAATATTTAGTGAGTACGGAGAGAGAGAGAGAGAGACAGACAGACAGACAGACAGACAGAGACAGAGAGAGAAAGAGGGGGAGAGAGAGTTTTTCTGTTGAATTTTTCTATAGAACGAGATCAAATCAGATTATAGTCAGATGACAAAACGCCATTTAAAAAAATGATAGTTGCTATTAACATAGTAAATAAAGAACCTCGTCTCATTATTTCAAGTTTAAACCTACTGGAGATATTAATGAAACCAGATGCACCCTTTGAACTGACATGCCTTACTTAAATGTAACAAATTAATCTCTTAAGCGCTCTGGTTATGTTCTTAAAAATACACCCCTAAATGAAACAGAGGTTATCGGGGGTCGTTGTAGCATAAATAGAGATACGAGCTTGATGGACTTGAAAATATTGTGCCAGAAATCATTTGGAAATATATTAATATCGTTGCTGAGTCTTAAAAAGATGGAATGGATAAATATCTCGTATCTCATCTGGCAACTACTTTCTGGGGTTGGGGAATTATCACTAGGTGTCCAAGTGTATCACTTCATTATAAACTATTGTATATATGATTTATCTCAGTTACATGCCACGTAAACCAAACTGAACTGAGCACAGTTTTTCCGGAGATTTCCATGATGCTGTCTTTTATCATTAGTTATTTCAGAAATTTAACATATCAAAATTTATTAAGGAAAAATAGTGCTATAGCGAAAGAGTACTAAACGGAGTAGTGCTGAAAGGGCTATTTCTGTATCTCCCCAGCAATGTCTCTGGACTCTTATGGACGAACGTCTTTTTGAAGTACGCACAGAAATCAACTGTTGACAACGCGCGAAAAGTAACTTCGACGGAAGCAGCACAGCCAAACGCATGCGCATTCATTTCAAGTGCTGTGAATGAAATGTCCGTTACAATATTCTTTCCACTTGTTTAGTCTCACATTTTGCCATATTTTGAGTTGACATCCATTCTCTGTCTGTCTATCTGTCAGTTTGTCTGTCTGCCTCACTGCCTCTATCTATTAGCATTTTTATATCTATGTGTCTATCCTAGTCAGTCTTTCTCTCTCTCCCTTTCTCTCTCTTTCTCTCTCTCTCTCTCTCTATATATATATATGTATATAGTCTGTTCATATCAATGTGTCTGTCTATCTTTCAATCTACCTATTTATCTGTTTATCTCAGTCTATCCATATCTATCTATCTATCTATCTATCAATCTATCTATCTGTGTGTCTTGTTTAAAAAGTTGTGCTCAGTCGATAATAGTGTCTAATTGTGAGCCGCGACACAATAGTGTACCGCAACTATCCTCCAAGTATGCTGCGTAAATATTTCTAAATACACAAACTTATTTCGAACTTCGAACGTATCCAGCACTGCTGTTATGTTTGTCCCGCTTCCATCACAGAATTGCCAATCTAGTGTAACACTTGATTCTTTTTGAAGATCTGAATCTTATAAAAGACAGATGAATGTAAGAAGATACAATGTGTACGATGTATGAGTATGCAGCTGACATAAAAGTTCAATTCATTGACAACTGGAATATTTTCTTCATTTTTACAATTGGTGTGCCACGTTAGTCAAATATATATCTTGGTGCGCTGTCTTACATTATTGTCTGAGGACCACTATACCATATAACTCATTTATTACAACTAGGACACTGCCCTTTCCAAAGGTGCGTGATAGGAGGAGTCAGACTTAATGATGTACGGAACAACCTGCCATAATAGTCAAATAAAATCATTTCTATCTTTCGCTACAAAACTACGATAGCGTTGCCAATTTAGATGGGTTATATCTAAATTTAGATCTATTTTTATATCTAAATTTAGATCTATTGCCAATTCTGAAATTTTGTATCTTCATTTTTATTTAGATACTCTACGTCTAAAATCAGATTTATGATTCTCGATAAAATATTTATGATCTGCCATTTTTTTACTTTTTTATGAGAATTCTCAAGAAATGCAGACCACAACACTTAAAACTCAGCACTGCACTGCATTGCTTTGTGTGCTGGATGATATATTTCATCATCAGTCTTTTAACGTCCGTCGTTGGACATAGATTTTCCCCAGGAATCACCACAATTCTCTATCATGGGCGTTGCGGAGCCAGTATTTCCTGAATTTGTCAAGTTCATCTCTCCATCTTGTGTTCTGTCGGCCTCAGTTTCTTATGTGATCTCTGGGGATCCATGTTGTGAGACGTGATGTCCATCGGTTGTCTTTCATTCTTGCAACATGGCCTGCCCATTGCTATTTCAGTTTTTAAATAGTTTCTATGATGTCACGGACACCCATTTTCTTCTTTATATACTGTGCTGTCTTGTGGTCTCTCCATGTAAAGTTGAGCATGATTCTCTCATGCGCATGTTGCATACTTCTCTGCTTACAGGTCTGTTTCTTGGTTAGGTTCCATGTTTCAGCTCCATAGTGATAGTCAATTTCATACAATCGACAGTTTTTGATTCATCGCAGCGTATGAAATTTTTCGAGAACTGCGCCAAATGATGGAAACATTATTTATTTCACCCGACTAATTTCTTTTTTATCAAACCTAAGCTTGAGCTGAAGTTAACTTCGCTTTCCCCAGTAACATGAACGACAAGAACAATCTTCACCAATCTTAGAGTAAAGGAAATCAAGCGAAGAATCTCTCTGGGATGGCAAGCCTTCGGCAGAGTAAGCTCGACTTTCGAAAACCAGACGATCCCAATAATCCTGAAAAGAGGATTATACAACTAATGCATTCTCCCGATAGTCACTTATGGAGCAGAAACATGGAACCTAACAAAGAGACAGGCCTGCAAACTGAGAAGCATGCAACGTGCGCCTGAGAGAATCATGCTCAACCTTACATGGAGAGATCACAAGACAGCAGTATATAAGGAAGAAAACAGATGTCCGTGACATTATAAAAACTATTAAAAAACTGAAATAGCAATGGGCAGGCCATGTTGCAAGAATGAAAGACAACCGGTGGACTTCACGTCTCACAAGATGGATCTCCAGAGATTACATGAGAAACCGAGGCCGACAGTACATAAGATGGAGAGATAAACTAGACAAATTCAGGAAATACTGGCTCTGCGACGCCCATGATAGAGAATTGTGGTGAATCCTGGGGAAGATCTATGTCCGACGACGGACGTTGAAAGACCAATTGATGATGATGAAACTCTTCACTGTTTCTCTCAAAACATCATGTTAAACCAAACTTATGAATAAATGTAAAATTACTATTTCCCTAACGTGATTTGAAATCATAACCATATGATTGGAAGGCAGCTCCCTCATAAACTAAACTGACAAATCTCATATACCTCTGAATTTATTTATTACATATGCAATACAAAAGTTGCAGTAATCAACTTTAGTCAGAATAAAAGTAGGAGTGGAGTTTGACCCTGCAGCAGCCTGATTTGTTTCAATATAACCCCCTTTGTTATCCATGCACTTAATTCAATGGTGAATATTAATCAAATACATCGGACCATTACCCGACGGCAAGCTATAAAGTCAAGAATAAACGGGTGTAGAGGTGCACGTAGCCAAACGGTAAGTTGCACAGAAGATGGTTATTTGCACGGAGTCGGTGAACTAAGTCCAAACTCCGGTTGGTATTATCTACGGTCACTTTGAACTAGTGCTCTTGAGAGAAGTATGAATCCATTTCTTCTCCCACAGCAAAATGGGCTCTTCAGCCTTGGCTTGCAAACCAGTCTAGGGTCCGACAACTCTGCATTCAAACTCAGAAAGTTCAACCCTGATGTATTCTCGAAAGGTCTGGTCAGGGGCGTCGGGAGCAGTTTTGGGCAGGGTACAGTCAGCTTTTCCAAAAGGGGCATTTCACGACATATATTTATCATGGCATTGCATGTTTATGGCAAAAAGGCTGGGGTTGTTCTCAACCTGGGGGCTGCGAACACCCTGATGGTCCTCAAAGATATTACAACTATGATATCTGTTTTTCGAAAGTTCATTTTTTCGGTCTACGAAAAATAAATGAAAAGTGGAAATAAGGTGCACCATTCGTTATGCAACGTGCTGTTATACGGGTATTGCACACCCCATTTCCCTCTCCTATACACCCCATTCTCCTGTACTTCCTTATCCTAACCTCCGACGACTCAGCCTAACACATTTTTGTAATACCGAAAAATATTCTTTATTGCCAACCGTAAGACGGTGATCAGCACTTGTCTCGCAGATCGGTTTGCGAGAGTAGTGAGTTCAAACCACACTTGGTGTCCAAACAATAAGTAATTGTGCCTGACTAAGATAAGCTTAGAATGTAATTATAACGAGGAATTTATTATTGAGTGAATAATACACTTACACCACCTTACTCACCCACACGATATTCCAGAGACCCACTCTCACAAATCATATATTCTGTTATTTATTAATTCAAATATTATAAGACAACCGATTTGGCTAAAAATATCAGTTTATTCATGGAAAATCAGAGATACCTATATTTAGTGGAATTGCTTTCCGTACCACTACAGAGCATTCAGCAGCTGAAATAATAGAAATGATATAGCCATGAGCACACAGACACAGATGTTTTACCCCCTTCCTCTGTTTCTGACTGCTCAAGCGTACGCGAACACACAGGCAAAGATGCTTTACATCTTTCCTCTTTGTCTGTTTGCCGTAGCGTGATAGATACCAACGAACAAGCAAAAAGAGACAGAGATCTTTGTATTATGCCTCATATGTATGTATTAGTACAGATCTATACGTACAAATAAAGATATATATATATATATATATATATATATATATATATATATATATGTTATTTCGTGTATTGCATTGTATATTCCCCGTGTGTATGTGTATATCTTCATTATATATATATATATATATATATATATATATATATATATATATATATACTACTACTACTACTACTACTACTAAGTTTAAGACATATGCGTTGTGAGTACGAAGGGTTTTATTTGAAACACTCTTTTTACCCAGTGAATAACTTTTTCACTTCAACAAACGAGTGCCTAGTGCATGTTGTACTCTAGGGTTGATGATAGCATAGTCTACTTTAATGAGAAGTAGCAATAAACGATGTATATTTACTGCGTTTTAACCAGCTTCTGCCAGAACTTTTTTCTGGAATAGAATATCAAGAAAAACATGTTTGAGACTGGTTGGTACTTTATAAACTAGGCTACTTGGTACGCTGTAATTACATGCAATCGAGGCAGAAGAAAAAAACAAAAAGCCTGTAAAATAACCAAAAAAAAAAGCATCAAAAAGGTCATTCTTTTCTTATTGTTCTTTTTTCAATCATCCACATTATCACAATACATCATTGAGATCCACTCACATATCATTTTTCGTGTCCTGCTAGGGGGCCATCATAATCTTAATATCTTACAATTAGCTCAAATATATTCTCAAATAACAATATATTAATCACACCTAGTAACAAGAGAACTAACTTGCCCAATCAGATAGTGAGATAGGTTTGTAAACAGTCATCCGAATGTTTAAATGATGATAAAACAAACTTCACAAATATTTCAGATTTAAATGGCGCATCCAAAACGAGATTTTCGCGAAAAAAAATGCAGATATCATATATTGTGTTATACAGTATATGATGTATGCATCTATTTATATTCTAATATATATATATATATATATATATATATATATATATATATATATATATATATATATATATATATATATATGTGTGTGTGTGTGTGTGTTTGTGTGTATTTACGTACAATATAGAAGAAACCCTGATACTTGGGTACAAATCATTTTTTTCTATTTATAGCCTAATCGCAATTTCGTTATTGCAGCATCTTCAGGGGTTGTTTCTTATGTGAGAAAATTCTTTTGTTTTACAACGTTCCCAGGGACGGTTATTTTGTCTGTTCGTTTGTTTTTTAACCGTGTTAAGAGTAATTAAAACACTATGTATGGATTTGGTACAAGAATGTGTATAGTACTTATATAACTATAGCGATATGATGTTTAAAATTATGATTTTATAGTTTCATTAATTAACCGTAAATATTTGAATTACTAGATCTTATACAATATGTTCCTAGGGTGTGTGTCAGTTTGTATATTTTGTATACCTTTGACATATTGTTATGTCTCAATATATATACGTGTGTGTGTTTGTGTGCGTGTGTGTGTGTGTGTGTGTGTGTGCACGCATGTGTGTGTGCACGCATGTATGTGCGTGTTTCAGTGTGTGTGTGTGTTTGTGGATGTTCGCGTTTCTGTCGAGTAATTTGACGCACGTTTCATAAAATCTGGTTACTTCCATAACGAACCCTCATTTTACAACCAGCATATATTGAATTTCCCATTTATGTTTTATGCATTTTTCAAATTTTTTCTAACTACAATTTTCTGTCATTTACTTATTTTAACAACAAATGTCTTCAACTGCTTTGATAACATCAGTCCTGGTTTTGTTTTTTGTTGTTTTTTGCTGTTATTTCGGAAAAACTAGTCTTGCGTATCCAAAGTCGGTTATATTTTAATTGGTAATAATTCGGGTCATGGTTAAATACTAGAAGCAACGGAGAGTAACAGGAAACAACGAGAAGCGAAGCAAATATACCATTTAATATTAGTAACAAATGCCCTATCAGTGAATAACCCTAAACTCCCAACTCCTCTAATTAAACACCCTAAACCTCTATAAAAAATTTTTTTTCAGAATTACTTTTCTCTTACCTCCCATTGCTTACCGTTGCTTCTCGTTTATTACCATCATCGTAATTACCTCCAAATAAGCTATGCTGACGTCACAAGATGATTATCTAAACATATACATACATTCACATACGCAAAAATACCTGAAAACTCCCTTCCGAGCGCACACACACACTTATATATACATATACGTATACATATACTTTTATTGAGTCACATTAGGGGTGATGATGGGGGTAATAGTTTCTGCTGCTGCTATCTGGAGAAAAAGATAGTTATGGGGGAGTGGTTTGTGTTAATGCTCTCTAAATCATATTTTCTCTGTCAATAATCGTTGCATGTTATTATCGACAGGCATTATTGCATGGTTAAAATGAATAAACGAAGCCAAAATTCGAACTCAGTACGCTGATCTAGCAATCCGTGCAACCTTCAAACCACCAGAAACGTTGATAAGTGAAGGCCCCCAATTATGTCGATGAAAAGGATAAATTCGCAATTTATCTTACCGGCAATCCTTCTATCAGAAAATAATAATACCATCTTTTCATATGAGTTAATCAAGTTGGGGTTACATAAAACAATTGTACAGCACCATATCCTTCATTGACTGTAGCGTTTCAACAATCAAAGCCTCTCGCCCTAAGCCTGCTCCAGGGAGGGACAAATGCCCCATTTGACCTCCCACCCCAGCGGATGCCAAGGGGGAGAAGGAATTTCCTGCAAGCATGTCTCGTTTCACTATTACTACGAGCAACAATACAAAAATATATACGAAGAACGCTGCTTATTATAATCACTGATAATGTTATCAGGAAGTAATTGTTATGAAAAGCAACCGGCCTCAAACACTTTTAGGAGATTGCAATAATTGCCTTTCTCTATATAACCTTCGCTTAATGTTATCGGCCATATAGTGATCATAGTAAGTGGTTTCTTCTGCATCAGCGCTCTTTTTTGAAAACCAATGAGGCTGAAAACCGGTTTCGTGCTTTGCACAAACCTATATATATGTGTGTGTGTGTGTGTGTGTGCGTTTGGAAATGATTTCATTTATATATACAATCGCATATAGCATATATATATAATCATATACTTATGGTTTTCACAACAAATTGGTTTCACACCTTACGAACTTCACGGCACATACACATGCACACACACAAACCTACACCCACGCGTGCGCGCGTGTATGTGTGTGTACAAAATTTTATCTGGTAATGCCAAAAAGTTAATTTCTATGTACAGCTCCAAAGTATCCATGACCACGCTCCGTGCAGGTCACTTTTAATCCGATCAGTGTTATTCCAACGTTTTCTCTCAACAAACTATTTCATTTTTTTTATTTAAGTTTTATTAGTAGATGTAATTTAGTTTTGTTTATATTTATTATTGTAATTTAATCTTTCGTTATGGAGTTGGTAAGAATATCGATCAATAATACCGTCGCCTGACACGTAGTTATCACCTGTGATCCCGAACCCCGACTGAATAAGGTTCGATCTGTGTGATTCATCTTCACTCCAGCGCATCTGAGAGCATTGGAAAACAAGGAACTAATGCTAAAAAATAAATATTTGTGCAAAATAATTCATCATTTGTATTCGGGTCTATTAATGAATCTACGTGTATTTGTACATATTAGAAACAGTCTATCAAAACTGTCATGAAAAACTGTTAACATAGGTTTCTTCAGTTTTCAGATAGGGTCTGGCTGACTGGCTATGTATGTTTCATGCGTACATGCCGCACTAATTGAAAATTTACTCCTTTTCATGTCTAGAAAAAAAAACAAAAAACGATTTGTTTTATTTTGGGAAAATTTTCCCCTAAATAGGTTTTTGGTGTGAGCATGTCAATATATACAATGTACGTTAATGCTAAATTGTTCTCTAGTTTGGTCCCGTTTTAGTAATCCAGTGAAAGGCAAGAGATGTGACTAATTCACTGATCATCCCGTATTCCATTTTATTTTAAATGATCACCCCCCCCCCAGCACAGTATGCTGCCAAGAGACATTGGTCATGTGACAGTATCTTTCGAGACACCAACCAGACCTGTGTAATTTTATGTTTAGGTGGTCTAACTTTAGTTTTAAAGAAGTGCAGGTTGATATAAGTATTCGCTTACCTACATAGAAAGTAAATTGATTTATGAAGTCCGTGGTGGTGTAGATAGATAGTTCTGTGAAACAATTGACACATACGCTTTAGTGAGACTTCGTATGCGTCCCTGTTCAAAAAAGAATGTAACTTTTACGTGGCTCATACAAAAACAGTCGTCACTTGGCACTTCGAGGCGTAATAAAAATTCTTTAAAACGACAATTTCAAACGTAACGACAGGAGAAATTCCGGACTTTGAAATAGAGAAAACAAGAAAAATCTTTTTTAAATTTGTTTCGAATTTACACACACCCTCACTAACTCACTTGTTAAATGATGTTTTATAAAGTCGTTCGTGGCCACAAACACGAAGACATGCATCCATATATATATATATATATATATATATATATATATATATATATGTGTGTGTGTGTGTGTGTGTCTGCATGCGTGTGTGCATGTTCGTGTGTGCGTGTATGCATGTGTATGCGTGCTCGCCCTAAACACTGACACATTTTAGAATTTTTAGGAATTTTTCAGTGAGTAGAGAAAGACGCATTTATTTACATATACATATTTATACTTTAGGAACATTTATGCTTTAATATATATATATATATATATATATATATATATATATATATATATATATGTGTGTGTGTGTGTGTGTGTGTGTGTGTGTGTTTGTGTGTGTGTGTGTGTGTGTGTGCGCATAGATAGACAGATTGATTGAGTGTGCGCGCACGCAAACTGACACAGACACAAACACAGAGAAACGCACATACACCCACACATATCGGGTTGTAGAGTTGGCAATTTTTTTTTTGTCCGTTCAGAGAGATAGAAGGGGTATGTGTACGTGCGTGTGTGTTTAATTAACACGAGATTGACGCAAGTCATTATATTTATACATACGTGTGTGCGTATGTATAAATGTACACATACATACATACATACATGTTTACGTACGCATGTATATACGCATACATACAAACAAATTCATGCAAATCCAAAAGCATGTCCTAATGTGAAATAGAATTGTGTTGTTATCCATTGAAAGAAATGAATACTTCAATGATTTTGTATATTTTCTTTTTTTTTTTTAATGATTTACTTTTAGCCGGCTCATAAGACGCATGCTTTACAAGAGTATTTATTTGCGAAGGGACTGCGTCTCACTGCACCTTATCCTTGGCCTTTAACTGTCCATATCGAGCTTCTGTAGGAGGTCCTTTAGTTATAATACCAGTGCATTGAATGCAGTGTGATATTGGAATGGATTTTTTCAGTTGAAATTTGCGTCTTATATGTGGGCAAACGTGATATTTCGTTTTTGGCAAGTTGGTTATGTTTTGTTTTTAAATGCTGTATTTGGACAGACAGTTGAACTTTTTCTCTATTGTGACAACTTTTTAGGGTTTTCTAGGTTTTTCTTAATTGGGCGTTTTCTGTGAACTATTGTAAATTTTCTTGCACAAAATTAAGCATGCATTGAGAGTGAAAGAAGTCCCCAGGTTATGAAAGAGTTCCGTTCCTATCTGTTTGTAAGTCGAGTGTTCGTAACTTGGGGGCTCCGTATATGCTGTGAAAGATTATCCACCACTCGAGCCCCTAGGCTGAGCTTTTGTGAGGCTCCTCTTGACCTTTCCCCACACTTAGTTGAATATAGTGACGTTAAATCACGTTAAATAACGTTGTGCTATGAAAGATGTTCTACATTTATAATATATACGATTACCTCAAATAGTGTGTTATTCATTAGTGCAGATTTTGACGTAATGCAGATAAATGTAACTAAATATAAGCTGGAAAAAAACACGTTAGATTTTCAAGACAGCCGACTGTACGGGTTTGTACAGTACAGTACATTTTAGAACAAATTAACCGCACTAATCAATGTGTACCTGTACTTACTAAAGTACTGGAATATCCAAAATACTCACGTGTACACTGAAACTATTTTTGTATACTAGATTGAACCATTTTTCTGCTCTTAGCACCCGGTCTCTTCCGGATCCCCAGGCTTAAGCCTACTCAGCTTAATGGTTAATCCACCATTGTATGTATGGGGAATAACATATTAAAAGTCTATTCTTTCCTTCTCGAAATATCGCAAGATTGTATTGGATAAAAAATCTGAAAGTGAATGATGAATAAAATTGAGTTTAGAATATTTTGAAATAATTGCTAGCACTTACCGTGTTTGTGTGTGTTGGGTTTTTACCAGGAAGGTTCTCCAAATTCCAAATCGAAAAGAAAATATCCTCAATATTTTGGATGTTTTTTTTTGTTTGTTTTTTTAAATAAGTATATGCATGTATTTTTGTTGTTGTTTTTGTTTGTTTGTTTTAGGGGTTGTTTTTTTTAATCTTTTCCTTTTGATGAAATGCAAACATGAAAAGAAAAACACGGCGTTGGTTGTAAATGCACACGAAGAAAAAGAGATTTTTTTTTTCTTTTTGAATAAAAAGTCAGTCCCGCTTTGTGTAGTCCGTTCGGTAATAGTGTTACGACCACTTGTTTTTTCTTCTTGTCTTCCAATATTCGTTTTTTCTTATTTTCGTTGTTGTTGTTGTTGTTGTTGTTGTTACGCTAAGTACTGCTGCTGCTGATGCTCCAAGAGGGGCGAACTTATGAAGCTACCACTGCCGTAGTTACGACGAGCTGGAATGGTTTTACAATGGTTTTTATGTTTTCATACATTGTTCATGGTGATCACGGCTTGGGACTCTGCTAGAAGTGATTACGATGGAAAGTCTCTATTCTCTTTGCTTCTCACTTATTTTCTTCTTTCTTTACTTTCTTTCTTTCTTTCTCCTTTCTATTCTTTCTTTCTTTCAGTTTATGTACCTCTTACTTCTTTTCTTGTTTTGTGGCTTTAATTGCAACTGTTTCTTTTTTCCTGTCTGTCTGTCTGTCTGTATTTCTTTCTTTTTTTCTTCTTTCTTTCTTCCTTTCTTCCTTCCCTTCTTCTTCTAGTTTTTATATTCCTTCCTTTTTTACTTCTTTTGTGGCTCTCATTGATTCTATCGGTCTGACTGTCTTTCTTTCTTTCCTTCTTTTTTTTTTTTTGTTTCTTTCTTTTTCCTTTCTTTCTCACGGACTCACCAAGTTACCCGTGCCGTTACGAGCTCTGTTTTACTTTTAGATGTATTGTTCATGATGATCACGGTTCGGGACGCTGGTTAGAGAGAACGATGATGATGTTGAGTACCTCCCTTCTTTGCGCCTGGCTCTCTTACTTTGATGGGAAGAACTGATTGTCGTTCCTCGCAACTTTTCTCTTTTCTTTCTATCCACTCTCCCCAGAACCCGTTGCTCTCTCTCTCTCTCTCTCTCTCTCTCTCTCTCTCACACACACACACACACACACACACACACACACACCATCCTTCTTTCTGCTTTGTTTGCAGTTTTTTTTCTTTCATTCATTCTCATCCATTTAATTCATTCATTTGTAAGTTGGTCAATTACTTTTTCCTTTCTTCTTTCTTTCTTTCCGTTTTTCCTCACTCTTTCTCCACCCCCTTTCCATCTACTTTCAATTCATACTTTCTTTCTTTCTTTCTTTCTTTCTTTCTTCCTTCCTACTTTATATATCCATTGTTCATTCATTCACCTGTTCTTTCTTTACCCCCAAAACTTTATTTTTTCATAGTCTCATTGCGTCTCTCTCTCTCTCTCATTTTTTTTCTTTCTCCTTCCTTCTTTAACCCATTCTTTTTCTTATTTTGTTCTTCCTTGTTCTCACCCGCTTCTCTTTATTTTCCTTTCTTTCCTTCCTTTCTATAATAGTAGTAGTAACACCTCAAATTTTATAAGGTTCTCATTACGCACATTTTACGGTTATCTTCATCTCTCTCTCTTTCTCTCTCTCTCTCTTTCTCTCCCCCCCCCTCTCTCTCTCTGGTCATTAGTTACTCTCTTTTTTAAATCATTCTATCAATCTATCTCTCTATCTTAGTCTACCCATACACATATATATAAATCACAACTACCTCCAACCCTCATTGTTTTTCTCTTCCCCAGAGTGTAATCAATATATACCTATCTACTCATCTATCAATCGACCTACCTCAATATTTATTGGGTCTTCCATATAAAATATCAGGAACAACTGTTTCCATATCCATCCATTGGGATTCAAGGAGGCTGTAGAATCTCATACAGAACTCCATTGCAAGCAAAGCTTTCATCTACATCAGTCTCTACATACGACTGCTTGTAAAATCAGGAATATCATTATTTTTCTGTATCGATTTTATTCTTCCCAATTTTGATTTCTTCTCTTTCCTTTTGGTTATTTTTTTTTGTATTTTCCTTTTATCTTCGTTTTTCTTTCTCTTTTATTTTCTTTTTCTCTTCTTTTATTCTCTTTTTCTTTCTTTATCCTTTCGCTTTTTTTTTCTTTCAATGTTTGTCCTCTTCTATTTGTTTTTCCTTTTCTCTGTCTTTCATTTACCTTTTTTCTTTGTTTTCCTTTTTGTCATTTCTAATTGAACATCCGTAGCCACCAGAGGTGGCAAAGGGTTCTATCATTTTCCCCAAATATATATGCAAGTGTTCGTGTGTCTTAGTGTTCCAGACCAAATCGTTTTGACAAGAGACTTGGAAATTGGCATCATCAGTCCTCCCTTTTAAAAAAGTTTTTTTTTGTTTTTTTCATTTTTGGAAAAAAGCTTTTTTTGACATTTTGGGGGATCTCATTTTGACAGATCTATTGATAACATCTAGATTTTCCCGACTCGTTTCCAGTTTTTTTTACCGGATTTTATATGTTTTTCAGCAGAAAACGCCATTGATGTCATAAATAAAATTTATTTTGACCATGTTTATTCTCCGATGGAATTTTTCACAAAAAATTTGACGCAAATGTTGTTTAATTAATGACTGAAATGGCAAGTTTCTTTTAATTTTGTTCTTTGCTTACACCTACATTTTATGATTTTTGGTAATATGCACCGCATATACTCGTATATTAGTCGATGTTTCAAAGCCAATAACTCAGGAAATCGACTTATACAAGGTCTGTCCGGAAATTATTCAGCCATTTTGAATATTTTGAGAACCGTTTGCGCGGACTTGATGTAACTAAGCAACCGATTTAGAAGGGAATTCTCAGCACATACGTGAACGGACACGCTCCCATGGGTTACTCAGTCGGCATTGAGACGCTATTGAGTGAACTCGTGTTCTGTATCACTGACACATTCACAATGACCGAGACAGTAAAACAGCGAATGCGTTTCTGGCATTTTCTTTCTCATCTCCCAGGCTTGTTAACCCCAACCCCTTATGCCATATTTGGCTTCCTGCAACTCTCGGCTTTTCAAAAAGTTAAAATCGCCAGGGAAAGAGAAATTTCAGACCATGGATAAGATTAAGCAGAATGCGAAGAGGCTGCTGATAGCAATCTCGAAAGAGTACTTTGCAGACTGTTATGAAAAGTGGAAGAGACGATGTAACAAGTGATTGATGCCCTAGGAGAAATACTTCAAAAGGAAGTCACGTATTACTGGTCAAGGCAGGCTATTTTTTGGTTGATATTAACTGGCAGAATACTTCGCGGACAGAACTCGTACATGAGTAATAGTTACGTTAGAGGAAAATCCGTGTCCGATGGAAAGGGCTCAAGGTGTAACTCATTGCTTCAGACATTAAACATATTCATCAGTTACAAAAACCCTGTTGTACACTATTATAAGGCACTTTAAAACACTTGAATGGGATCAGAGTTCCGGTATGAAGTGCGATGAGGACCAATGGCGTCGTTCGATGTATTTGGTTTACTGGCCCTCGGTTTATGGTATGTAAGGGGAGTCTTTTTTTGTGAGGATTTCCTGAAATGTGCTTATGTGCCATAAAATAGGGGGCTTCCCAAGCTTAATTTCTTAATCCATTACCCTAAAAACCTGGTGTCGATTTACCAGGGTGGATGGATCTATCTATCTCTGTGCGTATCTCGCTAGCTATCACAGTCTGGTATTTCAATCTATTCTTATCAATCTATCTAGATATGCACAGAGATAAAACAGATGTATAACATCAGTACCTCGCCTAAATGAATCATCATTGCCCGCACGTGTACCAGAACTAATTATCTTTTTAAGAAATAACTAAAATTATCAAATACGATCTTTTATCTGAAATTACCGATAAGAAAATACCCACACAAGATTTTGGCATCGTTGGTCTAAAATGACCCCAAAAAGCACGACGCACCTATAGACACTTGGACTCTCACAGAGAGAAGAATCTGTAGCCCATTCGGCTGGTTGGACGCCAGGCTAGTTGCGGGGCTACGGTGATTTGATGATATGCACACAACCTCGCTCGTGCGCGTTTGTTTGAATTAATTAAGAAAAATATTTGAAAAAGAATCTTATAGCGAATCAACGCTAAACGGAGTAGCACTCGGCAAGGTAGTGCTGAACGAGGTAGAGTTAAGCGGGATACTACCGTAATTCTAGCTGCTTTTTCTCTTTCTTTCTTTTTTCGGTCAAGGTTTGCCGGGCTTCGATTGTGAGCGTGTGGCGTGCACATGTGGCGAACACACAAACACAGAAGATGGTGTATGGATCAGTTTGTGGGTGTTAAGACGAGAGAGGTACTAGAAAGAAGATCGAACTCATTAATAATGGCTTTAAAGGTAAGCTCGCTATCCACTGAGCAAGTGCTTAGCTAACGAGATGGATATATATATGGACAGATAATATCCAGCTGGAATAGATAGGGAGCTATGAAGAGACTGAGAAGTATAGATAATGATAATGACGATAGTGATGATAATAATGACACACACACACACATACATATGCATATATATAAATAGTAGAATGTTGATTCGCTACACAAACTAGCTCATGTTTCTGCCCTCTCCGGGCCTCATCAGGCGAATACAGAAGTGGCTCTATACCATAAATATATATTATTATATTATGTTATACTGCTAGCCTGATCTGTACCACATGTACTACACACACACACACACATATATATATATATATATATATATATATATATATATATATATATATGTGTGTGTGTGTGTGTGTGTGTGTGTGTGTGTGTGTGTGTGTGCATAAGCAGCAGCAGTTGGTCTTGGAGAGGGCAAAATGTGTCAGGGTAGGAGGCAAGTGATATGGAGTTAGATTTTGTGGGTATGTTAGGGATATTGTATATGGAGAGGTGTATATATATATATATATATATATATATATATATATATATATATATATATATATATATATATAAGAACATTATGATCACACCCTCTGATAGAGGAGGAGGCACAGTCATCATGGACATTGACTCATACTCTGACAAAATAAACACCTTACTAAACGATAACAGCACAATGTGAAAAACGTAAATAACAAATGGTCCACCCTAATCGAGCATCACCCCCAAATCCCAAGACGCACATTGCATTGCACTGCTACCCATCATATCTAGTATAGGCATTGCAACCAATCATATAGCAAAAGCCTTAGCTAAAATCCTACCCCACTCTAAAAAAACAATCAACCCTTCATAGCGTAAGTAGAATTTAATTGTTTATTCTATTCACACTGTCTACGCCAAATGATACATTCACCGTTTAACGGAAGATCATTTCAAATGAATTTTCAAAGTAATATAACACATTTTATGATGATTTCTGACGGATTGTGTATCCATTTCTTAATGACATAATTGTCTGCATTGAGAAACAAATAGAGTAGATAGAGAGTGTAAATGAGCAAAACGAGAATTCGGAGTTAAAAGCAGTTATGTGGACCTTTGCATTACCGATGGCTGTTTAGCTCAATGGTAAGAGCAACGCTACCCAAAAGGGGCTAAGTTGTCCTTCGCGGGTTCGATTCCTCCAATAGTCCCATTTTCTTCAATCTTTTATTCTATTTACGCTGTCAACGCCGAATTACATACCCACCGTGTAATTTCAAATAGAGTTTGGGAGTAAAATAACGCATTATATAATATAAAATTATCTTTAAGAATAGATCTATTTCATTCAAAATTATCTAAAATAAATGACCATAGAAACCAGAAAAAAAAAAACGCTTTTAGATGTTGCCTAATGATGAACCTATGCAAATTTTCAAGGTTATAGCCCACAAAATGAGATCAAGGGTGTGCGAGCAGAATCGTGTATAGACTGCTTCCTTGGTGGATGCTGGTTCGAGTCCTGCACAGTGCTCAGAGAGGATGGTTCTTGCATTGCACAAGAAGGGCCATGTGAATGTGATATATTTGTAAAAAGTGAGCTGAAGTCACACGGGTTCGAGATCATTTGACGTTTGATAACCTAGGATATTTTGTAAAAAGGGTTTGCATTGATGGTCGTATTTCTCGTATGAACTCACCGGAACGATTTCTCTGACTGGTTCAAACAGATTCTCTCTCTCTCTCTCTCTCTCTCTAGAGCAAATGCATATGCGTGTGTGTACGTGCGCTCGTGCATGTGGTTGATACAAATGTATCGAACATTTTTTGAAAAAGTATTTATTTCCTATAAATTCAGAGCTTCAACATTCGGTCAACATAGCACTTTTATGACCTTATTTCACCTTTCAGCTAAATTGTGTATTCAATCATAAAAGAACGATTCCTGTTTCGATTCAACGGATATTTTGAGTAATCTTTCGATATCTTTACCTCATTGAAATC
>OY735223.1:11754110-11761610 GCA_963457665.1 Thysanoteuthis rhombus
TATATATATATATATATATATATATATACAAAGATTATGGCACATATATGTTTACACACGCACAAAATGGAAAATTGGTTGACCTTTTTGTAAATAACTGTCGTAAACCTCTCGAATGAATGGCGGTTGTGAATACGAGTCGACCTTTGCCGGTGACGTAATTTTGTGATTAGAGGCTGTATAGATACAGGTGAGCAGGGGTGTGAACTTTTTTTCTTTTCTTTTTTTTTTATTTAAAAACCATCAACACACACTGTCACTAAAACTGTCAGCAAAAATAGGTTTCTCAAGTTTTTCAACTGGGTATCGTTGTCTATGTGCATACAGGCCGCACCAATGGAGGTAGAGGGCTGAGATTTGAATTTTTTTATTTTTCATCTTATCTACCAAATATGTTTTTTCTCATTTCCTGTCCGGTTGCATTCTTGTCTGTTTTTTTTGGAAATTTCGTGTTTCATTAGAGATCGTAACCTATCAAGAGATGAGAGAAATAACTTTTTTTTTTTTATTGATCTCCCTTTTTCCAAATATTTTAATTGATCACCCCAACGTGACACACTGCCAAAAGAAACGAGTCATATGATGGTTTCTGTTATCAGGCCAGCATTTTTTTTTAAAGTTCGTATTTATTTATTTTTTTCATTGATATCCAACATGAATTCTGAGTCTTGAGGCTAAAGAGACAAACGAATGGTGTTGAACATTTTGCATTTTGTCAATGACAGAAACAACATAACATCTGACAGAGTTGACACATCTGAAGACTAATTGTAATTAACTTCCTCTGAAGAATAGAGGAGACGTACTTTCTCTTTCTCTCTGAGTCTCTCTGTCTCTCTCTCCCATTCTCATTCTTTTTCTATCTCTCACGGTCATTTAACTCTCTCTCTCTCTTTTTGTGTCATTATTACCATCTTTCTCTTTCACTTAGTCCCTATGTGTCTTTTTTACCCTATATGTCTCCCAATCTCCCCCCTCTCTCTCTCTCTCTCTCTCTCTCTCTCTCTCTCTCTCTCTCTCTCTCTCTCTCTTCCACTCGGTCCGTCTATCTATCTCACTTCCACTGAAAGTGTCCTGCTGTGACTATTTTGTAGAAAAAGCAAAGCAGCAAATGACATATAATTGTTTAAACGTTGACCAATGTTCTTTTTTTTTTCTTTTTTTTAATAAATTCATATAGAATTCCCTGAACCACCGTAGCCACCCAGAGTAACGAAGGATTGATTCTATTCCTTTTCATAACTGGCCAGAACGTTTTGTCTGAAAAAAAGAGAGACTTTATTTGCCTTTTGGGGTAAATGTATCCCACTCTGATTTTAGATCTTCAAAAGATAGGAAAATCTTTATTCATTAAAAGAATAGTTTTCTTTAACCATTAAAAGTTCAAGGATTAAGCAACTAAATTAATTGGTTTGTCGTGAATAGATTAAAGTAGGTTGAAATTTCACCGCATTTGCACTTGTTATGATTTTTGGTTATTTGATTTCTCTGTCGATTGTAAGGATTTTTGTTCACATGGAGAGATCACAAGGCAGCGCAGTATATTAGAGAAAAAACAGGAGACATCATAGAATCGATTAGATAACTCGAATAGGCTGGTCATGAGCTGGTCATGTTGGGCTGGTCATGTTGCAAGAATATCAGACAACCGTCGGACATTACGATTTACAACAATAATTCCTAGAGATCATTTGTGGAATTGTATCCGACAGAAAATAAGACAAGGTGACGATTTATACATATTCAAGAAATATTGGCATCACAGCGCCCGCGATGAAAAGGTGTTGGGAATACAGGGGAAGGTCTGTGTCCAACGACAGGCGTTAAAAGGCTGATGATGTAGATGATGATGATGGTGGTGGTGGCTGTGATGAGGAAATTTTTTAAAAGTGCTATTTTTCTTAATATTTATCTCTGCCAACAAAGTTGGACAGAGGCTATGTTTCACCAATGCGAGTTGGTCCGATTATTCGTTTATTTGTTTGCCCACATGATATCTCCAAAAGTGGAAGGGTGGGTCATAGGCCAAAGAATGATCAAATTCTGAGGCAGATCCAAGATTATTTTTTATTTTGTTAACACTGCAAGATATCACAATTTTTCGGCTTTTGGTGGTGTAAGAACACAGTATTAACAAAGTTACTAAATCCAAGGGAAATAAGCAAGTGTTGAAATGAATCAGAGTTCAAAGGGATGTCTCTAGTGAATAATTATCGCAAGCTTTTGTCACTGTATATCCGGGATCAATAAACTGATTATTCAGCATTTTATTAACAATGGTGTTGGCAGAGCCTTTTTTGTGACCGCTGTTGTGCAATCTGATACTCTACCAGTGAACGAACAATTCGGCGACAAAGGGTTAACAGATTTAATCTTGACAAGACGATCTGTGTTGTATTAGAGCATGTCTGGTATTGAATGGAAAATGTCTGGAGAGAGTAACGCGTTTATTTTCGTTTGTTTCTAGTGTGCAGAGGGGCGACGAGGAACAGTAAGGGAAATGAAATGAATGACACTTCAACCCCAACCCAGAGAAAATAACCTGAAGACCTCCAGATTCGCTTTTAAAGTAAGTAAATCTATTTTGTCCTCCATTTGCTGCAGACAAGATTCGTCAAGGAGAGACCCGGATATAGCAGATGTCATCCCTCGTACAAGTATGTGTATATATTACACCACCGTAGATAGCAAAGGGCTCTATCTTTTTTTATATACGTACACATGTTTGTTTGTTTATGTGTTTGTGTGTTCCAGTGCTTCTGGTCATACCGTTTTGTCTACAGCCTACAGGGAAATTGACATCAATCCTCCCCTAGACCCTTTCAAGAAATTTATTCTTCAAAATGACTTCAAATTCTGACGCTAGAGTTGTTCAATTATTGACTTTCCTCTAAAGAATAGAGGGGACGTGCATCTTCTTTCCCCTTTTACCCTCTCTCTATCTCTAAGTCTCTCTATCTCTCACCGTCATTCAATTATCTATCTATCTATCTCTTGCTGTGTCATTCTCATACACCCTCTCTCTCTCTCCCTCTCTCTCTCTCTCTCTCTCTCACTTTCTCTTTCACCAGGTCCCTGTCTATCTTTATCTCGCCAGTAATTGTTGCAGTTATTGTTTTTGAAAGTTGAGTTAATTATAAGAAAAGAATGTTCGATATCCGAGATAAGACATAAACTGACATTTGTGGACGATGTCAGAATTTTAACTCACCTCCATCTTAAGGTTAAAAACATAATTAATTCCTGATGACTGAGGGTCCGTCCCCCAGACAGCTCAATCTCAATGCACTAGAAGCCGGAGGCTTTGTATATGAGGCGATTTTGCGACTGACAATATGTGTATCCTTTCTTTCCCTCTTGCTTCTTTTTTTCGATTCCTGACTACCCCACCTTCGTATCTTTCTTTGTATTTTCTTTCCTTTTTTTCTCTTTCTTTTTCTTCCTTCATTTCTCCCTTCCTTGTATCTTGCTCTATTTCCTTCCTTCCTTCCTTCCTTCCTTTCTATCTATCTTTCCCCTTCTCTTTCTGTTTCTTTATTTCCCCCTTTTTTTCGCTATGTCTTTCTTTCTCTCTCTATGCCCGTCTTTCATTCTTTTATTCCTTTCATTCTCTTTTTTCTTTCTTTCTTTCTTCCTTTCTTTCTGTTGTCCCTTTCTGCCTCTCTCCCTTCGTATCTCCCTCCTCTTTCTATCTTTCTGTATGTCTATCTGTCTCGCTTTCTTTTTCTGTCTTTCTTTCTTTTTGTCTGTCAGTCTTTCTGTCTATCTTTCATCCAGTCTGTCTGCCTTACTTTCTTTCATTCATTCTTTCTTTCTTTCTCCGTCTCTCTACAGAAAGACAAACCAAGAAGGTTATGCAATCTAATTTCCGTTATGTACAACTTACTTAGTATCAGAACTCAACTAAATAACCTACGAATTACCGAATAGAAATTTATCTAATAATTTGCATTTCATCATTTTCATAACAGTCGATAATTCGTCGTCAATTTCCCGCCCTCATTATTCTAATGTCGTCTGATGTTGGTGTATCTTGAACTTTTTTCTTTTTACGCTCATCAACAACAATTTGAATCCAATTTTCGAGCGGGTTTTTGAAAACAGATCGCACGATTTTGAGTTCAGTTGACCTTTCAAGTTTTGCCATCTTTGATGGGCACAGGGTGGTGGGAGATTTCGTCAGAGACATTTTCATTTGCCTTCCATGTTGTTAGTTTCTTAAAACCTATTAACTGCAGATGACGAGAATTTCCCGTCAGATGTATGGCTAACTCAATTGAATTTCCGTTTTCCATTGTAATGGATGACAACTCGATTCTACCTGTGAGTCAGGGCTTCTATCTTGCAATAGATAACTATTTATCTTCACCATCCTCTACAGTTATTGGCTTAGAGACCGATGACTTCTATATCCGAACTTTACTGTTTTTCTCTATCTACATATGGCTCTTTGTACTTTCAGATATGATGTGTAGGTTGCAATAATATATATATATATATATATATATATATATATATATATATATATATATATATAGTGTTTTGTTTGTTCTGTCGATGTAAAGGGATTTGACAAAATCGAAGTAGTTATGTGACAGTGTGAAAGTAAAGATAGGCTTGATGCTTTTCGCTGAACTTGCGTCAGCGTTTTCAAAATCACTCACCGACACAGAGAACTGTAGCTAATATCAAGTCGTTAACATGTGATGAATGTACTACTGAACTGGAGAAAAATATACATAAAAAACATTTTGGTGTTCGATGTTTGGACGAGAGAAAGGGGAAGTTGTCCTTTGTATGAATAAGAAAGGATTTTTCTTTTATCCCAGCGCAGTCACCTACGGAGCTGAAGCATGGAACCTAACCAAGAGACAGGCTTACAAACTGAGAAGCATGCAACTTACGCATGAGAGAATCATGCTCAACTTTACATGGAGAGATCACAAGACAGCAAAGTATATCACGAAGAAAACGGGAGTCTGAGACATCACAGAAACTATTAAAAAACTAAAATGGCAATGGGCAGACCATGTTGTAAGAATGAAAGACAACCGATGGACATCCCGACTCACAACATGGATCCTCAGAGATCACATGTGAAACTGAGGCCGACAGAACACAAGATGGAGAGATGAACTAGACAAATAAAGAGTTACTGGCTCCCTGACGCCCATGATAGAAAATTGTGGCAAATCCTGGAGAAGATCTATGTCCAACGACGGACGTTAAAAGACTGATGATGATGATGATGATGCGTAAATGTGACATGTTTGGGCTCTAGGGAAAGTTTGGATGTATATAGAGATGAAATGTTTACATCCTATTTTTGTTGTGTGTGTGTGTGGGGGGGTATGTGACCGTTTAGTAATTAGTGTGTATAACAGTTTATGTATGTTTTTCTGCCTTCATGTGTGTGTGTGTGTGTGTGCGTGGGTGTATGTGCATGTATGTAGTGTGTACTTTGTCTTAAAGGAGGACCGCGTGTATTTGTGTTGGTGTATGCTTGTGTTACTTGAGTGCACCACCCTCTTAGAGAGAGTTGTGTATATAATTCGATATCCTATCTTCTTATGCGGTTTTGCTTTAAAATAGTGCATTCAGTGTATCCGATGTTTGAGAATATTCATGCCTCTGCGTTACCATTTTGCATTCGGATATAGGCCTCGAAGCATCTGTAAAATGTGCAATCTTATGTTTTTAAAAGTGGCATGAATTGTCGCTGTATGTGTTTCTGTATTCGCCGAGGGCGTTCGTATTTCCCTCAAGCTTTAGGGCAATTCTATGCTCATACATCTTTTTCTTTAGAGGTCTGGATGTCTCCCCGATGTAAACATTGTTGCAATCTTTTCATAGTATCACGTAAACAAGGAAAACTGCAGAACATGAAGGTTCAGGTATTACCCATAGTTGCTCACCTTTGGAACCATGACAAAACACTGATGAATTGGAAATTTATGAATTATCGAATTGTGAAAGTGCTGAGTTCTGATGATAATAATACCAACAACACCATCATCACTGACAGAAAAGTTACATCTAGAGGGCCAGGTATAGTTAATAAAGGAGACAATCGGGCTATATTGACTGATATATAATTCCCAGAGGAATGTTGAACGGAAAGAGGAGGAAAAAGTAGAAAAAATACCAACACTTGAAGATAGAACCGCAAAAAATATGTATAAGTTCGATGAAGATCGAACCAATTGTATTTTGGAGCAAAATCAGCAAATTCTCTGAGAATCTCCTGAAACTGAATATCAAAGGCATTACTATCCACCGAAGGCAAAAGACAGTATTTTTAAAGACCTCAAATATAATCAAGAGATATCTTGAACTCCTAGGATCTAGTTGATCTCGAGTTAAGGATGAAAAAGACAACTAAGCATTGAAGAATTGATACCCTGGAATAATAATAATAATAATAATAATAATAATAATAATAATAATAATAATAATAATAATAATAATAATAATACAATGGATAGGCGAACAAGGAAACTTATGACGATGCATAAAGCATTACATCCTAGGGATGATACAGATAGGCTATACGTTAAGAGAAAAGAAGGTGGTAGGGGGCTCATCAGCATAGAAGATTGTGTCCAGAGAGCTAAAGTAGTCCTAGATAGATAAGTGCAAACAAATAGTGAAGAAATCATAAAGAGCGCGAGGGATAGTGCGACAAACAATAAAGTAGAAAACAATGGAACAGTACAGCAAACTAGAAAAGAAAAGTGGGAAGGGAAAAAATTGTACGGCGAGTTTAAAAGACAGATAAAAGATATAGCAGACGAGAAATTATGGACGTGGTTACGAAAGGGGAACCTTAAGAGAGAAACAGAATCGCTCATCATGGCAGCCCAAAACAAAAGCATAAGGACATACTACATAAAAGCAAAAATCGACAGAACACAGACAAACAGCAAATGCCGCATGTGCGGTGAAAGAGATGAGACAGTAAACCACATAACTAGTGAATGTAGCCAACTCGCCCAGAAGGAGTATAAGCATAGACACGATAGAGTAGCAACGATGATACACTGGGAACTAAGTAAACAAATGGGATTCAACCATGGGGAAAAGTGGTATCAGCACAAGCCAGAGGCAGTTTTGGAGAATGACAACCACAAACTACTGTGGGACTTCGACATCCAAACTGACCACCTCATCCAGGCAAGAAGGCCAGACTTAGTAATAGTAGACAAAAAAAGGAGGGCCTGCCAAATAGTAGACGTTGCTGTACCTGCAGACCATAGAGTGAAAAAGAAGGAGGGTGAGAAAAGGGAAAAATACCAGGACCTAGAAAGGGAGTTAAAGAAAATGTGGAACATGAAAACCAGGGTAGTACCGGTCATAGTGGGAGCACTAGGAACTGTCCCCCAAACGCTGAGGGAGAGACTGGAGGAGATCGGGATTAGGGGGAGGATAGAGACCGTACAGACCACAGCGCTACTTGGAACTGCACGGATACTGAGGAAGGTGCTAGAGATATAAGGACTG